>JACEVL010000228.1:162500-615000 GCA_020284085.1 Aporrectodea caliginosa | reverse complement strand
ATATATATATATATATATATATATATATATATATATATATATATATATATATATATATATATATATATATATATATATATATATATATATATATATATATATATATATATATATAGTCTATTGTTACATGTAGGCTGAAGACGGACCAGGTGCTCTGGCTCGCGCTGCAGGTTTGTACTGGCGCGAAAACGCTGGGTTGTACTGACGGTAGAACTGTAGTTGTAGGCCTATATTATATAATCGCGGTTAGGCCATTTGTTAGAGAGCGACTTAGTTAGCTTTCGACCGGTATGGTTGTGTTGTATAGAGTTCGGGCGTCTCTCAACGTTGGGTATCCGTGTGGAGAACGTTTGTGTATTTTCGAACCAGGCGCGTTTTAGTTTCATTACTCTATGTGGTATGCCCATATAGATCGAGTAATGGTAGTTGTACTTACCAGAATTTCTATAGATAATAGGAGCCCCAGTAGCAAACTACTTCTAGGATGCTTTACACACACTGTCAACGCTAAGAGTTACTTAGCAAGTACAGTTTTAACTGCTTTTTTAAAAAAAAGTATACAAGTGCTTTTGGCCTCCTGAATAGAGCTCATAGATGACCCATATTTCCCCGTGGGACTAGTGTAGAGCCATATGGTTCTCGTCTAATGCCCACGGATATAATGGCTGGGTTTCTCTCGGCGCTTATCCTGTAAGTCTCCCTAAGTGTCATAATAGCCTACTGCTGATTGCATCTTGAGACCAGCACGCCCTATATATAGGCCCCTACTCATTTTTTAGTGTGAAGTCTCGCAGCTAAGAGATGTCAATCCCAAAGCTGCGTTTTGCCGTTTAGAAACATAACTTGCATAGGCCTATGATGTCGCCTATCTGAAAGCGCTGGTGAATGACCTTTTGAATATTTTGTTCACCTTGTGGCCCAAAATCTAAAAAAAATTGAAGCCAACGAAATTCGCCAACAATTCAGTTAGCGTCGTCCAATATAGGCCTACGGCAGAGTCATTGGCTGAAGTTCTCCGTCGCTACACTAATCCTTCGAACCTCATTCGATCCTCATTCAATCCTCACTCAATCCTCATTCAGCCATCATCCAATCCCAGCCCTGAACCGATCCTCATAGATCTGGTCCTATATATAGGCCTACTTCAGTCTTCATTCAATCCTAACTCGTTCACCATTCGATCCAGGGCCGGATTAAGACATTCGGGTCCTAACCGGAAAGCCATGCAATTTTTTTCCCAGATTTGGAGAAAAACCATTGTTTATTACTTTAAAAAATTTCTAATAACCTTTTTTGTTGCTTTTCCGTCTTTTTTCAGAAGAAAATTGTCAAATAGGACCTTTGTACCATCTGATTTTTATATTTCCTGACAGTTGGGGCCCTCAAAACGTTTGTACCATCTGATTTTTATATTTCCTGACAGTTGGGGCCCTCAAAACGTTGTGGGGCCCTAAGCCATGGCTTATTTCCCTTATAGGTTAATCTGGCTCTGATTCGATCCTCAGTCTTCGCTCAGCCCTCATTCAGCCTTCAAGAGATCCTCCTTCAGTCCTTACTCCGTCATCACACAGTCCTCATTCTTCACTCCATCCTCTTTCAACCTTCAACCGAACTATTTGGCATCGACTGACTATATAGATCGACTACTGCAGCCATTTATAATATCAGCCAAGGCAGCGCTGCAACGATTCTCTCTCGTTTCGCGTCTCTACACGTCTTTGGACATCGAGGTCTCTCTCCATCCACGCGCCTTCTTTATCTGCCTCCGTCTTTCTCCTTTACCTTCTCCAGTCTGTGTCTAGGAATAAGGCTATGCGAGTCCCCGCTCCTTAGATCTCCCTCTTACCTCTGCTGCTGCTGCTGCTGGTATGATCGTTATGATGCCATCGATGATACGACGAACCATTGTCGATGCTGTCAGATGCATGCGCTGACGCAGGTATTCAGGTGTGCCATATTGCCTTCACTAGACGACGACTGGCTGCTCCACCTTCCCCACTCACCTCGATTCTCCTCTACTTCTCCTTCTTCCTCCTTCTCCAGTCTCCTCCTCCTGCTCTTCCATCTTCCTCCTCCTCAATTCTACTCCTTCCTCGTTACTCCTCCTCCTCGGAGGCTCCTCCTCTATCTCTTCTATTCTCCTTCCCTCCATCTGCCTCCTCTTCTTTCATTCTCCTCCTCCTTCATCCTTCTCTATTCTCCTTCTCTATCCTCCTCCATCCTCATCCTTTGTAATCCTCCTTCTAGCTTCCTCCTCCTCCATCTTCCTCCTCCTCCATTTCCATTCTCCTGCTCCATCCTCGCCCTCTTTCGCATAATTTCTCCTCCTCCATCCTCTTTCTCTTCCATTCTCCTCCTCCATCCTCTTTCTCTTCCATTCTCCTCCTCCATCTTCCTCCTCCTCTTCCGTCTCTTACTCCTCGATATCCCTGACAGAAGCCTCGATAATTAGACCAAGAAAATGCCGTTAACATTGACAGCTGAACATCATGACGACGACAGCGCACACGCTGAAGACTTCTCACGCAGGCAATTATACCGACCTCTCTGCGATTGTCTGTCCGTCACGCAGCATCTCACTTTCACTCTTTTGTGTATAAGGTGTGTTTCTATTCTCTCTTTCAATTGCTACTAGTTAGTCAATCTATCACCAATTTTTCTCTAGCTTTTCTCGAGGTCCCTCGTTCTGCTGCTGTCACTCTTCGTCTCTCTCAGCTGACTCTTACATCTACAGTTTACAGTAAGATGCTGGAATTGCCTCAGCTAGAAAGCATTTGCTGGAGTCACTAACTTAGCAAGATCGGCAAAATATTAGTTTGCAAGTACGTCTATGTACACTGTAGTTGCAGATTCGATGTGAAGATTTGGGATATAGCAATATGCCTATTTTAACGAATAAGAAACATCCTAATTTCCTAAACATTTGCAGTAAATCGCCGGGCAAGGGGCAGTATAGCCGGTCACCGTGGTATTGAGTTGGTCCAATCTCAGTTTAATAGTTTTATTCACGGCTATATTGGCTTACATATAGATCTATTAAGAGTTCCTGGCTGGATGAGAAATTTCTTTTACTTCAGAATTCACACAGAATAGACTTCAAGCGCTTGCAGAACAGAGGAGATGTGCAGTGAATTGCGATGCTTTGGACCAGCCACTGAGAAAGTGGAGAACTCAACAGTGTTTGGGTACAGAGAGCAGCACGAGTCAGTATTCATTGATCGAGTGTAAAATAGTCTACATAGCCTACACACGAACAGTTTGAAGGGTAAACCACTCTAAAGTGCTCTTTCTCAAATACTGTCACAAAATGCAAATCCAGCGCAAATGATTTTTATTTCATACCATATCAAGTAAAAAACATCAATATTTAAACACAAATCGGCAACGACATGTACACATACGACGCAGCTTGCAAAAACTGTGGTCAGAGATAGAGAGGAAGACAAACAAAGCTGAGTGATAAACAGAAATAGCAACGTGAAGGAAACAGAGACTGAAATCAAGGAATGACGAACTCGTGTACCGGTAAACTGAAAAGGATCCGTCAGCCACTGGTGGGCAGAGTCTTTCCAGTTATTTCAAGTCTCTTAATACTATGCCGATTCCATCAACTGACGAGTTCACTGCACTAAAGCAAAGCTGTGAATACGAAAACTAGCGCTGTGCTCGGATACATACATACATACTAGCAGCATTGTATAAATTATATATATTATATACGAAAATTCTCTATAGTTGCAAACTTGCAATGGGCCCAAATGTCTGAAAAAGTCTTCCTTATGACTTATGCCATATCCCTAAACTTTATGCATTTAAAAAACACGTACATGCCTAACTTCTTGAAACCAAGTAATATTATATTAGCTGTGACCCCTATTCTCTTCTTATCTTTTTTTTAAATTTTTCTTCTTTTCTTTTCTTTTACTATTTTTAATTACTATTAATAACTAATTAAGATCATGCCTCGGGAATACTTCTTTGTCAATTCATTGCTCCAGTGACGAATGCTGGTTAGTCATTACTCAATTATACACTGAACTAATGATGTATGTTTCCAGTTGATATTGCATTAATTGTGGATTATTACTGCAGCATACCGGTACTGTAGGCTACTGTCCTTGACCCACCTGGGTAATGACCATTTTCTTTCATGGAAAAAGGACTCTCTATAGTGGGACTCAGGTTCCTTTTAGGTCTCCATTTGACCCATTTCTACAGTGCAATCACATTTGTTTTCCCCGAGTTCATTTCTTGTTGAAGTAACTTTCTCTTCATAATCATCTGTAAAATTGTTCTGGATTTATGGATCAATAAATGATTTTGATCTGCAATTTGATAGTTACAAGTTGAGTCGAATAGCGCCACGTCAGTCTTCCATCAACACAGAGCTGTACACAATGCTGCATGTCCAATAAACACGAACTTATTTCATCTTCTTGACCAGGAATTTCTGGCTGTAGGTTGCTCCACTATAGATATATCTCTCCTTGATAATTAAACATTGTAAGCTAATATTCATCTCTTGATTTCGTTAATTTACAAATAATTAGTCAGCAGGATAAAACAAATACTGCAACAACTGTCAAAGTGCGGTTGCTCAGTCTGTTTCATCTGCATTATCATTGAACATTTAGATCAGTCACACACTCAGTAGACATGTGTATCCAAGTCGTCTTCAGTAGCAGGAGGATGCCATGGCTTCGAAGGAAAGAGATCAGTACCTAAAAGAAAATTCACAGAATTTTAACACATGTCAATTTCACCAGTGAGTGATTGAAACAAACAATAGCTCAAACTTACTTGCATGCATTCTTACTGCTCCAGGCTAAACAACCAATCATGCTGACCTTAAGAATTTATTTCTATGCAGATAATACGAATTAAACAGTAAGATTTTTTTAATGAACATTCTAGTCACTAGACCTACTTGGTGGATCCCTGGCACTTCTTTGAGATGATAAACCATTTCTTTGGGAAGATAAACCATTCTTCTTTTGACTCGGATTCCCTGAAGTGGGTCGGAATGCAGCTCTTGGATCATTTTCCTCTTCTCCACTTGAGTAGTTGAGTGACACTTTACTCGGTGTGGCCCACAGCGGCCGGTATCCCCCTTCATGTGAAGAGAGAGTTTCTGCAGCTATTACAACCGATTTTGTCCTCTGCCAAACAACAAAAAAGGAATCATCTGACATGTCCACTATCTAAGCCCAATCACCTTAACCATTCATCATCTGAAATGTCAGTCATTTCAGATGTTGAATCATCTCAAACATACACGTGCTAAAACAATCATCAGTTCAAACGTCTCCACATGAAATGTCCAACGCATAAACTTAATTCTGACTTTCAACTAAAAATAATTAAGAATTTATATTTTACAAAGGCGCACTTTCACGAGTATCTTGGCCTCGACATGGAAAGCTTCCGACTAACGTCGATTTTCAAAGAGCAATAAAGAAATAATTTTAATCTATATTGTCTTGCCTTACCTTACATTATCTCACATTACCTTAGCTTATTACATTCATAGTTACATGAGAGCATTCATTACCGTAAGTGATCCCGTTCTTTTCATCGAATGCTGACCAGTGTTGACTCTTTGTCTGGCTCTTCTGTGGATGTCATCTGCCTCGGCTCCATATAAACCCCGTTTTCTCCTTCCGGAAAAATAAAGAAAAACAAAACAATGAGTCATGAATGTCTTTCAGAAAGAAACTGAACCACAATCACACAAAACGAGAAAGTCAGTCTAAGAGCTACAACCTGGAGCAGCCAATTATAAAGACTTCAATTTATGTAGCGCACTAACTGGGAGAAATCTAAACTTACAGCTTGTTGACTTTTTCAATTTCATCATCATTTTCCAAGTAGTTGTTTCTCCAGGTGTCCTTTGGAGTCGGATCAGACCCTTTCCATGGTGGCTTCTTGTCGAGCTGTGATCCAGACTTCATTCGTGCTGAACTCACGGCGCTGCTGCGACCGTCTCGAGTCTTTGTGAGCAGGGCTAAGTTTTCCAACTCCTTCACACTGATTTTCTTTTCAATCTATAATCATCACCAATCATAATCATCTTCTGCTTCTTCAAGACTTTCATCATCAATTGCTACTTTAATTGCTCAATGCAATGCCATTGTATTTAGGTATTGTATTGTATTTACGGATTTCTAAAGCACTTCTCACAGTACAACCTAATCAGAGGCGCTCCCAGTGTATTGTATTATTGTAGATGCAATTCATAGCCTAAATAACACATCTGTTTTACGATATGCGAAAGTAGATATGCATTTTATTGCATTCTGTACTAGAGTGACATTATGTGCTATATGATATCACAAAGTGTAATTCATGTATGTGGTTTATGATATCTCAAAGAGGATTATGCATGTTTAAAATTGTTTATCATATCATTCTAAGTGGCATATGCACCTTTTGAAATACTGAAGTGATAAAAGTACCTATGTTCTGTACATTATCAGATTGTGCCTAGCTTCCAAAGTAGTTTGTAATGGTAGAGAACAAGTTCAGATGAAAGAATTGGTTATTTCAAGAGAAAGCAATTTACGAGAAATAATAACATTGAAGAACTCCATCTTACAGCTGGTAGGTTGTTTTTTATTGCCACAATGTTTTCAATGTAGAGTCGTTTCCAGAGTCCAGACTCAAAAGGACTCGGAGTGAAGGTAAGCAACCAACCAAGCCGTAGACATTTCCTCATCCAAATCTGATCAAGCTCCGTCAGATTCTTCCAGTGCCAGCTCACCTGAAAAACACCTTCATTTATGTAACTCATTCATCCTCATCACAGGCTTACAGATGCCAGTTTTAATATCCTGTGGTGCACAGTCAAAGTTGGCTGATAAAGTACCTCTACCTGCAAATTCATTTAATTTATCATTCATTTCTAGAATTTGTAGAGGAATTTCAAGGAACCTACTAAGAGGTGCTCCCAGCCCAACCACGGCAGTACAAATTAGATTGAGCAACTTGCAAAACCTTAGAGTAGTTGAAAACAAGAAACTCAATCCAAAAGAATCACCACGGCTGGTCGGAGTCCACACACCACAGGTGCCACTCAATCACTCAAGCCTCCTTTATCAATTCATCATAACCACTGGAAAAACAACAGATCTTTGTTGTGCAAGTGCTCAAAGTAACCAGAAATACTGAATTCTTGTAGCCCGGGTTAGAATATGGGCTACAAGAATTCTGTTACATGTATCATCTATATATAGTCTTTTATCTGTGCTACACGAAATATCTCACCTGAGCACAGCGGCACAGACTTCTTGGATCAAGATACGAGAACACATAAATGGAAAGGACTCTGGGGAAGTTACGCGTGAAGTCATTGTGCATCATCGGCTTGCGCCTGGAGATTGATACAGCCACCTGTTCAAGCTGCTTAACTCGACACCTGGTCAGCAGATCCTCCAGCACCAGCAGCCGTTGACTATCGTTCCATTTCTCAAACTGAAAACACGAAACCAAGTCTCATTAAAGAACTTTCAACGACATTAATCTTAATTCTAACATTAATTAACTGAAAAGCACATAATTAGGTATTTGAACAATTAAGCAGCACTTCCAGAGTTCCTCTTCATGATATTTGTATACTTCTGAAATCTGATACACACAAGAGAACCGTCTAAAGGTAAAGCCGAAGAACATCAAGAGATAAGAATATGCCAGCCAGTTAAACCAGAACAGACTTGTTATCCACTTACTTCAACGATAACTCGTCAAAGGAGGTACGTATAAAGATACCTGCACTAGACAAGTACATAGGAATAAGCTGAATAGTGCTAGCTCACCCACTTTCCAACCAAAGACCTTCTCTCAACGAATATCTACAACATCAAAAGTGAAAGAAGCAATGTAAAAAATGCAAAGTGCAATGTAAAAAATGGTCTCCAATCTTGTTTAGTCTCCATCTAGTTCAGTTGTCTCAACCAAATAATGTCGAAATGATGGCCAAAAGTTGCACCAGTGGAACACATTTTATGATAAGTTTTCACTAGGAGGGCAGAGTTATGAGTGTTACATTTAATACTTTAACGACGAAAGTGTACTAAAAGCAACTGGGAAACCAATGCAGCTCGTCATTAAAGTGTTAGACGATGCTTTGCTGAGGTCTCTGTCTCTGAGATCAGGTTTAATTGAAGTTCAACAGACTGAACTACTCATAGGCGAATTGTTTTCGATGTATTTTTTACTTTGACAACTTTTACTTTGCTAACAAATCTCCAATCATTTGGCTAAGCATCATGCTGAACTGTAAAGCATTGCCTTGGGTACACGTTGTAATTTGCATGATGAAATGCATGGCCACTCACTCATGGCAAAATCACTTGCTCCTTCATCCACATCCACTTTCTGGTTAATTATCAGATATCATCAGAGAAAATGAAATTTCACCAACGCCACATGTCTGACCTTGTGGCCGATCCATTAATATCAACAAAACATGAGCAGAAAAAGATACAAAGCAGAAACAGATCCACAAAAAGACAAAACAATAGCTCGTGTGAAACAGACAGCTCAGTCAAAGAGAATCCAGTGCAAAACACACACATGGCTGATTCATAAATATCAACACAAGAGCAGAAACAGATACAACAAAGAGACAAACAGCATCATGTGCAGAAACAGGCAGAGCATCACAAGTGAAACCACACATGAAACAGTAGCTAAACATAGCTCTACTTCCTACTACTGAACTATATAATAATATTATACATACTGCAATAAATGGTGTTCTGAATGTATAGTGCTTTACAACTACTAGTACAAGCACTTCAAAAGAACTGAACGGACACATTTACTGCTGCAAAGCTATAGCAAAAGTTTCAATTGAGATTAATTAAATTATGCCAACTGAAATTGAGCATTTCTTAAAAGTGAAAACAACACTTAAAGCACGAATAAATTAAACACTTGGTCAAAAGGTCAATTTTTCACTCTCTAATCCTTGCATCAACAAACGTTCAACTCGCTAAATAGCTCGGGATACATGTTGAAGCACCACTCAGCTCACTTATAGTGAAATATGTTAGACGAAAATTCATACAGTTAGTTATGCATTTACATTATACAATTACATGTATGATTATACTGAGCTGTAGGTGTACACTTGACATCTGATCAGATGCTTCCGATATGACAGCTCAAGATTACCACTAAGTCACATCTAATCTAATTTGGGAAAATCTTCAGTCTCCCCAGTAAGTGAAATCTGAAAATCCTTGCTAGCACAATTCAATTTAAGTGAAACAGAAGAAACATGAAATAGGTCACAAACTAAGTCTCTAGTTCTGACTTATGTTTTCATACATTCTGCAAATAACTAGTATAAAATGTGGTATCTGGACATTCCCTCCCCAAACAGTAAGTATAACTCTACCATTGTCCATGATAACTGTCATCAATCCAACTTCTATTTAAGCAAAGAATTTCTTTCATAAATCCAGCTTCTATTTAAGCATAGAATTTGTTTCATCAACCCAACTTCTATTTAGGCAAAGAATTTCTTTCATAAAGCCAGCTTCTATTTAAGCATAGAATTTGTTTCATCAATCCAACTTCTATTTAAGCAAAGAATTTCTTTCATAAAGCCAGCTTCTATTTAAGCACAGCATTTCTTTCATCAATCCAACTTCTATTTAAGCATAGAATACGTTTCACAAATCCAGCTTCTATTTAAGGAAAAGAATTTCTTTCAACAATCCAGCTTCTATTAAAGTAAAGAATTATTTTCATCAGTCCAACTTCGGGGGGAAATGTCCGGGGGGAAATGTATGGGGGTAAATGTCCTAGACCCATAAAAAGTATACAGAAACTCTAATTCAACAACAGCTGCCATCCTATGTAAAAACACAGCTGCAGTTGTTCTACTCACACCATATGCGTTAATTTGTATCATGACAGTGGTGATCACCACCACTTTTAAAAGTAGTGGTAACAGCCACCAATAAGTTTTGGCCCTGTGCTGAAATATATTTTGCGACATGAAAGCATTGTTTTGGCTAGAAGCAAATGCTAGCAATGTAAAAGACTATTGTATAGTCCTATCAGTGTTGCAAACATATTAACAGTTGTGAAACAGAAAGTAAACATGTACTTATCTACTATCAACCTTAAAATAGCAGAAAAAGCATACTAAATTCGTATAAAGGTGAAGGGGAGGGAGGAAGGAGAGAGGGGACAGAGAAGGGAACACAGAGGGAAGGGGAGGGACAAGGGGATTGGTCATCACTATTTGTGGGACCAAAGTAATGCCCATGCCTCTCACTACACTAAACCAGTGCCTCTTACTCCAATCGATCAGTGACCCTCACTTTACTCACTCGGTGGCTTCCCACAATATTTGCTCAGTGGCCCCATTCTACTCACTCCATGGCTCTCATTCTACTCACTCAGTGACTCCCATTTTATGCACTCGGTGGCTTTTGCTTTATAAGCTCAGTGGCTCTCACATTACTCACTCAACGACTTCCATTCTACTCACTCAATGGCACGGACTCTTTAAAAAATGTGAGATAGTAAGCATGTTCAATCTACTATGTACAGTAAAATAGAACTTAACAAAGGATAAGCCTGTAGGAATGTAACAGCACTTGGGTGTGAATCCATGTGTTTTTGCTCCCATGGTTAGGGCTGCCAAATTTGATTTGCCATTTTCTGGGACACCTGCAGACACTCGATATGACATTACCAATATACCCTGTCCACATCACTGCATGTAATGAATGTTGCATCAGCCTAATGTGGGATCTACAGTCTACTGAAAATAGTCGTTAATAATTGCGGACAAATCATGAAAAGACAAGTGGCTTATATTTAAAATTGGAATCAACTTCAAGAAGAAAACATTTGTTAAATTCCAGTAACCTACCAGTGTAACCAGACTTACGGGCCCGTCAACAGCGAATTATGCAATTATACACGCATGCAGATTGCAGATGTCATTTATTGGGTATGCAACAGGAGACCAGAACTTTGCTTAAACTTGTACTTCTGCCGAGTTGACGCCATTTTGAACAGTTCCAGGTCACTGCATACAAAGTCGTAGAACTCAGCACATGTCGTGTTAAAATTTATTTTCATCAACTGTTCCCCTTTAACAAGATCGATGCTCAGGCAATTGCGTTTGTTAGACAACAGGTCGTTCATAATGCTGAACACTCTCTCGCAAAAAGCTAAGCAATTGAGTGTCAGTGGTTTTTTGTAAAGTTTTGAAGACTTCAACCCAGCGCTGTCCAACATCCGATGATGAGTGAACAACGTCAGCTCTGATAGTGTGCAGTACGCAAAATTCATCGTGCAACTTGTCGAGTTTAGGGCGTGAAAACAAGAACAACATTCCAGGACTATCCCGGCGAATCCGGGACGGTTGGCAGCCCTACCCATGGTCCAATAGGTTCTTAAATAACAAGCTATTTGTAAGGTAGCTTCATGTTTCTCTGCAGCTCCAATTTGAGTTCGCTCTTTTCAACCATAAAATCTCTCTTCTACTCACAATCACAATTTAATTAATGACGCTAAATCCCATTAATTCATCTTAAATCATTTTTGTTTTGTGAAAGATAATAACTGAAGTCGAACTGCACACAGAGTAAACACAGAGGAAACACAGAGGCAACAGCTGGCTCGTCAACAACAGTCGGACTCACGGAACGCAATGGATCAGCAACTGATGTTGGATGCCTTTTGGCACCGCCACTTGCACCATCGGTCATGGACTGAAAGCATCAATGACGCCGATAACGCAATCAAAACAAACAGAAACATGCACATCATGCAACAAATATATATTTATTGTGACTGAAAAAATACTCACATGACAATTGAAAGGCTGCCCATTCTGCACGGTTCCATGATACATGGACCTAAATTTATTGGTTCCTAGCCACTAAAACGAGTGACAGCTATCCGCAGATGTGTAAATATAATATTCAACTTTGGGCCAAATGAATATTAAATAGTAAAACGACTACAATCGTCGGTGAGATGGTCATGAATTCGTGAAAACAAAACTGTTTTTAAAAGTAAATTATTAAGAACCTTAATTCGTGCGGAAATTTTACCACTGTTCATTCATGCACTGTATGTGAAGTGTCGCAAATCTCGCAATTGGGTGATCGTGAGCTCGTCGGTGCTTCGCAGTTAAGACTTCAGATAACAAAAATATGTACGCGTAATTTACTTTTGTTGTGAATGTGGTGTTTTTTCTTACCTTTCCGTTCAGTTCTTCGTTGTTTAGAGGCGTCCAAGTGCTGTTGAGACGATTTTTAGCCAATTTCGCCATTCCACGAAGCAATAAAAATCAAGCCTCAACACGACTCCCATAGATCAAGCGGCCATCTTGGTTTCTTAGGGCGCCGCCACAGCACCGCAGCAAATGGCCCGAAAGGCTCCGATTGGCTCATAAATGCATGAACGATATCCAGAGCTAAGAATAGGTTTAGGGAAGAATGCTAAGAATAGGTATGATCCAGAGGTTATCTGGTTTTCTCACCGTGCGCCAGCGATGCCATAATATAATCAGCGCCTTAGAGATCTAGTGAACATGGCACAGCCCAAGTCTACTGACCACCTGCAAGGTCCAGATGATGATAGACGGACAGAGACAGACAGACAGAGAGATGCAGTCACAGTGTATGTAAACAAGAGGCAAACTGAGATACATACATGCATGCACACAGAGACAGATGGCTAAGGGAGGGTATATACTGCTTTTGACAATTATCACTATTATGCGGTTATTAGGCGCTACCGTCTAATGACCAAATGTCAATCGATGGCACTGAGCCATTTTAAGTGCAGGACTTGCTCGACATCCCTACACTGCAACAATCTCAGGAGAGGCTTGAACTATACGGTTATAAGATGAGTGCTTTAACTAAAATGTCTACCAAGACTATGAAGACAAGATGCTGTAGGTACATAAAAATCATGTAATCTATATCTGTCTCTTTCACACCTCTGTCCAGATCTACACATGGTTCTTGTCTTTAAAGTTAGTCATTCAAACACAGAGCCATGTAATTTTATGAATTACATTGTGCAACAAATTAGTTTCACTTTCAGCACAGTGAACTGGTATTTAAACTGCTCAAATATGTTGGTAACGATGTAGCAATCGGCCACATTAATCACAATCAGATAGATGTATAATTTGTGCATTTACTGAAACTGAAGAGCAAAAAAACACAAGCACTCCATTTGATCGTTTAATTGAATCAACATCACATGACTGTCATCTCAGGCACTGACCCTCAGCATATGGATTAAAGATTCTAGCTGAGGTTCAAATAATTAGATTTTACAGCTGTTTAAAAGGTGCTGTATTAAATGTTTCGATACATACACACATACATACACACAGAAATATATATACAAGCAATTCATTCAGCAACTGTGCTTTAACTCCATCATTGCATCACGTCTACCTTTCCATCATTTTTAAAAATCTAGATCCATTGTTTCAAAATGCTTTTCAAATGCCATTAACTCCCGTCATAGACAATACAAATGGACCACTGTTCGTTCAAATCCGCCTCAAGCCGCCACATAGGGACCCTGGGCAAATCCTTCACTCGCAATTGCTCATGCGCTTCGGCGTGAAGCTCCGATTCAGTGTCCGCGCTGTAGTCGGGAGTGCCTCTGAGCAGAAATCTTGAAGGGGCGCTATAACAAGTGCTCATACATACATACTGCCAAAATGCAACAAATCCAGCCAACAGTTTTTAACTCAGAAAGCGATCATATTTCTGCCAAGTAATCAAACAACTGAAAAGTCAATGAAATTTTAATGCAAATGACAAATTGCAACATTCTTTGATTTTTTCATTGTTTAGTACAGCACTGGACATTGTTGGTTGATTAAGCCATTGTTCAGCTGAGGAGAATTAAAACAATGCATTATAATACGAGCCTGTTTTGCTCAGAAAGCTTCCACTTCTTTTTCCACCGCTTTTGCATAGAAAGTAAAATCACATTAGATTTCATCAGCAGCTGCCGCAACAGCAGTGTTGCATGGCTAATATTGCCAGTTACAAAGAACATATTCCCAGCTAAAAATAACATATTCCCAGTCAGTAGTATAGCCAGGAAACAATTTCGAGGCTTTCCACTGGACATGGTCAAAAAAGTTAAGTTTTTGTATTTCGCATATAAAAGTGTATAAAAAATTTCTGCAATTTATTTGGGGGAGGGGTTTGAACCCATAACCCCTAAATATGCCCATGTTCCCAGTTAAAAAGAACATGTGCATCCACCACTGCTTCAACACCGAAACTACGAAGACACATACGAAACGATAAAACGTTGACGGGTTGCATCTTGATAAAAGGATCCTCAAACAATAATTACTAAGATAAAGAAAAGGCGAATTGGAATAACTCAATTGTGACATGTGGGCCAATCAGATCTGAGAAAACAGAGACGTGTTCACTTTCAGAACTTTGTCAGCGGGAGTTCTGACCATAGGCCCTCACACGCTTCAATAGACCATGAACAGCAGACTGCATCAGCCATTTAGGTAGTTTCAAAGGAAGTCATGTCAAACCACAGCCATCCACTCTTCCACAAGCTGTCCTTGACAGAAATACAAAAATCTGGCACTATATAAATCTCAGCAATTTACATAAACCATACCAACCGGCTTTTTCGATTCAAATAAATTACAAGACAAATGCATTATTCTAAAAAGCAGCATTTCCCAAATTAATAATAATAATAATTACGACAATTTATATGGCGCCGTAACACGGCCATGCTGTTACAAGGGTTCTGGGTTGTAACTGAAATATTCGTTGTTGGTCCCAGCCAAACTCTTTTTTATACTCCAGTGTTGCCTAGAATCCCAAAGAGAATTCCATGGCATAAAAGTTTGGGAACAACTGTTTTTAAGTATGCCCTATTTTTGAGCATGTGATGATATGTAGCTGCTCGCAAGAGATGTTAGTAGTAATAGGAGTGTCTATAGAAACCAAATACTCTCTACAGAAAGCAATTTCATCATTATATGGAAAAAGTAAACTAAGCTAAAGTTATGACAAACACATCCAGAACTAATCCGGACGTTAATGCATCTGTGTAATACTTAATTAGTTTGTAATAAATTAGGAATCCAGCAAATAACAACACAAGACAAAGAACCGTCCACCATCCGTCCAGTTCACAGATCTGTCGCATGTGATGAATCATGATTATAAGCGCCTCGATCTCGTTCGCCTCGATCTCGTTCCTCACTGGAGTCTTTTACCACTTCGTAGATGTGCTCGCGTCGCGGCAGATGCCAGATGGGAGAAGCAGAGTGAATGTGATTCATGTGTCGTCTTGGCTGATGGGCTATGCCATTTGGCATAATCTCATGAGCCACACCACAATGCACAGTGGAACGTAAAGTTATGCCCGAAGGGGGCACGTGCGACACAGCTACGGTCTCGTAATTTGGATCATATTCTGGAAGGCCATCAAGAGAGTTCCCATCGCCCACGACATCATAATCCGGGTCTTCCGCTTTGTTAATGTCATTTACAACATTATCGATACTCGCATAACCATGGTCACTTCTGGTGACCTCGCCCATGTGACCTGTACCAACCACTTGACCTCTGACCTTCGGTCGCGCACCTCCAAACGCCAGACTGGTTAACGACGGCGTGTCATTTACGACAAAGCTTGCTCCGCTGGAGCTAGTTCTTCGATGGTCCTTTGGCTTTGATACTTTTGCGTAGAGATTGGCCAGAGAGTTCATGTCGCTGTTGTTCTGCCTGACGCCTCGTTCAACGTTTTCATCAACGTGTATTGTCTGTCGATTTGATTGTTTTGATTTGTTGACGACAGCGTAGACGGGCGACCTGCGACCAGTTGTGGTGTGCTGAAGGGGAACAGAGGAGGTGTGAACAGCACTAGTGGACACAGAGTTGCAACTTCTCGGACGCTGAACATCAACTCTCGAGTATCCAGGGTCAGTTTGATCATCTGAAAATCATAAAAATGTCTTCAGAAACAGTATCAGTGGAAGACTGTGACATCAGCGAAAATAGCACAATGGAAAGACAACATTTTCCCTCGAGATTTTCGGGGGTCAAAGTTCAACTGCTTAAAATCGCAGCAGGGCGGCTCTTAAAATATTAAAGACTTTCAAAATTTCATTATAAACTATCTAAACTAGAATCTGAGGCTAAAATTATCCATAACCACAATTCGCTAAAACCAATTTTGCAAAACCAACTGTGGCTATATGCTAGATAAACCACAGCTGATAGCACAGATGAACAGCCAATGATATGGAAAGATGAAGAGACACTGACAATGACAGATAAACAGCCATTGACATTGACAGATGAACAGCTACTGAGAGTACAAGTGAACAGCCAATAGATTGGACAGATGAACAGCAACTGATAGGCACATTTGAACAGCCACTGATAGGATATATAAACTAGAGAGTGACATGGGGAGACAATCTCGTCCCCATCCCCACCCCGCACCAAGTTAGTCGTCCCCATCCCCACCCCATCCCCGCAGGGTTTGTCCCCATCCCCGCCCCATCCCCGCAGGTTTGCTCCCCATCCCCACCCCATCCCCGCAGGTTTGCTCCCCATCCCCACCCCATCCCCGCAGGGACGACATCACATTCCCCGCAAAAAGTTTACACAAATTCAAATTAAAAATAACAGTTTTTAGCTTACAAAACTATTTGTATTGTTGACTGCATTAGTCTGTTATTATCTTATGGACAGTTTGCATTAACCAAGTCCTGACTATTTCTGACTAGTAGGCTTCAGAAACTAATAAACTCTCCTTATCAGTTCTCAAGTTCTCAACATCACCCGGGTTTATTGCCGGCTCATTCCCCATTACCGCGGTATTACCGCGAGAGTAAACCCCATTACCGCGGTATTGCCGCAATTTTTGTCCCCATTACCGCGGTATTACCGCAATTGTTGTCCCCATTACCGCGGGATTTACCGCGGTTACCGCGGTTTCCCCGCGGGGAAATTCCCCATGTCACTCTCTAGTATAAACAGCCAATGATAAGGATAGATGAACAACCAACAAAATAAAGATGAACACCCACTAATATGACAAATAGTCATTGATACAATACATCAACAGCTAGATCTTCTCTCATCTTACATCAATACAGAAAACAAGTTAATTCCACTGATTAAGATCGTTGCATGAATTCTTTCTTTCCAAAGGCTCAAATGCAAACAACACAATGCATCTCAGACATGAGCAACAGAATGTAACTGATACCTAGATTGCTGTGGGTCAGCTGTTGCAGAGTGTTGACCGGCGGTGGGGAAGGGGGAGGTGGTGGAGGAAGAGGAATGCCATCAGAGACATGGGACGACACTGGTAACGTCAGATCACCAACCTTGGCATAGGTCGAACTTCGAGCAGAGTTCGTCTCTGATAAGAAAATCACAAGAAACAGACTTCACGTGAATAATAAAATTCTCAGACGTCTACAGTGAAGCACAAACCAAAGACCTCAATCACCTATCTAACCACCTTTAACTCTTTACAGTGCTAGAACATTCACAAACAATGGTGTCTCTAATTTAACAGTGGTTAAATTGCTCTCACAAGTTCTTGTCATATATGTAATTCCCACATAACATTTAAATCAATCAACCATTAGCATAGGCCAACCAAGCAGAAATCACCTGTGCCAATTTCAGCATACAAGTCGCTTCCATTGTTGTAGACGTTTTCTGTGGTCAAGGTGTTCGTTGAAAGACGGCCAGGAGTAGCAGGCATCTAAAGCGAAAAAGCACAAAGGAACATTAGCCAAACACCAAATAACAAACACTGACTCATCTAATCTAAGACAATGACTTCTATAGCACATAATCATATTGCTCAAGGCACCAGTTGATCATCACTGTAGGGAAACCAGTCAAGAATAATAATCTGTTAGAGAAGTCTGGTCAAAATCCATTAGGTCATCATCCCCATCACCAAATAACTAGCACCATCTCATTGCTAAATAACTAGCACTCAACTAATTAATTAACATAAATAGTTGAACACCAGCTACAACATTACATCTCAACAATCAACCTGAACAACATTTATATGCATTTCAGTGATACAATGGCAGATTGCTAATGCATTTGCCTTTCAGCTTTACCTCCAGGATTCAAAACCTGATACAAAAGAAACTGACAAAATAACCGGATGATTGGTCGTCTGACTGTTAGCACTCCAGCTTAAATATCCTGCAACCAATGGTCATGTATCTGAGAACACATAGAGACATGCAATAAACGAGCCATTACCTCACTTAATCTAAAAGTTCAATAGTATTTTGCTAGGGATGTTAATATCGTTTTTTTTGGTAAACCGATTATCGGTTTTAGAAATCCGATTTTAAACCGATTATCGTTTTTTATTGGCCTTCATAGATAATTTAATATAATCATATAATGCAAGTTACTAATGAAAACCGATAATCATTACGTACTGTAGCGTACGTACACGTGCGGGGTTCTACTATTACCTCGTTGGCTGCGGAAGACTCCGCTTTATATATAAGAGGCAATAATAAAAAGACGAATTCGATTATCGTTTTGTCAATAATGAAAACCGATTATCGTTTTCGAAACCGATAATCGGATTTCCGATTATCGTTTAACATCCCTAATTTTTGCAGAACATCCGTAGCACCTTACCTTAACCTGATCGTAGTTGATGGTGTCGTAAGTGCCGTCGATATCAGCAAACTGCATGACCTGCATCTGACTCGCCTGCTGCTGCTGTTGGCGCTTTCGAAGACTCTCCAGCGACTCTCGAGCAGTCACGCTAGAGTAATCAGGGACTCGCTTGGCTGCTGATGTTGGTTCAGAGCAACAACAAAAGACAAGCAAACAAGTCAGTCCACAAGAAACAGTTAGGCATCCAACATTCCAACTGGATTCCAAAGACTATTTTTATGCATAGGCATCTGAAGTACTAAAAATGATTCATACTTTTTTCTAGATTTATATAGTGCCACTATATATAATGACTACCAGCTGTACATGACAATTTATTTGAAGTTCTGACATGATGAACTTCTCAGGAAGAGATCAACCCAGCAATCAGCATCATATCAGGGAAGCACTCAGCTACTGTGTCGCATAAGAGAAACAACCAGTTCTGCAGTCTTCCTGTTGTTGGCAGGCAGAGATTGGCAGCAGAAAACAGTTGGAAAAATAAACGTCCTCTGACACTAGAATCATAAACTCACAGGTTTTTGTAGTGGTTTCATAACATAAAAACAGGCATTACCATAAATTGCAAGGAGTCAAACCAAGGAAGCCATGAAATTTCTAGTACATCCAACTCTTTCAAATACTACATGATTTCTAGAACCTCTGAGAGGTTTTACAAGGCACTTATTGTATAACTATGCTGATATGATACGTGCTTACATACATACGTCTGCATCCAGCTCAAACACAGTCTTGGCGTGCCTTATTTTGAACTGACTAAATGCAGTCTAGTCCGTTTAGACAAACAAGTAGACTAACTTGTCTGGGGTTGAGCTGATCCTGCCTCTGATGTCATGGAACCAGCATCTCCAATGTTGATGATCAGTGAAGGAAAGGCAGACATTGCAGTCCAAGGACCAATGGAAGGAACTAATGGCCCACCCGGTCCAATTCCCAATCCACTCATCCGGCCGCTTCCGTCACTCATACGATTGCTTCCATTGGCAACAGCTCCATTGCTCGAGTCACCATTGCGAGGTGGAAGAGAAGGGCTGCTGTCCAGTTGGTTGGGCACTCCTCTTCCATTGCTCACCCCTCCTCCTCCTTCCTCTGCTGGGTCAAACATCTTCTGAGGAACTGGGGGCACAAGAGCTGTAGGAGACAGTCCTGTACCCATGGCGCTGTCTCCGCTGGCTGCTATAGGCAGAGACAGGCCCTGCGAAGAGCGCCTAAAGGCATCGTCCGAGAAACCATTGCTATGGCTACGCTGTCCCATGCCCACGGTTGCATATAGGTTGCTATGGATACTGCCAGCGTTAGACGATGCTTCAGTGGAAAGACCGCTTCTTGCCTCGCTGTAGCGCAGACCTCCGTGCAAAGTAACCCCATCCATGACTCCTCCGACTCTACCGGTCGGCGGTAGCTTGGCTGGGTCCAACTCGTCCTTGATGCCCGCATAGACAGAATCTGAGTCTGGGTCTCCCCTGACCTTCTCATAAGGATGTGACCTGTTCTTCTTTTTCGATGCAGAGCCAGATGCGGAGGAGGACTGAGCCACAGCAGCAGAGGCAGACAGTTGATCCCTGGCTGACACCTTCTTTCCCTTAGAGATGATGTCATAATGCCCCTCATCCTCTTCATCATCGTCATCAGTTGACGTAACTCCTGACGGAACAGGTGGGATCTCGGGCAGAGCCCTGTCATGGCTCCTGCGGAAGAAAACACAATAACCCATAAGGAACCAAAATAAGAAAAATAAATTTCTCTAGTACTTAAGAATTGTTCTGTCTCCTCTCCTTATTGTATTTCTCCTCCTCCCTTTGTCCTCCTGCCTATAAGAGACAATGCATCATTCATTCCCAGCTACATAAGCACACTTATAAATGGTGCCTTACATATCGACTTGTAAATTGTAGCAATACTAATAATTTAACAGACTGCAATCAACTCTCGCCTGTTGTAAGTCAACTTAATGTGGCACAGCTTCAGTGACAGTTGTTAAAAGACTGGTCAATTGTCTGACCAAGGGAGAACAATTGTGGGTCATGGTAGCCAATTGGCTAGAGCGCTCACCTTGTAATTTTGAGAGTATGAGTTTGAGTCACCCCAGAGATGATCACTTTGTATAGACCTTGAGCAAGTCTTTCACTGACAATTGCTCAGCACCATCAGTTTTATGCTTGGTACTTAGATAGTCGCACTCAATAAATGTGTAATAATAATAATACCATACATTACATGCTTACAACTGTAACTGATTTCACTTTTGAAAGTGAATACAATACAGTCTTGTTTGATGTGACAATTAGGAACATTCAAGTCTTCTATGGCATCAAAACGACTAACCTAGTCCTTTACACTCGACGTCATACTGGAGTACAAGAGTAATACTAAACACTCATTGTGACAATATGTCAAATCAGTAATCTTTGCTGCAACTAATAACGAAAATGCAAGAGCAGAAGAATAAAAATGACTATACACGAAAGATTAAGGCTGACTCATTGTCTCACTAGAATGATCTCGAATTGATAAGTATTTGTATGTTATTAACTGATGCTTTGTGCTTGCTGCAACAGCACTAAAGGAGTAAGTATGAATAGATTAATCATAAACTCCTAATTTCTAAAGTGCTACTCTAAAGCTAAGTGCCAAACACCAGCTTATTCACAATTACACAGATGAAACCTTAAATGTACGATACTAACACAGGGCGACCATTTGCTTCATTATTCATATCTGTTTCTGTGGTCTGCAAATAAAAACAAAACAAATCTCAGCACAATGACAGACTCAGAGCATAATCCACAACCTTTGCCAATAAAAGCGTGACAATCCTCATGGATCCAATGACTTAAAGCTGGACATTTTGGCTGAACTTTTCCAACTGATAATAATCACATTATCGCTAAGGTGCTACATAAGTCTTAGATTAGATAATCCATTAAATTACTCAGTCATCTATGGCAAACCTTGCAAATTCAAAATCAGAACCAACTTTTCTATAAGTTCTCGTTAAAATATAAGCAACCAAGAGGCTATTTCATTATATACACATTGGGAAACACAAAAGCATGTGAATAGGAAGAGAAAAAACTGCAGGGTTAAACTTACATTTCCTGCATCACCCTGGTCAAGTTCTGCTTCGTCACTACCACGTGAAGAGTCTCGCCTGAAAGGCAAGCAACAGCCGATAAAACAGTCGCCTGCCTCACACATCTCAGATGAGAAGCACATCCAAGTACTGTAATAAACTGGCTGCTACTGAAGAAATCAGACTTGGAAACAACAACCAAGTCCACTTTAAATGCACTTGCAGCACCAGAACTTTCACATTGACCTGAGTAAAATGATTAGGTCAAGAATATCCATAAGTGCAGAAACTAGTATCTGATACTTAGTATGCAATGATTGTTGCTGAATGGAATTATAGTTGAAAAGGAATTTGACACAAATAAGCACACCAGAACTGGTAAGTGTAGCTTGAAAGTGCTTTGGATAGATGATCAAAATATGCTGTATAAATTCTGATTTCTTTCTTTAGATTCCATGTCTTGAACTAAAACTCATTTTAAAATCGATCAAATAACATCCACTGACTTCTTGTGACATCCCTTGACACACAATGAGAAGATGCCAATCAGCAGTAGAACCGGCAGAAGAGCACAGACCACAGTCCCTGCTGACACAAGGGAGCTGCTACCACTGCTGCTGGCGACTCTGGCGCTGGGTATGTCTGCGATCTGGCTGTGAATTCTCATTTTCTCTTAGTTGCTTCAATCTGGAAGCAGTATAACAAATATTCCACAATAACAATTTCATCCACTTTGTTAGATTTCTACACTCCTGACGTGAGGTTAGATGACGATGGCAAAAGGTTTTTTGTATGTACGTATGTAACAAAACACTTGACATACGGGTTATACCGTGCAATCTATAATAATTCAGTGCTGCAGTAACCCTTTTTCACTCATTCATCACGACAAGCCTGGATTATTGTCACAAGAGTTGTACTGAATATTTGTATTTGATTCAGACCGAATAGTGCTCCGAATATTTTATTTGCATTCGGCCAAATAGTTTTTTAAATCGAATACGAATAGTAAAAGCCTTCCACATGATAATTTTGAATGTTTGGCCAGATACACTCAAGTCAGTTGAGTCATCAGTGATCATTGGACTCTGCAGCCTGTGGAGATATGCAGGAGCAGCGCTTCTGCACACTAACTTGAGCCCATCGTGCATAGTACCATGCTCCTACAACATTCGACCATTACAGTACCATGTACTGTAGCCTTTGACTTTGCATTTGCAAACTGAAAACCCGCCTGTTTAAATGCAGTGTTTTTGTGAGATACTTAAAATATGCTCTATTGCTTGTCTTAATACATACATAATACATACATACATACATACCCACATACATACACAGATACTTGATACAACACCTTTTAAGTAACTCTCAAAAGTGTTATTACAATCAAATGACCTCAGAAAAAACTAATACATTGAAATTCCTGACTTTCCCCACTCACCGTGAAAGATCTTGTGATCACTTTGCAGCAATAGAGAACACAGAAGTTTGTTCCTGAAAAAATAAACACAGCTCCATGGCTTAGCATCTTACTATATAATAACATTTTCTATCAGTTCATCATGAATCTTCTCTTATCAAAGAGAAATTCAATTTTTCAGCTGTATTAATTAAATAACACAGCATTTGCATTTACCCTCACTCGACGATCGATGCATATATCTGGGAACTCATATAGCGCCTTTATAGGACCACTCAAAGGTACCTCTCATCATGATATGAGATTCGATTTGTCTGAAAACCTTGGGACTTCCAGGCAGACGCAAATAATCCGTCTAACGATAGCTATGAAACCTTATACGGTCTGCCTGATGGTAGTTCGCTCAAAGATGCCTTCTTATAAACGCCGATAACAACATTCTTCGGCTGCCAGTCGACGCCACAGCCGCCGTATCTGTAGTCGATACACGTGAAAACACGGCAACAATTCCCGGATGACTGCACAGCAATCATCACCCAAGCAGAAAAAATCAATTCCAGCGATTGAATTCAACCTAATCATACAACAAGCGGACGAAGGATTATCTCTATACTCCTAATTTTACTTATAAAATCGGGCAATTTAATAGTGCTGCAAATTAATACCATAAATGATATATCGTCAACTCTTCCTCGTCCGCCATGATGTTTATTACGAAAATAGGTCACTTTCATAAAAACGCCAAGTTAAGGACTGATCAAACTTATTTAGCGCTTTAATTTATGTACGTCAAACTCATCAAGTAATTTTTTTGATGAATGTATACACACGTTTCTGTGTGGGTTGTACATCATCAGTATCAATTGTCCGTTTCTAGTTCTAGTCTCATCTACAGAATCGAACTGTCATCCTCTAGCAAAGACGTTGACGTTTAATCCGAGCAACTAATACCGAGCCCCTAATATGGAGATTCTGGGGATCATAAGCAGCGAGGCAGTCTCCTTAATTTCCTCTTTGAGCGTTTGCTCAGTTATATTTGGATATCTGCTCTGGTCAACCTGAAGCAGCTAGGGCACTCCAGTGGGTGCTCAGAGGCATTGAAGGGCTCTGTTGTGCGATAAGGTCGATTGGGTGTAGTGGGCGAATATTTAGCCTAGGACTAATATGGATTTAGCCACAATATTAAAATTATTATAAGTACATAAACATATGCCCAGAAGCAAAATCGTAAACTTGAGATTTCTACAGGGCCCACAGAAGCGAAGTCGCGGGGATATTCGCCTTCCCCTTCTGTTCGAACAAATCCAATAATAAGGTCCAGCCGGATGGTTTTGTTTTGTTTTGGATGAAAACAAGACGACGATAAATCACGGCATCGAGCTCTTGTTAATTGGAACTGGCTATAGCCTATAAAAAACCGCGAACATGACGGAACATCCTGTTTCAACTCTAAACATCATCCCCCTTAGCCGTCTAACTGTCTGTCTGCTTGACTCTACCCAGAGACTCTACCTATCGATTTTTTTGATTAAGCGCCTGTGAATAAGCTGGTTCCCGCGACTTCTCTTTTGTGGGCGCACTAGAAATCTCGAGTTTACGATTACGATGGCAAATCACGGCATTGAGCTCTCGTTACAAGAAATAATTATTTAATGCGGAAAATAAATCCATGGGTTTTAGCAAAACCGGAAACTCTACGTCACCCGCACAAAATAATGGTCTCGTTTTAGCTGTTCTGCAAAAGTGCTTCTGTAAAAAATGGCCAGCAGTTTTTCTGGATTAGGTTAGAATTAAGTTATTGTGTTTATTCAAGTAAACAGTTTGCCCGTCTTAGACGAACATTGGTTTTATATGTGGACTGTCTGTTAGGTTTCGTATAAGTATGTCTCGATATTCGCGGTCTTGTATAGCCAGTTCCAAGCATCCTCCCGATAAATGGATATAGCAATGGTAGTAGAGCGAAGCACTTGTAATTCTACCGCGCAGTACATGGACGAGCTGCTCGACCCATAGACAACAGATTCGTGGTGTGGATTGCACTGGAGATCCTCAGAATAGAAGAAGAGCAGTTCCTTAAGCTAGCCCTGAGGCAGCAATGGGTATGAAGTGTTAGCGACTTCATTTCTTAGCCTCGGCATATGAGGGCGGGTGGCCAATCTTCTCCCTCACCGTCTCATCTTACAACCGACAGTGTACGGTCAGTGTACTGGTTATAGCTGAGTTGGCTAGGGGGTGCTGATGGAACATAAATCTCTAACCAAATTTTCTGCCCTGGCGGGGATTTGAACCTCGACCTCTTCACTGACAGTCTAGCGCGCTAACCACTACACTATCGAGCACCCCAGAATAGATGTGATCATTAATTTCAAATTGACTTAGGGGTGCCAATCGTCCCGGATTTGCTTGGACAGTCTCGGAATCGACCTTGTGTGTCCCTTGTCCTCGATTGATCCCACATTGTCCTGGAACTTCGTGTAACTATCCACTTGGTCTTGTTTTCATCAGTGGCGTAACAAAGTAGCCGGGGGCCCTTGGACATTCTTAACTTGGGGGCCCTTACCCATTCTTTATCTACATGTATGTACGTAAATAATTGAACATTTATAATTATAGCGCCATTTCAAGACATACTCAGAGCAAGGGTGCAAAAAACCAAGTTTTTTCTAAAAAAAATTTATTTTTTAAAAAAGATTTTCTACTTCGGATCATAAAACTCATAAAAATGGCTTAATACCGTTCAAATTAATCAGATGCATAAAATGAAATTAACTAGAACAGTAGAACCATAGAATATCATAAAACGAAATTAACAACGACCATACAACAATTGCCAAGAGAGTTGAAGAGACGCAAAGTTTCTCATTTCTAATTTCAAATTTGTTAAAAACCAAAGAACCAAAATTGGTTTTGTTTTGTTTTTGTTTTTGTTTAAAAAAACAAAACAAAAACAAAGACCAAAAACAAAACCTTTAACAACCCTAACTCAGCCCTGAGGCGCTTTCTAATGTTAAATGTCATTACGAACGAATAATATTACATCAGTTAGCAAAACAGTGCACAGTAAGCTGAAAGAGTCACCAGTGGCACTACTGTAATGTAGTGAACATGTAGACTGTATAGTCTGTAGTTCCCCCACGAATTTGGCTATTCTAGCTTTCTGTTCGCAAATGTGTCTAACTGTCTATCGGCATTTAAGAAGCTGAACGGAGCATTAGAACAGAAATTAGTCAAGAGCTGTAGACTTGTGGAATGGTTTGGATGACTGTAGGCTACAGTAACTGTCTCAGTGGACACAATCACAGCTTTTAAAAGGACGCTAGGAAAATTGGGCTAAACTGGCTAATTAAGTATGTTCCAAGTTAAATTTAATTGGTTTTAAAACAGACTAAACGTCTTCTAAAACACTAAAAACTCTTGATGTGTTAAGTCGTCAATATTTAAATTATGAAATTCGCTAGATGTCGTTTTTTACATCATGTAGACCTAACTGAAAAGCATTATTGGCATAATGTGACATTTTCCCTAATAATTATTGTCACAGAAAACGGACAAAAATTGCATGAAATTTTTCAGTTTTAAAAGCTTGGGGGCCCTTTGGACCTCGGGGCCCCTGGACTTTGTCCACCCTCGTTATATGGCTGTTACGCCACTGGTTTTCATACACTGACCTCGAACAGCCGGCCGTAAATAATTTTTTTCAGAGTGGCCATAGAACAGGCTAGTTAGGTTAGTAATCTAGAGCTATGGAATGGCACAGCAACAACACTGTTGACATGTGTAGCATGAATCTAATTATAGCTTTTAGTGGATTGTTCATTGCTTACAATGATGTGGACAGGGTAAATTGGTGATAGCGTATCAAGTGACTATACGGGTGTCCCGGATTGGCAAAATCAAAAGTTGGCAGCCACAAATTGACTATATCTAAGTGTATCAATTGTAAGTTGTAACTCATTGTTGCCATACGAGAAGTGAAATCTTGGTAGAGGTTTCCATCAGTCCAGTGGCAACTGATAACCTTAATAAACAATATGGCTGCCATAGACAGGAAAATAATAAAATGCTACAACCTTCCACAGTCCTCTACTTCTGCTCAAGTAAGTTAGTATAAAGCAGTGGTTCACAAGCTCTATTTAAGGTTTAAAAATGAACTTCTATTGGATCAGATTGACTCAATATTACTTCCATCCTATGTTTTAGCACTATGCATTGAAAGGTTTTTATGCCACTATGCAATGAGCACAGTTAATTTGTTACTCATACTTACTTGAGTGGAAGTAGTGGATTGGAAGTTCGCAGCGCTCTGTTCTCTTCGACTCTGGGATGGCCATATTGTTCATTATGGTGATTGGTCACCACTCGACAGATGAAACTTCTACTGAAATCTTAAGTGCAGTTTACAGAAGATGATAATGTTCTTAAGTAATACCTGTAGATTGAAGCAGTATTTGTTATAATGACAGATAGATTGCCACTGGGTCACTTCATATACATTAGTACCTACATAATAAGCCTCTTGAGTTTTTTTAAATTGCAGGAACTGCTACAGCCGCTTACTGGTTCCAGTTCTTTTTGGATGCTGGCATCCCCCCAGCAGATGCAGGAAATTATGCGGTTACATTCACAGAGAACAGGATCCAACAGGATATGATAGTTGATCTGACAAAGGAATATCTGCATGAAATGGGTGTAACAGTGCTTGGTGATACAATTGCCATTCTCAAACATGCCAAACGTGTCCATACTCAGGTAGGAGTCTACACATCTGCTGACTCGACCAATCACATTGCGAGACAACTTTCAGATAGTCATCAATCATGTGAAGGCTGTGCATGGTTGAAGTACTGAATATTAACCCTTTAATGATGAGCATGTACTAAAATGTATAGAAAACCAATGCAGCTTATTGTGTGAGGGTAGAGAGGTGGCCAGTCTCCTCCCTTGCTGTCTAAACTTCTCATCAACAGTGTTTACTCCATTTATAACTGAGTTTGCTAGAGCAGTGGTTCCCAAACCGTGGCCCGCGGGCCAAAAGTGGCCCGCCAATCCTTTTAATGTGGCCCGCGACAGTCACTCACAAATTTTGAAAAAAATTAAATTACCTTGTTTTCTTGATTTAGGCTTTTGACAATTTTTTTTTAAAGAAATAGTGGAAAAAAGTAAAAAGCAACTATTATACATGAGTTTTGCATGGGGCGCGGGAGACGGGGGGCGCAAAATGAGGCTTCTGACGAATTTGTTCACGAAAAAGACGGAAAAAGCAACAAAAAAGTCATCAGAAATTTTGGCGGAAGTAAGAAAAATTTCTCTGTGGCCCGCCATGATATTTTAAAAGTAAGACTTTGCCCTCCATCAAAAGAGCTTGGGAACCACTGTGCTAGAGGGCTCTAGTGAAACAGAAACTTTAGGCTTGTACTTTGTTGCATCTGACAGCTAGATTTGTTGAATTTGTTATTTAGTTGTTTGGCTATGATTTAGCCCTAAAATAATAAAATTGTTATTTAAGTTGAATTTTCTATAACTATATGATCATAAAAATCGTCTTGCCATCAGTAAATGTAATATGGAAAAGGGGCAGCCCTGCAATAGCGGATTATTTTATCTTTTAGGGCTGTCCTGTTGACGGCATCAGCAAATTAACATTTTTTTAAAATGACTGATTGTTAATTAATTTTGCTGTTGTTGATTCAATAAATGGCTGATTGATTGATTGAATTAAATGAATATTGATAAATAAAAAGTCCTGCTTGCTATTAAATCAGTAATCACTAGACTATTGTGCATGTGTGAACCACTTACTAGTTACCTAAAAGCAGTAATTACCACACAATGTGGTTTACTTGAGATGTAGTTCTCTTTTGAGCTAATAACTTTTGAACTAATTTGATATGCTGCAATGACTGGGCCCAGTTGAGTTTCTCTGTTTTGCAATGTAATTTTTAATTCATGTAATTCCATTAATGTTTACTTTCAGGCAACCAGAGAAAAGGTTCTGAATGGATCTGGCTTGTCAGCCACAACCATGGCTACAGGCAGCAGCAGCAGCAGCCTTTTGTCGGCGTCTGGTATGGCCGGAAAGTCGTCCGTTCCTGCCAGGGTCTCTGCTCCAGTGCGACCATCAAGACTGCCAACAGAACAGATTGCAGAGCAACTGAACAAGACATCATCTCAGACAACAGTTAAACCTTGTAATAATAATAATAATAATAGTATTCATTTATTAATTCAAGCTGACAAAAGTACCAGTAAGAATACTTGAGGATAACAAGCTTAACCCTTTAACGATGAGCATGTACTAAAATGTATGGGAAACCAATGCAGCTCTTCATTATAGGGTTAACATGAGTTGAATTTAACTATGGCAGCCTGCAAGGCACCCATCTGTCCTACTGCTCATTTTACAGTCTTCCCGAGGGAGTGGAAGGCTGAGTCAACCTTATAGGACTTGCAGGTATCGAACCCGTGTCCTGATGATCTTTGTGCCAGTGTGTTATACATCAACCATCTTCCCGCCCCAGTGTAACGTTTGGACATTTATTTTTTCTTAGACGGTGTGCTGAAGAGAATCAATTTTCTGTGAAAGAAGATATTTAAATCGCCCTCGAGTAAGGTAATTGCTGTTTTATGAGAATTTAATCTGGATCAAATCTGTACCGGCTTTGGAGTTGTAAGTTTTGCTTTGTACAGTTTGGTATAAATCACAGATCTGTTATTAGAATTGGGGTGGGGAGATGGCTGAATGGTAACTTTCTGGCATGAAGATTACAAGGATGTGGGTTCAATGCCCGCTAGCCCCATAAGGTTGACTCAACCTTCCAGTCCCTAGGGGCGACTTTAAAATGAGCAGTAGCACAGATCGGCGCCTTTTTTGCAGGCTGCCATACAGTTTTAAATTCAACTCCTGTTAAACTTGTTATCATCTGTTACCAATATATCATGTAATCTTACTGTGTACTTGTCAGTTTGAATTAATAAACAAATATTATTATATTTATCATAATCTGTCACATCTGATTTCTGGTCTGTTGTTTTGGTTTTGGTGTTTTGATATGAACTGATTTGAAAGTTAGTGCTATAACAATTTGGCATAAATGCACAACAAGGTCTAGTATTTTTGCTCTATGCACGCATAGCGATTGTGGTAGCTGTAGTTGTATAGCATTAAACGGCTTTAAAATCATCTTGAATTAGAGAAAATAGTAGCCACCTCATGATAACAAGATGGAAAATCAAAACACTGATGTTCGGAATGATGATGGCACAAACAAGGTAGGACAACCTCACAGAGTGGGTGGACGACATGACTGAATGGTGCGGAGCATTGCTACAAGAACTGACACGCTGCGATGGAGAGGCGGGAGTGTAAGAATATAGCGAGAATGGCATCGCCGCATCAGGCACCTATGGGCGTTGAACGGTTGAACCCACAGTGTATGATGATGATGATGACTTGAAATTGATTTAAACAATAACAGATACATGAACTTTGCTTACATTTACCAAATTGTTCTTAAATGTTTATTTTTTGCTATATAATTCTCTCTAATTCTTTTTGCTTGCTTTGAATCGTTTTTCATAATAGTGGCAGCCCAGGCAAGACCAGATTCATTATCAAAGAAATTTGAATCTCAAATGATGTCAGCTGCAGCAGCAGCTGCAGCAGCAAAGGATGTTCAGATGCCAACTAAAAAGAAGTTGCAGAAAGTGCAAGATGTCCTGGGTAAGCAGACCAGATAGATACAAGTAAGTTGATGTACGTCATGTGACAGCCGTGTTTCAGTGCCTTTGTGAAGTAAAATGTGCTGTATAAATATTCACACACACACACACGCATGCACGCACACACAGTCATCAGTCTAGTCCATCACAAAATTATCAAGTGTTAGCTGGACCATGATTTGGCAACTCTTTTCAATGGGGCGTGGAGATGGTTGAATGGCATCACGCTGACACGATGATCAGTAGGACGTGGGTTCAATACCCGCTAAGGTTGACTCGGCCTTCAACTCCTTAGGAGGGGTGAGAGTAAAAGTGAGCAGTAGGATAGATGGCTCCTTGCAGTCTGCCATACAGTTAAATTCAACTTCTGCGAAACTTGTTATCATCTGTTACTACTATGTCATGTAAGCTTACTGTGTACTTGTCAGTTGAATTAATAAAGAAATATTAGTATTATAATGGTGTCTGATGTTCGGACTAATAGAAAGTAGCTCATTTACAATGGGAATTGACGTTTGAAAACTTCTGTCCAGGTTTCTTTGAGTAGAAGGTGGTAAGGGTTAGGATGAAGTGTTTTTGAAGGCATTTTATTTTCACCTTACAGAAATTGGACCAACAACGACGACAACTGTCAAGGGAAGTGTTGTACGCCTGAAGCCGAAAATTGTGCACGAGGTTCCAGTTCCCAAAGTAAGGAATGTGACACAGGAACAAGAAGGTGGCTATAAAATCATCTTTCCATCTGGGGTGATCAAGAAGACGAAGGTTGCTGCAACGCAGCTGAAGAAAACACCGACCACTGCTAAAGCAGGTAAAGTTAAATCCTGTTCTTTCCACATTAGATATTGAGCTCAAAGTTAGAACGTGAGGATTCATGACAGAGTGGAGGGAAAGTACTTCAGACACGTAAAGGTAACATCAACAGCAGTACTCTCCATGTTAGAACTATTTAAGGGACTGAGTTTGATTTTACCTTGCCTTCCAACAGCAGTTTCTTTGCTGAATGATGTGGACCATTGGAAATGCCTGGTCTGTTGAAGTGCTCGACTTGATCCTCTGTGAGGTGTTTGACATTTAAACAAACTTGGCAGTGAACATGCCGTAGAAAGTGTCCATCCATCCAGTTACCGTAATTTAGCACCGTTTAGGTTCCCCACAAAGCACTGCACAAGGAAAGTCTAGCAGTCTGTGCAGTAAAGGTAACAAGGTAAAGTTAACACTCTTTCACACACCTGTACACTGTACAGAAACTCATGAGAAGCATGTCTATAACCAAGGGATCTTAAACACCCTTGCATTATAGGCTTTGATTGGTTGTTAACAGAGGCTTCCTTCTGCTATTTAAGGGACTTGTTTATATACCTGTGTGATTCCAGATGCAAAACCGTCATCTGTGTTTGATCGACTCGGTCAGGAGCATACCGCGGACAAAGAGACAAAGACTTCTGCTCATTTGCCAGCTGCTGGCACCGATCAAGTAGAAACAATCAGCAGAGGCAAAGCAACAAAGGTTAATTGTTTCTTTGCAAATATATTTTTGTATGTGTTTCTTATGGATGTATTAGTTAATTAATGAACTGGGTGTTTGGTTTACTTTGTGGTCATTTGTTGAATAAAAGCCTGGCCTGTCCAGTGAAGTTAAGCAGCACTGAACCTGGTTAGTAGTTGGATGGTACTACTTGGCCACATGATGTCCACCCAGTCCTCGATCCTTCTATTGTTGATAAATGAGTACCAATGTCATTTGGGAGTTTTAAGTGTTCTGTCATTAAGTTGCTGTGGTGACCTGATTAAATTATCATTCATCCTTTCAACCATGCTTCCAAGAAGTTTCTGTGGTAGCATGTAAATAAATATGTTACCTTTTATTAATTGTTTGCTGGATTGTTTGTATAGAGGGTGGCTGATGTTGATTGTAGGGGTCAACTGTCTTCTGTCGTTTGGGAGAAAAAAGAGAACTGAAGAGGCCAGGGACAGAAAATGACGTGGACAACGTTGACCCAAAGAAAAAGGCCAAGCTTACTGTTGAGGACAGATTAGGTATAACTGTGTTTGCTTTTGTGGCTATTTATGTGTATCAGAACAATTATTTACTACCTGTTAACCTTTTGCATGCAAGATATATTAGCCCTTGTTCTGGCAATGGCCAGATATTTGAGGGTTTTGATATGCGTCAGATATGCCAGTGGCACACGACCACCATCGATGTATGGTTTCAACATCGGCGACACTTATGGTGTGAAATCCTTCAAAATTAATGCTTCATCCCTCTCTGGATCACCAAAACTCGTATGCTAGTTACCTAATTCCCAACCTCTTTATCGAGCACACCTATCATGTTGCAATTTTGAGCCTATTGTCTGCATGGCAAGTTATCCATTGTCGCAATTTTGCACCTGTAGCAGACAGGTAAGAATCTCTCACAAGCATATAATGCTGCATATACAGCTATCTAAATTCATCATAAAATCAACTTAGGTTCATGTAGGTTACAGGGTCAGTGCGGATTGTTTTCACATGACCTGTGTAATCATGTTTATCGTTGTGCATCTTTTGCATGTTGTGCCTTTTATCATTGTGTGACTTATGTACAGTGGCGGCGCCAGGATTTCCGGTTTGGAGGGGCTGTAGCCCTATAAGCCCTTCCTTTTCTCCCCTCCCTCTTTTCCCCTTCGTGTACCTCCATCCAGAGGCGCAACTACGGTCCAGAAGTTGAGGGACCTAATAGAATGTCTGAGGGGGTATTGCGAGCGCCGAAGCGCGCGCGATTGCCGAAGGCAAGAAGCCCCTAACGACTAGGGGTATGGGGGCGTCGTAAGCTCCCCATCGGGTCTCTGGGGCGGAGCCCCAGAAACTGACGCAATTTTTGAGCATTTCATGCCAAATGCAGTACATTTTGGGCTCTAATTTACCTCAAATTTTTCACCGATGATTTCGATATAAAAGTACCTAAACCATCTAGATAGGCTATGTGAAAAAATATGACTTTATTATATGAATAAACTGAGATTTTAGGTTTTAGAAGAATACCACTCGCAGTCTCAGAAGTAAAAATTGAAATGTCCTCCTAGGCTTCGACCGCGAGCCTTAGTAGAATTTTAAAGCGTGATAAGTAGGCTACAGGTTTAGAGTGAAATTATACAGCAACATCCTGCACTGAATTCTTATAGACTCAGTTGAGTTTAGCGGCTTTAGCCTTACTCTGTATTCTATCGACCTACTAGAACGTTCGAGTGGGGGATATTGCGAGTGCGGAAGGTGCACGTACAGCCGCGATTGCGGAAAGCAAGAAGCCCCTAACGACTATAGGGATACGGGGGAGCGTCGTAAGCTCCGCCAACGGGGTCTGGGGCGGAGACGACGACGCAATTTTGAGCATTTAATACCAAATGGAGTGCATTTTGGGCTCTTGTTTACCTCAAAATTTTCAAAAGTTGGGGGGCACCGTCCAAGCCTGCCCGAAAGTTGGGGGGACGCGTCCTATGGGTCCCATAGGGTGGTTGTGCCTATGCCTCCATCCCTTCCCTCTTCTATACCCGACACAAAACCTGCAGACAATGGAATCAATATACTGTACAGAAGTTTGAGCTCTATCACAAGAAAATCTTTAAGATGTTCCCAAATTACTTCTTTCATAGACCCTTACAGCTGTTACTGGGCATTGATTTGAAACAGGTTCTTGCATGTTTTACTATTCTCCACTTAGATTGATTGAAAACTATACAATAAACACGTTAAATCCTAATGTTTATTTCCTTGTAAAGCACAAATTTAATGTACATAAGCGACATAAAATTCCTAACAAGTTATTACAGCATTTTGCTACAGGAAAACTTTCAAACATGAATTTATTTGAACTGCAACTATGCCTCCTGTACAAACAACATGATAAACTTACATTCCCAATCACACTTTTTGTGTCTGAAATACTTCATGTTGGAATAAAGCCATCATGCAATACTACACCAAACCCATTAACCTTTATTTTACTAACGTTCCATTTTTGGAACATAATTTGTAATGTTAAAAAAAAAAATTCTGTCTTGGTAAATTTATTATATTTGCACATCAAATGAAAGATCTAAGAATGGAGAATGTAAAACAGTGGTAATTTTCTGATTGACTTTATTTATTTTTGTGCTACAGATGCGTAATTTTGACGAATTTTGTGATTTTTGAAAAAAATCTTTTAGGAAGTTGAAATAAATATTTGTGTCATAATTTTACTGGTGAGACACGTTGTATTTTGTTGATTGATATCTAAAGTCAGTGATAAAAATCAAAATTACCGAAAAAGAAGCAAAACTCTAGAAGAAAAAACCCAGTTTTGAAGCATGTTCCATTTTTGGAACGTTGGTGCACTCTCATTAGTATAATTCCAATATGAGGTGATTGTGTTCCTTGTTCATAATTTGCCAGTATATACTGTTCGATTGTTGCATGTATCATTAATTAGTTTTTAATATTATGTTTCATTTAATTTATTTTAACCAGGGGCGTAGCCAGGAAAAAATTTCGGGGGGGTAAGTTTTCTGGGGTTTCCATTGGAAATGGTCGAAAAAGTTCAGTTTTTTGTATTTCGCATATAATTGCATAGAAAAAAATGTCGGCAATTTATTTAGGGTGACCCCACCCCGTAAAACCCCTTATGTATGCCTATGTTTTAACACTGATTTTGTAATAATTAGTACATATTTTAAATTGGAGTTTTAGAAAATAACGCAATAACTGCAACACAGTTGAGAACCTGATGCAGTCTAATAGCAACTGCAATGTCTAAATCCATGAAAGGAGGATGTACTGCCATGCAGGCAGCTGACAAGATCTCTCTCTCTATAATGGCAGAGTGTGCACTATATGATCAGTAACACAAATCTTTGCAATTTGGAATTGTTCATTTTAAACTTAGCATTTATGAGTCGGTGGGTGCCTAACTATGGACATCATGGGTTAGAGATGTTTATAAGAGGAAAGCCAATCAGATTTAGTTATTAGATCTGGATGTCTTTTTCATGAATAGGATTTTCATCCATATCAAGCAACAATTTATTGTGGCAGGAGTAGGCGACCCACATAAACCACTTTTGGTGAGCGCGTTACCATGAATTTTGCCTAACTCATCACAGGAAACCATATCACATGCTATTATTTGCCAATCTTTTTACTAGTGACAGTCTTCTGTCTAAGCTGGGCAGCAGTCATTCAGATGTGCTATTCCAGTTCGACCATCACGGACATGATGTCCGTGATGGTCGAACCGGAACAGCACCTCTGAATGACAAGAAAATATTTTGCAAAACAAGAAAGAGGTACATTTGAATACACATGTCATGCCAAAATTGTTGTTGTTAGGTAGTCAGATAACAATGTAGTAGCATGTTCCAACAGTATCAATACTGTAAATCCTGTGAAAAAGTGCTCAGGCACGTCAAAGCTTGTCATGACACATTGCGATGGGATCGAGCAATACATATCTTTAATTAGTCAGGCTCGTTGTTTTTTTCATATTTTGAAGAAAAACACTACCAAAGAATGTGTCAGGTGCCTCAAGATACTTCAAGTGAACTGTTTTGAAAGTTTTCATACCTTTAAACAAACTGGTTTTCAATAAATTGTGCATAAGTCAATATTGTATCGTGTATTCATGTTGAACTGCCATTGTAAAAAAAATGCTAGTGGGAATGACCCAACGTTCCATTTTTGGAACATCCCAAAAATGACCTTAAATGTGAAATATCACTAAAAGCTTGTCATTTCTGTTTTAATACCATCAATATAATACAACACATATCTAAGGGTCATCTCAAAATTCCACCTAAAAGGCATAGTGGGTAAATAAAGGTTAAAACATCAACATCATGAAGTTGAAAACACTTTACTTAAGAATTATTATCCATGGCAACACTTGGAAATTCTAGAAAAATACAAATATAACAAAAAGTTTTTGAAAGAAACTTAAGGAAAGAAACTTAAGGAAAACTTCGTAAATCTATAGCAGAAACCCCAAGAAAATAATTAATTAAATATTGATCGCATTAATCTGTTTCCCGCAATCCCGCTATTAGGCCCTTTTGCTTTTAGAACGGAAGTGAGTCAGTCACGCACTCAAGCAACCATAATAATTATAAGAAAGAGGTCGTTGCACGCAACTGAAACCGTAAAGTAAGTAAGAATGTAATCGGTAAAGATTAAAATAGGCCCTGTGAGTCTGTGACCCTGTCCATCATAATCAAGTAATTTAATTGCCTCACTGCCCGAGATAGTTGATGATTTCGTTGCCGTTGGTCACTGTTCAGTTGGCTTATTATGAAGTAAGCATTGGCAGAGATTTCCCACTTTTTGTTTGGGGGCTGAGCTGCAGTTAGGGGGGCTAAGCCCCCCTAGCCCCCTGGCGCCGCCACTGCTTATGTACATGTAATTAATAATACTGACTGTCTTCAATTGACTGATTTACATAGGTATGGTTTGCATTGTAAAGTAATACTGGGGCCTTTATTTGTTGACTTTAGATTAAATAGCTCTACTGTTGAAGTTATGGTGTTTTCAGGCCAAGTGCTGCAGAATTTAGACAAAGCAGCCTCTAAATGCCATAGAATCAGCAAACTGACGCAAAACAATTATTAAAATTACCTTATAATAATATACATCTAATTTTACAATCTACCTCAATTTGAGTAGTGTAAGGAATAGATCTGTGCTGAATGGCATTCTGTTATGTGATTCTTTGCTGTTATATTGTAATTATTAACTCAGCTTTCTAAAGCTCTGCAAAGTCTACATGAAAGCTAAGCACAGGACACAGTGCTATGTGGTTATTGTATTTTTGTTGTATTCAAACATTTATAAAGCGCCTCTCATAGGGTGAACCATTCAGAGGCGCTCCCAGTGCGCAAGGCCAAAGAGAAGAAAAAGGTTTTGAGAAAAGCAAAGGTTATGCATTTACATCTGGCACAAAAATCTCTCTGTTTCTGTCTGTCTCTCTCTCATTTGATGTGAATTAGAGGATTTACTTTTCCAACAATGCAAATGCAGGGTAGACACAATGACATTTGTTGGCCTTATTAACTATGTGCTTGTATTGTATCCTAACGAGTATGTTATGTTTTTTGAAGGCCCAGCAAAGGCAACCACAGCTCCATCAAAATCAGCCGGTATTCTTAGCTACAACACGATGCCAGACATCCGACCTGTTCATCTTCGTCTAGGAAACAAGTGTGTACTGCCGCCTGGTGTTGGAGAGGACAATTCTACAGCAACGGGCACTTGTCCTTTGAATAGTGGACGGATTAAGACACGATCCGATTTAGCAGAGCCAATAAATGTCACTTCATGGAGTGATTCAGCAGGAAGAACGGCCACTCGTTCCCAGAAGATCACCTTCAATTCAGATGCGTTCACCTCAAACACAGGTCAGTTTATCAAACAATGATGACATGGTTCCATTTGCGTACCAATTAATTTTTAAATAATAATAATAATATCTTTTCTTTAATTAAGCGCCTGACAAACGCATTGCACTGTACATTTACATGTTATGCAATTGAAACAATCTTAACTACTAACAGAACAGACAGCCTGCAGTACACGGCGCTAATAGCAGCCTACAAAGCATGTCCGCCCTACGGGGCTCGAACTCGGTACCTCTCGCTCTCTACGCCAGTGTATTATCCAATGTGCTATCGGGCCGCCCCGCTAGTCTATGCATGTAATCTTCAATACACAGTATTGTCTCATGAGTTGCATCAACTCTTAACCAGGTCCTCCATGGATCCTATTTAGTCATTTCTAATGAAAGGCTGGCCTTGATGATACTCTACGCCAGTGTAGACACTTTAATCGTTTAATGACGAGTGTATACTAAAATGTATGGGAAACCAATGCAGCTTGTCGTTAAAGGGTTAAACTGAGGTTTGAATCAAGAGAAACTAAACGATGTTGCTAATTGATCTTACAGGTTTTACTGAGAGAGTGGGACCTCAACCGAGGTTGAAGGACGATCTTGTTATACACGTGGAGTCGCAGAACTCTGGAGGTGCGACTGTTCGTCGATTTGGGTCACAGAAGTTAACGAGTGGACCCACACAGCCTACTCTGAACAAATCGGGCAATGTGATGAATCGACTTGGGCAGAAAAAGTCGGAAGGGCAAACAGTGCAGCCAAACGACAAGTCTAGCAGCGTTATGACTCGTCTAGGTTCACGCAGGGTGTCAGAAGATCAAGTGGTCCGGGTAAAGCCTCAGAGTCCAGTAGAAGTAACAGTGCGAATTGGATCGCTTAAGATGATGACATCATCAGCAGCGGAGGACTCTTCTTGGACTGTGCCAGCTGCTAGCAAGACAGGCGTCTTCAGTCGTCTTGGTAACAGAACCTCGTCAGCTGTTGTTTAGCGGACGCGGTAACTCTCTCGCTTGGGACTGAACTCTTCGCTTTATTTATTTGCAGTCCTGTATTTCAATGATGATGCACTGACAGTGACTGTGAACTGCAGTTTGAATACTTTTCTTTAATTTTGATTGGCCACAGAGGTCAAAGTCAATTATGTAATTATTGTGTGGTGCAGTTTTTATTATAATTGAAATATGTCTATTAAATATTTAGTTTTTGGCTAGAAGTCTTTTTAGTTGGATGAGGATAGGTATATTTGTGTTGTCTAATATACTAATGAAGAATTTTATAAGCTTTTTAGGAGCTAGAGAGTGACAAGGTAATGGGGAGAGTGGTAATACCATGAGTGGTTACCATGGTAAATCTGCGGATATGATGTCAGAAGAGGCAGTAATACCATGGAGATGGTAGCAGACCCTACACTGTTGCCGTGGGGATTGAAATACAAGTGCGGTATTTAACGACGTAACGGTTATAACTTTGTCCAATTTTGTTGTAATAATGAACTTTCCATTAAGCTAACCAAGTCTTCACACAATGTTAAGTCATTGCACTGTATAACTGAAAATCTGAAATACATGTATTTGACATCTTTTCAACTTCAGTTAGTATTCTGTATTTTAAAACTTCAGATTTTAATAGAACTGTTTAATATGTAGGAGCATTATGTTTCTTGATATTGTGCTTGATTGGGATGAGAATGAGGACGGGAACACACCTACTGGGGACGAGGTGGGGACGGAGACAGACCTGATGGGGTGGGGATGAGGACAGACCTGATGGGGTGGGGATGGGGACAGACCTGATGGGGTGGGGATGGGGACAGACCTGATGGGGTGGGGATGGGGACAGACCTGATGGGGTGGGGATGGGGACAGACCTGATGGGGTGGGGATGGGGACAGACCTGATGGGGTGGGGATGGGGACAGACCTGATGGGGTGGGGATGGGGACAGACCTGATGGGGATGAGAATAGACCCACAGAAACTGAAGTCACTAACACCTCATGGCTGCTTGTAGAGGTTAGTTTGACACTTTAATGACGAGAGTGTACTAAAAGCTACAAGGAAACTAATGCAGCTCATTGTTAAAGTGCTATGGGCTGAAAAAATTACATATAACCTATGTGATTACTGATGCATGGAAGAATTTGGAGAACTGACCAAATCAAGGAAAAGAGGACTTTTGAAACTATTGCCATAAAATACTCTCCGATTGTCATTGTCCAGTACTTGACCCCATCTTCAACGTGACGGCTACTTCATTGAACGGAGCTGAAAATAACTTACAGTACGACAGACGGAGCACTGAAGCATGTTTCAATCCAGTGCTTTGCTGCATCATATACAGGAATTGCTGTCAAAACAATGCAGATGATGAGCTTACTATTGTAAAAGAACCTTTCTGGAAGAGGAGTCTAAGTTCGCATACCAAATATGAGATGTAATAGTTTACACTAACACTTGCACTGTGTTTGGGACCTCAAATTCCCTCTAAATTCAAATGAGGAATGATGTGGATTGTGAAAACTGACCCACCGTGTGATGAAGCTACTATAGAAGTGTAAATTCTAAAGACAATCTATGTACAGTAATCGTAAACTCCAAATTTCTAAAGTGCTAAACGAAGGACACCAGCATATTCACAGATGCTTAAAATTTGGGTGGATTCAAGGTTGAGGAAGAGGGAATTTCAGTAATGAAGCTTGAAATAGACAATGGAAATACCAACGTTGGAGGCAGTTTTGAAGTAGAGCATGGATCAGATGAGGTGGTCAGGAATGTGTGTGAAGCAGAAGCGAGAGAGTTTCAAGATGTGAGTAGTACAGATGTGGGTCAAAGGTAATCCCAAGATTGTGGACACTGGACAGGGGAGTTGGAAGTGAAAGTGAGAGACAAGGAATTAGTCGATAGGTGTATGGGCGAGTCAGGATTTGCTTGTTTTGATCCGTAAGAATTAGGTTGGTGATTTCTGTTTTGTCTGACTTGTACACGTTTAGTTGACATCTAGTTCACTTACACACTATAAGATCTTTATACTCATGAGACCTAGATAGATCCCGGGAGCTGGATACACACGGACGTTACTAATTAATCGGGGTCCTTGGTCTATCTATAGTTCATCATGGTCGATGTCGGTTAGACCAGTCGTCGCCCAAGGAAGTCCGCAACAACATGTGACTAAGACTCGTTTACTTAACCTTGGTGTTCTGCTAAATTGCAGCCTAAACATGACCAAACACATTTCTTCCGTCGCCATAGCATGCTATTTCCACCTTTGCCAAAGCCGACAAGTGAAACATTGCCACGGTGAAACTTGCCTTCGTATTCTCATCCAAGCTTCGTCATCTCTCGCCTCGACTACTGCAACTGTCATATCCGGTCTCCCTTCGTCAACACTAAAACCCCTCCTCAATTCACACTGCCGCTCGCCTAATAAAAGGTTTTGGTCCCAGCGATCACATCACGTCTACACTGCAACAACTTCACTAGCTTCCCATCCGCGACCGTATGACCATGGCATCAATGGTCATGCCAAAATCTCCCTTTCTCATGTAGGCTATCATATCCACTCTGAAACCTCTCCCTCATACATCGTTGTATCCATGGTCATTCCATATGTTCTGCTGAGCAATGGATATAAAATTATTCGATGAGCCATCGATTTGTGCACCAGATGGCGCTCATCTGAAACACAAATTAGGCCCTACAGAAGATATAGGGCAGATCGAAATAACTCCTTGGTGCTTGCGCGAAAGAAGACGCAAAATTGGACTTTCTGTTATTTTCTTAAATATTTACATTGATAAATCCTACGAACGAACCTTAGGTTTAAAAAACATGAGTGATTATCTAAAGATCTGACTGTTTTGTGACTCACGAAATGAGTTACAGAAACCTTCATTTGAACGTTGACTTTTCAGGCAGCAGTGGGGTGACGCTGAGCCAAGAGGAAAAGGCGGCCCTTCAAACGTCGTTGATTATGGTTCAGCACGACGAAAACTTTTCAGATATCTTTTTCTGGGGGAAAATTCTTGGCCTTCATAGAGATTACTTCATAGTTCAAGGCGTCAACGAAACTGGAGGAGCGCCACAGGGATGTTTTCCCACGCGTCGAACGCTTTACAGGTCAGTCGATGCTGTTGAATTTTGTCTTCTGTAGGCTAGACCGGTATTAAGATAATCTTTCATTTCAATAGTGCATTCAAACATATAAAGTGCCTCTAGTATGCCCTTACACCAAAGGCTACACTGCTGTAGCCCAGTGCTTCCCAAAGTACCTTCAGCCCTGTTTGCATGCTGTAATGGGCTCAGGTTATAGTCTCTTAGTTGCTCCTGTAGGCCAACTCAGATTCTACATCGAACACACCCCTAATTAACCGACCCCATGATCTGGTTTGTAAGTAAGTAAGTACATGCTTTATTGAACCGCCTGCAAACGCACTGCGGGAACATCGGATAAGAACAATATAATAGTATTAAATCACACAAAAGCACAGAAATCACAAAACAAAAATCATAAATACAATAAAACAGACATCTATGGATCTGTACGTGAGAGTAAGATTAAACTAAGAAGAAAGATCAGCAATAAAATCAATTGAATAACATATGCGTAATAAAGCCACATCTGGTTAATGCGTCAGCATGTGTGAATGAGGACGGAGAGAGTAGGTAACATTCTTTTATAGGAGGAAGTAGACAATTTAGAACATGGCTGGGATTGTGAAGCACAGATGAGAAAGGGATTGTGAAGCACGGATGAGAAAAGAGAAGAGTTGGCACGGCCACAGAGGTCATCGAACATCTTCTGGTATAGGCAGGCAGAAACTTTAGCCGTACCATTTTCCATATTATTGCATTAATATGCGTGTGATGACCAGCATTGGCCAAATCGTACCATGCAGGGGAAGCATACAGGAGGCGTGCCAGCAAGGTTGCCCGAACTACATCGAAAAGGCGAATCCCCAAGAGACCATGGGCAATGAGGATGCGTATCGAATAGAGCGATTGGCTAGCCTTAATACAAATATGTAGAATTCCATAGGTGGGAGCAATGAAGTAATGGAGCCAGAGGGCCGAAAGGCGTATTGGTCATTAAGGGTAGCAAGATATAAGTATAAGTTAGCAAGCAAGAAAATCAGATGTCAGAATAACTTATTTTAATTATTATTCAAAATTAATAGTGTTTGTAATTTTACATATTTAAATGTAAACCTAGGGGCATCATGAGGATGCCTGTGACTCCTGTCCATTCAAAAGGAATCAGTTAATTTAAATACCATATGGGGCCCTATAGCAGCGCTTTTTTTAAGAAATTATTAGAACTTCACAACCCTTTCTCTCTTTTTCAAAAAGCCATGGTAAATTATTCCCAATGGGATGACAATTACCTTTTTTATCTATTTTAACTGCACAGAATGCTTTTACAGCTGCACAAATTCATTTAGAACTACACTTTTGTGTAGAACTGCACACTAAAAAAGCCCTGCCCTATGGTTATATTCTTGGAAGATTTACAAATGTGCTATGAACTTTCCAGAAATAGACTTGACTAGAGCCTTATAACTTGAGATGCTTTTTCATTTTGGTTCTGTCAGTCGAGATTGTGTGAGATGGGGACTGTTGACACCAGCAACAGAAGAGATGATAGAAAAGGCCAGCATTATAAGAGGCCGTTTCTCTGGAGATCCATCACACAAATTTGAGCTGCCAATATCTTCAAGCAAAAATGAAGAACGCACAGAAGAAGAAGACTTGTATTCAGAAACTGCTCTTGAAACAGATAGACCAGTAAGTAAACTCTTCCACCGTGACAATCATTCAGAGTTTCATTCTTGTAGACAGTCTGCAGTGACAATTTTTAATTCTTTGGTATTACCGGTACGGTACCTGGTTTTGGACTTGATTATGGCTGCTGTCAAAATCTGGTTATGTCACTCAACACTATAAGTGACAAGTGAAGCTTAAAAGGGTTAAAATTAAATGTAGCACTCTGCATAAGGAAACACTTAAAGTGCTTAGTCAAGCAGTTGTCTTTCATATGCATGGTATACAGCTTTAAGTGAGCACATGATCAGCTATATTATCAGGAACCAGAGATGTGTTTTAATATTTGATTGACATTAGCAACAGGTGGTTTGTTAGAATACTGATAGTGCAGATGGTGACAATGAAATGCAATTGGGACATGATTTGAATATAATTCAACCCTCTGCATAAAACTGAAAACTAATTCTGATTGTTGCCACAGATGAGGCACAACAGAACCCTATGATTTAAAGTTATCCTTTGCACAGAAGGCAAGAGGCAAATACTCTGATGATGATTGAATTTTCATCCTCATCCTCATTGTTATCCATCCTGCTATCTATTCTATTTGTTGCTCTAAGTTTCAAATGCAGGGTCAGAAAATCTGAAGCACAAGACGAGTATTCTCTGTGTAGCAACCAAAAAAACCTTAATTATTTGTTAAAGGGTTGTTATACAGAGTCCATTGAGCATGCTTGAACCTGAAATAGTTGGATTACAGAACTGGTGACCTACCAAATAGACCACAGTGCCAGACAATACATTTTTCCAAAGAGACCTGGTTTCCATCTTTTCGGTTTTCTTTAGTGTTCAGCCTTCGTTTTACTTTGATTGAACAGATAACACTAAAGGAGGAGGATCGATTGGCTGCGGTGGTTGCTAGCATTGACCAGGATGCTATGATTGTTCCACGTGGAGCCTTCGTTCGATCCTCAGTAGGGAAAATCTACAGAAACAGAATGTTTGAAGGTATCTACTCAAACTGAATATTTAAGTTTCAACTGAACTGATTGAGTAAAGTCTTCACACTTTACCTATATACATATTTGTTGGCCATTCTTCAGTAATGATTCTGATTGTCATTGATTAACAGCCACACTTAGCTACTGATATGTATAACTGCATCAAGTACATCACTGACCGTACACTGCCGGTGGGAAGATGAAACGGCGAGGGAGAGGACTAGCCACACGCCCTCATATGCCAAGGCTAAGAAAATGAAGTTGCTAACACTTCTTACCCATGGCTGCCTCAGGGCTAAAGGAACCGCTCTTCTTCTTTCATCTGGTAATCTAATATTTGAGGTCTTTATGTTAACCCTTTTTACGCTAACTTTGACGTCAATGATACTGTGCTCACTTAATAACTTTTCTTATATCATTCTAGTCATTTTCAGCTCACATCCACTGCTACATGCCCATCCATGACCAAACAAGCCTTTGTTTATGAGTGTTGTTCATTCTTATAGATTAGCTATTATCTGCCGCATTTTGCTTGACAGTCCTTGTGTGTTCATTTTCCTACTCTGTCCTAAGTCTGCATCTCCAAGCCCTTTCTAAAGAGTGCTTTCGATTTTGGTAGGATTTTGTTAACTGTTAATAGCACCCCATTGGTTGGGTTCTACATGTGTTCAAGAGCCCACCAGTGGTGCCTTTTTCAGTTATCTGAACATTATGAGCTAAAGGATGAACTTGTTCTTCGTAAAACTTCATTTGGTGTAGCAAAGAGGACCTTTGAGAGGTAATTAGCATTTTGTAAAAGTATACTGATTAAAAGTCACATTCTCTGCCTTTAAACACACTGGCGTCGGAGCATGGGCCTTTGGTGCCCTCTGGTGTTCACAGGTGGTAACTGGAGGGTGCCAGTGGCCAGCACCAGACACTTACCACTGGAAATGACTATTCTCGTGACAAAGGAGAGCCAATGCTTGTCAGAGCTGATAGAGCAGGTTAACTCTCTGGTGTCGATGTTTGAACTTTGAAGTTCTTCATAGTGATGTCTTCAGTTCATGAATGGATTTCTTATTATGTTTATATTTAGTATTATTATAACTACCTGCAGTGTTTCCGTTAGAGTCCAAAAAGGGACGTATTTACGCCTTGACCTAGATTTTTTTTTTGGACGTAGCTCATGTATTTCGGCTATCACACCGAAAATTTGGACGTTTTCTACATTTTTTACGGACTTAAAAACGGCCATTTGGGAGTTAACGGAAACACTGACTACCTGTAATAGTAAAGGTTTTACATCATATTTTATGGATGGATCACTTCATTTCCCATTGAATAGTTTTGTATTGAGATGTGTAGCTATACTTGGACCTGTACAAAAACTGTAAGCGATAATGCATAGCATGCTTTCTGGTCCTTTAGCAGCTCCTCTCTCAGGCAGTCGGACTTTAATCTTCACTCAACATTTCTGGACAGCCCTTCTCACTCAATGCAGTGCTCGCAGATGAGCTAGTGCCCTGCTTTTCACTTTAGTGTAATGCTTTAGACATTTGGAGTTTACGATTCTGGTCACTTTCACCTCTAGAATCTAACTTCTGTAACAGGTTACAAAGTACATGTATTATTTCCTGTTAGAGACCATCAACTGATAATCTTGTTTGAGATATGTTGAAAGTTCGTTAGAAATCTAGAGAATAGGTTATCATTTGTGCATACAGCTGAAATGCCCTGTTAATACTGAGGACAGTGCCTAATAGCCTAGTCATATTGCAGGTTTGTCTTTGCAAGAGGCAACTAAACTGCAGTACTACTTCCTCTTCCGAAAACCCATTGGCCTGACTCGTAAGACGCTGTTGCAAAGAGCCAACCTGGACAGCGCTATCGACTTCATGGATAACATTGAGGAAGACCTGCCAACTGGTAGGCTTTGTTTCAACAACTTGACTTGATGTGCCTATGAAGCAGAAGTAAATGTCTGCCAAGCCACATGCAGAGATCCAGTACTGCACTCGTCTCCCAAATGCATCATGGTCCTAATTAAGTATCAAATACATTTATGAATAATAATCAAGCAAGAGGGGTCAAGCTTAGTATAAGCTATTAGTATAAGCTATTAGCTTTTCTTGGCTCCTGTTGCACTGTACAAGTTGCTGTTTCATGATTGTAACCTAAAACCTGTTCTGTGCAATAAACAAATTCAATTCCAATAAATTCAAATTTACTGCCTGAGGAACTCTGCCACAGTCAAAAAATTGTTTGCAGTGCAACTTCTTTAATTTCTTTCAGGTCGCTGGAGTTTACAGGTGGAGCGTGGTGGGAATGTTGTCATTCTGAGAAATCTGGAATGGTTAGGCTACACATTTTACCACATACCAGGCACGAAGGAGTTTGGTTCAGCTTACTTTGGAACAGGGGAAAGGAACATTGATATGCCATTTATGTTGTAACCAGTACTTAGTCTTTATTTACTATACCAGAATTGTACAATAATCTGCGATAAGGACATTATATTAAAAATTGACAAAGAACTTGGTTGCAAAAGACCTATCATTTCCATACTGTAAATATTTAAGCTTACCAGATATTTTAATGTTTAAGACAATAGCAAAATTCTGCAATACATGTGTTGTTGACAAGACACACACTGTATGATGGCAGACAAACATGCACAATATGTTGTATAAATTACTTTTATCTAAGTGTTAAAATATTCATATTTGAAAATGAAGTTTATGGTAATTAAATGCAAATGGACACTAAAGGCAGACAGTCTATTTAAGTATGGTATTGTTATTAAATCTGCCATTTCTACTCACAAACTCTTCAAATCGTTTGCAAATTACGTACACATGTAACTTAAACCTAACTCTTTTAAGGTTAATGGTTTGCCTTCAGTGACACTTGGCATAGATGTTACTGCTTCAAATGGACATAGAGGAGGTACATGTACTTGTCACCAAATGTCGGGATATTCTAAGAATGCAGTGTAAACACCACCTAGCCCTTTGTTAGCAACTAGCCTCTTCCACACAAAGCACATCTGTGTACTAGTTTGGCCAAATATAATCTAATATGAACATTTGTAAAGTGCTTCTGACAGCAGAGCTATTCAGACGTGCTCTCAGCGTGACAGGCTCATGAAAAGAGAAAGGTCTTAAACCAGCGAAGAGATGCAGGTGAAATCCCCTCCAGAATTCTGATACAAATTTCAGGGAAAGGTCATTACATAACATAGTGAATGACCCTCAACAGCGAAAGCCTGATACTGGGTTATTGAGGTTTGTGACTGAAGTACAAAGAGATCAAGTCAGTCAGCAGAATGTAGAGGGTGAGAACAACATGCAGAGTGGCTTACACTTCTCATCGCAGAGGTACTTGGGCACTAAACCCTACTGGGACTTGGTAACTAAGAGCAGGACTTTGTGCCTGATTCGAGCCAAGACAGGAAGCCAACAGAGATCATTAATCAGATATGTGGAGATGTGTGAGTATCGAGGAAGCTGTGCAATAAGTCTGGCTGCAGCGTTAAGGCAGATTGCACAGAGAGGACAGGCGAAACTTAGGAAGCCCAATTAGTAGGGAGTTGCAACAGTCAATGTGTGCAGGTACAAAGGCATGTACCATGGTCATAAACACCTTGGAGGACACCAATCTCCTAATGGCTCTAAGTCGCCTCAGTTGGTAGTAACAAGAGAGGGTCAGGAGAGATAAGTGTTCCGTAAATGTCAGAGCACTATCAAGCGCGACACCCAGGTCATGGACACTTAGCCGAGTGCACTATTACAGTAGTGCTATGGAAATTTTAGTTTAGATTAATGCCATTTACAGAATTACACACACTACACACAGCTTAGTCATGACCTAACTCTCATAACATCGCGCTAAATTGTATTGTATTTGAACACTTGTTATAGCGCCCCTACCAGATTTCCCATTCAGAGGAGCTCCCGACTACTGCGCGAACGCTGAATCAGAGTTTCATGCCGAAGCGCATGAGCAATTGCAGTGAAGGACTTGCCCAGGGTCCCTACGCGGCGACTTTTGAGGTGGATTCGAACCCGCAACCCTCCAGCTGCAAGGCACCGAACATACCCCCAAACCACCGCGCCCCAGTTGTATTGTGATGTGTTGTATTGTACTCCACGTTTATAATGCGACCGAGCCACCCGCAGTAAAGATCCGAGAAATTAATCTCTGATAAACCGACCCGACCGGGAAGCGAACCCGGGGCGCCGGCGTGACGAGCAGGCACCAACCCACTCGGCCACTCAGGATCCTTAAATTAAAGGTAAGAAATCAATTGTCACCTCTACACAAATCTCAGAAGTGTTGTTTTGGAGTATTGTCCATTAAGGAGGTATGCAGAGGACAATCATATGCAAACAAGGGCATAGGCTTATACCCAAAGCTGATGTGGGCATCAAAGCATGGTATATATACCTTAGTACCTTACCAATACATTGAAACGATACAAGTCATTTATTGTGTTGTTGGTAGTACCATTTTCATTTTCCTGAATGCATGTAATTCTATCAAAAAACTCAGAAAACTTTAGTCATTAGAGATTATCCTTTCTTAAAATAGCATCTTTTTTCCTAAGTGTTTGAGACACTGAAATCTCTCAGTTGCAACAAGAACTGCTCCATTACTTTGTTGCAGAAACAAGAGAGAAAATGTCCAACACCAATGATGTCTTGATGATAAGAAATACTGGTGTGGCATTTGAAAGATCTTAAAACAACATAAGTAATTATAAAAGTTTTTTTTAACCAAATGAATTAAAACATGCAAGGTGCTTTGAACCAGTCAAACAGTTTAGATCTTGTGCCCTCATATTTCTATGAAGCCAAATCCCATTTCAAAGAGCTGATGCATACAGTCATTTCTCACTGGTCTAAAAACTTCGTTCGGAAGCCAGACAACGAATGTCCAAAGTTTTCATAGCTGACAAGTAGTTAACCTTATCTTCCTTCAACTGCAAAATAAAAACAAAAGGCATTAAACATTCCATCAAGTATATGCATCAAGCTTCATCTGTTGCATAAATTTCCACAGACATTTCTTAACCTTAAAATGCCATCTTAAAATTTTGCTTCTATTATTGGTAATTTCGAAAATGACTGCAGGGAAATTTATTCCAAACTATGCAGGCGATCTCACCAAGACAGAAAACACTTGTGCAGTAAACGTTCCAAACTACACAAAAGCACAATTGAACAGATAGGTTTTCAAGCACTTATGGAAATTAGGCAAAGAAAAACCAAGAAGCACTAGTAGCAGAGTGCAAAGTAGCTTATTCCAAAATGATGGGCCAACAACAGCAAAACTTCTTTGCTGGGTCATGGAAGTTCTGGATGGTGGGACAACGAGGTCACCTTGCACAGCAAAGAAATCTGTAGTCAGGGAGAGAAGAGACCGAGATGCATGGTTACCTAAGATAAGATGGGGCACAGCCTGCAAGGCAATTATAAATTACATATAAGCATCATTGCCTCAAACTCAAGGCATTTTCTCACATATAACCAATGCTGTTCCTCCCATATAAAATTGAACACATGCCCAAACTTTCCGAACTACACAAAACGACAAATTCAAGACAATTGAATGGAATGGTTTTCAAGCACTTATGTAAATGGGGCAAAGAAAAACCAAGAAGCTCTAAACAGTATGCCATTGATTCGATTTATGTCAACTTTCCGTGAAATGACTGAACTCAGAATAATGTACACACAGAACTTAGGACTTGGTAAAAATTCCTTACTATACGACGCCAGATCAATTTCTTCCGGTAGTTCTGTGATGTTAACTTCAAAACGTTCCTGAACGTCATTCAGAACTTTAGCATCACTTTCATCGGACACAAAAGTAATGGCCAATCCTTTTGTACCAAAACGACCTGCACGGGCAACCTACAGCCAAATGCATCCTAAATTACAATCAATTTGAACATACTGTTTGATCAACTCTGAAATTAGACATACAGATTTGACAGTAGCTGCAATACTGGAGAAAACCAAGAAAACGAGTAGCCCTTAGTTAACTTGTTTTCAAGTCTCCAACCACTTAGGCCGTGCTGTCCAACATGCAGGCTATGATGGGCTGATTTTAAGTGGCCTGCCCAAGCTCGCTAAATTTCTTGCAATTTGTGTAAAAATAAAGTAAAAGACAGTCACTGGCCTAACTGCATAGCTATTCGATTGTAACTTGGCTCTCATTTCACATTTCAATAAATTTTAGTCGTTGCTTTTGAGTTTACTGGTGCAGCCCTCGGCTTTAAGGATAATTTCTTTGGTGGCAAAACGATTGGACAGCACTGACTTAGGCAATAGGCAGATAGCAGAACTTCAAAAATTGTAACAATGCCTTTCAGGTTCGATGCCAATCGAATTATTAAAACTGAATTAGCTGCTGAATGGTAAACTTAAATTCAACCAGTAACAGCATTGTTAAGTCATTATTTACAGAAATTTCTACAAGCATTTCATTCAGGTATAGGTTACAGATTTATCTTAAATAAGGCTATCTATTGAAAGAAACACCTTAAAAGCAAAAGCATAAAGTTCTAACCCTGTGTAAATAAGTATCTGAATCTTCTGGCATGTCATAATTAAAGACGATGTTCACTCTCTCAATGTCCATGCCACGGCCAAACAGATTTGTTGCCACCAGTATGCGCTTCTGGAAATCTTTGAACTGCTGATAGCGACCCAACCTAAAAATCCAAAAAGTAGACAAATGTTAAAAAAACAATCTGCTTCGCTTTTTATGAGACACAACCATTCTCTGTATGACATTATCAAACCAATCTTTAACCTAGACTAGACTGCATTTCCTTTCAAGAAATATGAAGTTGCCGCACTACCATGTGCTGCTCTTTCCATCAGTAGTTAACCCACTGCATGCCACAGATGCAAATTTGTGCCAATGAATAACCTGCCACAGTCACTAGATTATGACATTATGGGTGTGCTTGCGAAAGTGGTTAGGTCCACTTGCTAAAGCAGTCAATAGGCTACGGAACTAGCATTCATCCTACGTAAATATGTTAATCGTTAATTATAGCAATAATATACTAAAATTTCCCATTGTTTATTTATACATCCTGTGGAATAGTTGCTGAAGTATTGGACCTGAAAGTCATTGATGAGTTTTATGATCACGTTAATGACCGCAATGGCAAAGATGAAATTAGGCGTATGATTTTTGGTAATTCAGAGTAGGATGAAGCGTTAATTTTGAAGTTCACGCATCTATAGGATTTAGGTCCAACAGTTCTGCAAGTAGCATTCTACTGATTTATATAAAACTTTTCAAATGATAGTAAAGCAATACCAGCAGCAACTTTGAGGGGATGCCACAGACAGGGCGAAATATTTAACTAAAAGGGTCATCCCACTTGTCAGTAAAAAAGATCCTGATGTTTTGTAGTTTTACAAAGATTGCAAGCTTACACTTTCATTGCTCAAATAAATTATCACACTAATGATTGCATTGCACAAGTATCGCTCCAAGCTCTGAAGCCAGTGATGTCCACATGAATACAATGTATATCACATGGATTTATGATTCTCCTCTGCAGTAATTACCTAACAACAAACTATCTGGAGATGCCCAACTCCACACAAATCATGCCACAGAAAAGTCTTGAGATAATGGCAGTGCCTATCCGAAACAGTTTGAGTGCTCCTACCAATATCTATGACCACTGGAAACTTGCCTACCACAAGGAATGTGAAATGAGGATCAAAAGAAGCAATGGTGTGTTCAAAAATTATGGTTTTCATACCAAACCACCACATGACCAACAGTTGCTCGTCAACCTCGTCTCTAGTTTTAAAGTGGCCCAATAATGACTGACGAACACTATTAGTAATGTATATTTAGGCCTATTATATAATAATTACTAATAACACATATTTATTTTAAACAGGCAAGCTGTATGAAGACAACCTTACTTCACAACTTAAAACTGTTAACATCTCAATATTTTACTAGAAGTTACCTTTCATCCTGAGTCATTGCTTTGTGGATGGCTATTGCTGGAAAGTTCTGCTCAACCATCAGTTGACAAAGAGCCATACACCTCTGAATGGACTTGACAAATATGATCACCTGTTCAACAAGCAGTGTTAAAGTTACTTTTTAGCTTACTCATTCTTATCCTGCATAATTGCTTGTTAGATTTAAATAGCGTTCCGCTGATTAGGAGAAGCCTTCTGTTACTTAACTGCTGAAAAGTGTCTGAAAAGCAGTTGAGTCACAAAATGATAGCATAATTCACAAGGTGGCCAAGATCTAACCTGATTGAACTCGAGTGCATCCATCAATTCAAAGAGTTTTCGATTTTTTTCGTTGTCTCTCAGCTTAACGTAATGTTGCTGTAGACCATGCAGAGTTAATTTGGAGTCATCGTCAACATAAACTTCCATTGGCTACAAAAATTCAACATACCTATTTTTACATCTGATGTAAACACAAAAAACTTCAAGTCCCAGTGCTGAAACTTGGAACATTCTGAAAATTCATTTACGAGCTTAAACAAACAATCTTAAAAACATATTTAGAGAAAATATTTTTGGCTGAACACTAACAGATTTGCAATTTTGTCTGCCCTCTCACCTGGAGAGGGTTGTTCAGTGATCTAAAGTCTTCCTTCCATGGCCATACTTTTACATGGCTTGATCAGCTGTCTGTCATCACACAGCCTGACTAACTGCTGGTTGTTACAGCTAATGACTTTGTTAATTATTTTGCTGCAAGATTCAGGACATCAGTTTAGCAACTGTGGAGCACATCAGCAAACATATTCTACCTGCAACAGTAAACTTTACCTTTTTGAAACAGTCATCATAAGTTATTCATAACCGAGGATTTACGTATCAGTATCATGAGATCCTCAGAAAAGGCAGACGACCTGAACCCTGCTCCAAAATGGCTCATCAAAAAGTTTGATGCGGCACTGGTTCCTTTTAGGGCTTAACCGGAATCCGGATCGGCAAACCGATTTTGCCGATTTTGGACTATCCGGAATTATCCGGATCCGGAATTTCTAGCCTGCCGATTAGTAAAACAATGTTTTTGACGGTTTTCAAACTATAACAATAATTTATAGGTCATTCAGTGATGATTTCCCACACAGATCATTTAATAGTTGGATAGCTAATGACGGTCGTGGCCTGCCGTTATCAGCCTGGGATGGCTTTATTAATGACCTATGCTAGTTCTCCCTATACAGTGACTGCCTTCATCACGTAGTTCAGGGAGGTCTTAATAGATACATTGATCACAGGAGGGGAGGAGGGTTGACTCTCAACAACCCTGAACCAGTCGGCGACGGTGTGAAACATTTGAGAGTCACCGCGCTTTGATCTTGGGGTGGGGTATTAAGACCTTCTTGGACTATTCAGTAGACAGCACATGTGGGAGGGATCATCAGGGCTAGGAGCAATCTGAAATTGTGCCGAACCCCTCCTCTGGGAGGGCTGAATTCAAGCCTGAAGGATACACAGACAGACAGAGACAGACAGATTCTTGTGGAGATCTCTTGCAACCCCATTCACTGACCAGCCGATCTGCAGCCTGTCACATAGTCGTGGCCTTTAAACACCGGTTAATTGGGTGACTGGTCTTCGATGTCCGTTTATTTTGGTCAGATTACCATCTTTTTTACTATTCGGAATCGGATCCGGAATCGGCAAATAATGGCCTACACTATCCGGTATCCGGAATCGGCAAAAAAAACGAAATCGGTTAAGCCCTAGTTCCTTTCCTAACCCAATATGCAAGAAGCCCCTCAGTCAAGAAACTTGTCATTATTTCTCAGATGGTAGACGACCAATCATCTTCACAGAATGTGTAACACTACACGAAAATTAGAATTTGAAAAAGAAATTAGGACATACATCTTGCATAAACTTCTTGCAGATTGGCCTGATGTCTTTGCTCAGGGTTGCAGAAAACATCATCACTTGTTTGTCATGGGGAGTGGCTCGGAAAATTTCCTGAATGTCACAGCGCATGTCTACAAAAACCAAACAGAATAAGACCAGATCAATACAATCCAGAAATAAAAAAATTACATATAGCGCGGGATCTGCAGTGAACTCATGACTAAAATTGTACCTATTCCAGATAATAATCCCTCATACACTATTTCCTTGCTCCGCAGAATGTTCTAATTAATCTCACCATGCCTCATTCCAAATTGTGATTTGCCTATGGCCAACTGATATCGAATCATTCACTGATGAACAATGCATTTACTACAGCTGTAATGCTGAAGTTATAGATAATACAGTTTCATAAAATATTGCATTTTATGCTACAATATTTTATTTCCAAAATGCAGACTTTCCAATGAAGCAGCAAAATTTTTAACATGGGTCTAAATCAGTTACTAAATCTGCAACTACCATGGTAATTTCTTTTGTCTGCCTTACCACTGCAACAAAAAGTTAGCTGTACATAGCGAATTTTTTGAAGGATTCAGTTGGATTGTTTCAGAAGTAGACGTACCAAGTTGTTCGAGCATTTTGTCACACTCGTCCATAATGAAGTGCTTCAAGTGTTTAAGGTTGAGCGATTTGTTCTTGATGAGCGCCAGAATTCGGCCAGGAGTGCCAACAACTACGTGTGGACAGTTGTTCTTTAGCACCTGCTCATCTTTCTGGATTTGCATGCCACCAAAGAAAACAGCAATTTTCACGCTGGACATGTATTTGCTGAAGCGTTCATATTCTTTGCTAATCTGGAAAGCCAGTTCCCTAGTATGGCACATGACGAGCACAGAAACCTGTAAAAAACCAAAAGGATAGCATAAAGCAGAACCTATAAAATCTCAATTCAATCACTTGTATTTTGGGTTAATTGAATCTGAACATTTCCTACAGCCAATGCATTAAACTTGCCTGCTGAAAAACCTAACATGATGGTTATGTTCTAGGCTCGTTATACACTCCCATATACAGTGTGAACTCATTAACTCACTCCCGGATAATGTGCTGTTCCATTTAACACAAAAAGCTTTCATGTCCCCCAAAGCAATTAACTTAACACGCCGTATCGGTTAACCCGCCGGATGGATGGTCAGATGAACAGACTGACAGTCATCGGATGGACGGTCAAACAAACTAACTGAAGCCAGATGGACTGTGGGTCAAATGAATTGACGGTTGGCTAGGGTGGACTGACAGTCAGATGAACGGATTTAATTAGACAATAGGTTACTTCTGCATTAGCCCATTTTATACATGGTCCGGTTAACGTGTCCAGATGGATACCTAGGTACTGCTCAGCTGTCAAAATGTGTAAAACATTAAAGAAAATCCACTTGAAATCTTATACCATGCATCACCAAGACATGAATCATGAAATGGCATGGTCAAGCACATGGATCTATAATTTTTATACCACTTCAGAAGATGACCTTTTTTAAACAATACATTGTAACAAATTGGCAGTTAGCGCTATTACCAATAGACAGGATTATACTGTGCTTCCGATACTTATATAAAATTTAATTCTTTCATAGGATCGATGAACAGCTGCAAACAAAACCATTTACTACAAGAAAATATGAAGTGCTGCAAACACAATACATCATATCTGAAAACTAATGAATTACCATCCTTCATACTCAATACGTTTGTGAGATATTCTAATTTATCATGAATAAGTTTTACGTTAGCTGCTGCATATTGTTCATCACTCTGTTTTCAAGACTCACCTGTCCGTTAACTGGTTCCAGCTGCTGTAGTGTTGCAAGAACAAACACGGCCGTTTTTCCCATGCCAGATTTTGCTTGACATATAACATCCATACCAAGAATTGCTTGCGGAATGCACTCGTGTTGAACTGAAACAAACCATGTGAACCTTACACAAAACTGCTACAATTAAACTGCTAAACACACCTAAACCCCCTGTAGGCAACAACTAGGTGATCAAACTTAATAGCTAAGAATCTAATTCTTCCCAAAGTTTTCAAAACACATTGTAAAGTAAGTAAGTAAGTATATCCTTTATTGATCCAATTGCTAACCGCACTTTGGTGTACATTATGAAGTATATAATCACGAATAAATCATTCTAATAATAAAAGTTTTGCGTGCCAGACTGTCTGCAACAGGTAGAATTCTGTCATGAATGTTTACGTGGACGTAGAGCATATACTACAGCACGCCTGGAGTGAATTTCTTGAACTGGAAATGCACAGAAATCCTACCTTCTGATGGATGTTCAAAGCCACAGTCAACTATCGCACGGAGGAGTTCTGGTTTCAGAAGGAAATCCCTGAATCCAGAACTGTGAATTGAAGTATACGTTCCTTTGACATCCTTCTTAGCAGGGACAGTTGCAACGACTTCATTAATTGATTCTTCCTGTTCATCCTGCTCTTCATAATCCAACAATTCATCGTTGTCACCCATTATTTAAACTGTATGTGCTGCCTGAAAATGTAAACATTTACACCGATAAGTGCATTCAAAAGTAATGTAAATCAGAGCAAACTGTAGTCTGCAGCTCAGTGCCAGTCTGCGAGTGATTGGTTACTGGGCAGTGGAATGGCATCCTGAATCACAATTTCGAATGCATTCAAATAAATGATTAAATTGTATGGGGCAAAAAAATGAAAACACGACAGTGCTCTCATGCATAATAAATAGTTTAAACAATGCAACAGTAACAGTAGTATAGTTGTAATAAACTGACAATGTTATGAAATCTAACTTTCAATACAGCATGTCATATGTAAGCTGATGCTGAAAAGCACTGGTTCACCGTAAGGCTGGTAAAAGGATTATCGGGTTAATTTGCGTTTTCATCTATTGCTTGGAATCAGGTTTCGGGTAGATCCTCTATCCTGTGGCGGAGTCTTCCGATGCAGAAGCACTACGCATTTCGAATTTCAGATAACACCGGTAAAGCTCCACGCTCTCTCGCGCCATGCGGCAAAGCGCGACCATGGGAGCAAGTGAAAAACAACGTGAGGCCTACATACAAATAAAAGCCGCAAGTAATATTGTTCAAAATACATTTAAACAAGTAACTGACGGTTAGTTGCATTTAAGAAATAATATCCTAAACCTGAAATATTCATTTATACCTTTAAAAACTGACGTTCTATAAAATCCCCGCTCACTCTTCAATTCAAAATGGCGGCATCACAGAAAGAACGTGCGTCGTTGAGATCTCGTATAGTCGTAATCGTAATCGTAATCTCCAAACTTCTAAAGCGCCACTCGAAAGCCAAGCGCAGGGCACCAGCTTATTCGCGAGCGCTGCGTCTAGTCAAAAGGGTTATCCGAGAGAATAGTCCGAAGGAGATCCGAATCCGGTAGTCGCTTTATTGAGAAAGACAATCTTACAAAAACGAAGAAATGCTAACTAAACATACAATACAATACAACTTGTATTTATAACGCGCCTTAATGAAACAGAGCCTTACTCAAAGGACGCGTTACAAAGTACTGCCAAATCATAGTACTTAGAGAAAAGTTTTAAGCTTAGATTAAAAAATATTAATTGAGGATGATCTTCGGATTGGTTCTGATAGAGTTCCATTCAGCTGGACCAGCAACTTCAAACATTCTGTTTCCAAATTGTAGATTTGTTCTTTTGATTACAAAGTATCTTTTCGAAGCTGGTCGCAATCCACGTCTTGACTCAAGAGCAGCACATGGTGTGACTAAAGATGATAAGTAAGGAGGAGCTGAACCTGACATAACATGAGTGATGATGGATAATTAAGTCATTAGAAAATTTTAAAATAAACTAGTAAATATTTTTATATACAGTAAGGATCTGAGAATAAATTGAGAGCTATCTTTGGGTGGGAGAGTATGGTTGTGTGCTCTAGCTCTTAATTGGTGAAAAGAGATGGGTCAGAGGTAGGTGTTGGTGCGCTTATAATCTTTAAAGCTGTAGGCCTACCAGCCAAGGCCGTATTTAGGGGGGTGTTTTGGGTGTTTAAACACCCCCCGAAATTAAATAATGTATAATATAAATATTGCATTTACTACATATAGGCCTATACGGTGTAAGAACTAAGAGCACTCATGTGAACTTAGATGATGCAGCTCTACGGTGCTTTGAGAGCTCACAACGCTCCTCCAAAATCCATATAGACGGTTGACTTGGTTGCTTGTCAGCTTGTTCAAGAACGAGTAAACACCCACCGAAACAAAATCCTGGCTACGGCCTTGCTACCAGCAAAGTAACTTTTGTAGCCCATAATTAATTATCTACTCATTTTTATCTTTTGTACGTTTTGTAAAACACGTTTGCTTGTTTGCATTATATGAACTTAATCGGATTGGTAATTGAAAAATAAATCGTGCAGGAACTCTGGGGTTATCGAGACAGTACCACTGATCAACCAAGTCAATTCCATGCAATGGCATTCGATATGGCTCTCCTTTCACAGTTCGGAAGTGTACACAAGACAGCACATTGATAAGGCTGAACACTTATTATGAGTGAAGGACTTGCTTTATGTTCTACATGGTAACCGTCTCAGTGGAAGCTCCAACTCGTATTACTAACATTACAGGCCGAGCACTTAAACCAGATGGGTAGTGCCCACGAGTCATTGTCGCTCATTGAATGTGTTTGATCTACATGTCTGCAACAAGTTTGGCAGGTTAATCAGCTCATTTCACGTTTTAAGCACTCTCGATTTCTTCTTGTGGAAACCATGCTGAATGCAACACCGAGTCGCAACTTAATACTAAATTTATAGTTCCTGAAAGACTTCTGGTGCAACAATTGTGGATACATAGGCTATACAGCAGAGTTTAAACTCAGAAACAATCACATACAAACTGTGCCTGATTACTTACAGAATAACCTTATGCCCGATTAAATAGCCGACTTCTGCATCAAAGCAGCAGACAACCGGAACAGATATCGGCTACAATCCTCATAGGAAAATCAACTACAAGTCCTTTGTTTTCTGAGCTTTGGCGACGTCTCTGTCACTGGACCAAATAGCGTGGAACAGTCTTTCCTACCATGTACAGAATGCACAATCTATGGAGACCTTAAATCACATCTCAAGGCGTACCTTTTAAAATTACATGTATGCAACCGTCATTGATTTCTTGAACTCATGCACAGCATCCTTTTCTTTGGTCTCAGTCGCTATCATCTAATTATTATTAATAGGTTGGTTTTGGACTTCTACCAGTTTCATCCGCATATGACATTGGACTCTCACGCATCAAGGCCAGGAATGATGACATAACCTCAAGGACTACACTTCTGCTGAGAACATGATAGTAATTTTAGCAAAAATGGAAAGAACTCTGAATTCTTACGAACACAAGAAAAACCGAGCAAAAAACCAGCATTCCTTTGCTTTATGGCTTAATCACATGTACCTCAAATATTTCACTGAAACATTATTTTTAGGTCCATGTTCACATGCTACATTTTCAGTTAACATCAGTCTTCCAGTGCAACATGCTTTTAAAACTTAGTCCAAACACACTGAATGTCATTTACATCTCAATCTCAACTCCTTAAAAGTAACAATATTTCATTTAACACTTAACTATGGGTTGCATTGGTTTCCCAGTTGCTTTAGCACACTCTTGTTGTTAAAGTGCTAAAAGAATTTCCAGTAGGGCATTATTTGAGCAAAGAAGTAAAGTGATCAATTAAGAAGAGAACATAAACAGATTAGAGAAACCAAATACAATGTACTACTCTTCGTGTCATTATCATACTCAGAAGCGTGATTTAAACTGCACAAAACAAAATTATTTTAACTTTTATTTTAAACGCACAACAGATTTAGTTAGACTGTGGCTCGGAAATGCACAAATAATTAAGTCTGTTCATTCGATCAGATCGCTAAAACACTGGAAAAAACATCTAAAAGCAAAACAGTTTAATTCTATAAAATCACTCAACATTTCAGTTCAAACTGACATCTATTTCTGGCTGCCCATGGACGACATATTAAAAACTTCCATAAAACGACATCATTGCATTATTAATCAGGTCAACTCTGCTTATAACATAGCATGGGATCAAACATGCTAACGAGACAAGAGAAATTTCTGGCGGTTTGTTTTCCAGACACAGTTTCATGGCACATAGTCTTCTGATTTGGCCACATTTTCAATGAAAGATTAAATTTAAACTAACAGTCACAACATAAATCAGTCCAGGAAATCACATTTAATAATATACTAAAGACTCATTATTCCACAGTAACGTAAGTACCAGAAAAAAACTGAGATCATCTCAAAATTGGAGCAAACATCCTGATCATAGCATTTATAGAATAACAAGTCTTATCTCTTAATTCACTGTTCTCACATAATATAACTGGCTATATGCAACTCAGTTTTAAACATCACTTGGCAGGATTTGCAAGTCCCAGTGGGAGAACGACATGGAACAGTCGGACAATGACAATGAAAAGTCCCAAAGAGACAATACAGTTTACAACATGCATATCATACTTGTAAGATAATTGTACTAAACAGTTACCAATACAATCAGTAATCAATAGACTGCATAAAAACTTCTATTAAGAAAGACAGTTTACAAAACAGGCTAAAATCTTATAAACAACAAATATCAAAATCATGTTTTGATGTTGGTTTTGTACGAGCACCAGACAACCAGATACGTACGGTCAGATGTATTTTGACTCCGACCACGGCATTCGCTAATGCCAGTCTGGCACTCACAACAATTGGTAACAGTAACACTTTAAGGTGGTTCAGGTTAAGTCTCAGAACTAGAAAAGATCATTAGAGCATCGTTAAGATACACTCAAGAAGCAACTGGGCTGCATTCTTGTGCCATTGCGTGCTAACAGCCCAACGCCGCAACTTCTACTGAGTTCCACGGCCAGAGTTTTTGCGTCCACCTGCAAAACCAGACAACATAAAAAAATATCACTCATGGGTGAAAGTGAACAAATTCGTTTTGACTGATGTCCTAAATGACTGTTCCAATCAGCAACACATACACTTTCATGTGTTTGTCTGTTGTCACTTTTGACTGGTTGGAGGATAACCAACCAGTTAAAAGTCACAACAACAAACATATAATAGTTATCATCACAAAAATGACTCATGATAATAGAACCGAATGCACTTTGACAAACATTCAAAGTTTATCAAATTATAAACCCATAAAGACCAAATAAAACAACATTCAAATGAAACACGAAAAACAGATGACTCTTGTCAAAATCATAATCGTAAACTAAAACATTGCTATAGTACTATGGAAAAGCTACAGGGCAAGTCAGAAAGGTTTTTGAAGAAGAAAATCCAGTTGCCAGAGGAATTGATGTAGAAGACAAGGATCTTTTATGGTGGGTTGTGTTTACGTCTAGAGAAATGGGAAGGCAGTGGATTGAATGGCTCAAGGTACGATTTCTTGAAAAGATGGAACTTTTGAGTGGAAATCTTGACGAGAGGTAGAGGGAATTGAGGGAGATGATGGTGGATAGAAGGGTCAAAGAATGGAGAATTAGTGGAATTCAGGTGCAAGATCATTCCAGATTCAAGGGGCAGTGTGGCATACAGATGAGTTGCAGAACTAAGACAAGTCACAAAAACTGATGCAATTATTAAGAGATTAACTCTGATAGGTGTCAGCAGAATGGAGTATTTCACAGGCTGTAATTTCACCTTGCTTGGGTTTAGTTGGTCGACATGCTTCTGTGAAGGTCTTTGTTGGCTCACAAGATGCTGGACTGTTCTTCTTCAGCTGCCTTGTCACTGTTCTTGTATTGGTCACTGCATCACAGGCTCCCTTTGGTCCCTTGGCTTTGCGATATTTGCATTCAGAAACAGCGCTCTTAGTAACAACACTTGCTAAAACAATCATCAGATTCAATGGATACAAGTTAAGCATTAATTCAATCATTTATAAGTCAGTCCAATCACAAAAAGACTGCACTTTTTAATGCATTTGAAATTTCAGTTGAAAACAGGTGCAGGTAAAATATTTCTATAACTCTGATTACAAATATTCTAGTTTCAAAATGTCTTGTAAAACTCTGAACAGTGACCATACATAAACAACGCTCAATTCAGAAAATACAACTAAAATGCTTCTGCCAAAAAACGAGTTCCGTAAGTAAATAAAAACTTCAGTAAAGTCAAAATTAAGTAAAGGTGAGAGACAAAGACTTATAATATATCAAAATGAAAGATTTTTGATATATAAAAGCACTGATTCAAAATAAAGAAATTTTATGTTCCAAAATTAAAGATAATGATCCAAATTATCTAAATCTGAACCTGATGCATGGCAGCAGCTGACTTATTATTTGATAGAGATCAACTTGTGGTATGGTGACTGAAGACAACAAAAGGCATCAGAGTTAAGTCAGATTCAATGCGCCTAATAAACTTTAGTCACTACTAAATATTCATGCAATAATGACTTAGGTGACTGAAGAGTCCTGGAAAGAGAAGACGCAGAGGCCTCGTCATCACCATCGTAAGTATTAGGGAAGGACCGATTGGCTTTTTTTGCTGATTTCCGATTCTGATTAGTTGGCCTGCTTTTTTGCCGATTCCGATCCATCAGCAATATTCTCTTTTATTTGGTTCTAGGCACTGTTTGTTACTAAAAAGTCCGACTGTCCACCATTTTGATGATGCGTCAGCTCACAATTTTATTATTTTACATGGACTTTCAATATTTAAGATTAAATATTACCGTAGGAGGTCGCCAAAACAGGTTACCATTTTTTATTAATGAAAAAAGAAATGGTTTTGGTCAAAAATGTTATTTTTTTGGTATTTGGATCGGTAGTCCTGGGATGCATCGATTTCAATTAATACCTATTAGTGCAAAATCCGGCCCAAACCGATTTCCAGCTGATTAATCGGTCCTTCCCTAGTATATATCGTCTTTGTTATCAACACCACCTGTAGGGGTTGTTGCTTCTGTATGTTGCTGTTGTTGCTTCTGCTTGCGTCCGCCACCCTTCTTGTTTCCCTTCTCACCAGCAGCACGTACCTGCCTCCTGCGGCATACCCTGTAAGCCAATTTTGTCGGGGGACAGACCGCTGCATCACCTTTGACCAGCTTCATTGTCAGAGCATACTTGTTCGTTTCAGGATCACATTGCGACTGATGGTCAGTCTTTGAAGGCCTCTGCTTCATGTAGTGACAATCTAAAAGAAAAGTCATTCACTCATTACAACAGAAACACCATATTAGTCTTCAATGAAATAATCAACACGGTGCTGTCATGAGTTAAAGCTTGCTGGAAACATTATAACTTTAAAGCCTAACCCTGTTAATGATGAGCTGCATTGGTTTCCCATACACTTGAGTACACGGTCGTCGTTAAAGAGTTAAGCATTCCACAACTGCAAGGCAAATGTGAACCTCATTCTTCTTCCTCAGATATAATCTAAAACTATCTCTGCTGTGGGAATCTAATTTCTAAAGCATAACAAATAAATTGTTGATGCAACAAAGTGCAGTCGTCAGTCTAGTCATATCCCATATTCCAGTCAAATTTCACAGGCCAGTCAAACTCACCTGTTGGCTGTGGCTCACATGGCACTTTACAGTGAACCTGCTTCTGATTCTTAGAACAATTTTCATCAACAGAGGTTGCCAACTTTCTGCCAACACCACAGGTTGCACCATTCTTGAAAACGCATGGACCGTAGCTCATATTGGAGCACTCCCCATGATGCTTTTCATTTTCAGCGACAACTCCTAAATCAAAGAGTATTCAGCATTTCAGCAAGTTCACAAAGCATAACAGGCTCACAAGCATTATATTGAGATCAATAGCCATCTATTAACTTGGAAAGCAAGGAAGCTCAGAAACTAGTCATCTATAACATTAACTAAGATATTATACATAAACTTCTTGTAACAATGTCCAGAGTTTAATGTCCTAGCTAACTATGAAGAAACGCTGCTTGAAATCAAGCACCTGCTCTCCAGAAAAAGTTATGTACAGGCACAGCTGATGAAACACAAGTAATACATAATGCAGTACCTGAACAAGATTTATATAGCACCCACTTAAGATATTTATAAGTTCTTTCTGTTCAGTACATGCATTAGCAAAAGAACTACATTGTTAAGGTGAAGGTACTATTAACATCAATAGGTAGATAGCCAGCCATAAGACATTTCCAGACAGATGAATGTCATGACCTCAGTGGCATTAAGAATAATAATAACAACAACAATAATAATAATACAATTTACAGTGTGCTTTGGCACAGTCAAGGCCGAAGAAAATGGCACTGTACGAGTTTAAAAATTAATGACAGTCACTTTAAAGGACATTAAAGAAGAGGCATCATAACTGAAGAAAGCATTTGATGGTTGATCATATTAAACAGAGGCATGGTTAAAGAGCTCCAGGTTACCAGACCCTACTGTCGTTATCAGCTGCCTATTATCATCATCATCATCATATTCGTTTAATTTCAAAATAATCCAGTTGACAAAACGCAACAGGTTACAAGTAACACAATTAGCTAAAACAGTCAGGCTAACGTTAATAATTCTAGACAAATATACAAGTAATTATAATTATAAGACAATTAATTAATATGTATCTTTAAACAAGATACGTGGTATATAATTACATTTATCATTGATTGGGAGATTAAAATTATGAATTCTGGGTCGTAAGTTATATTTTATTTGCTGTGTAGGCGGGAAAATTCCTCGGAGAACATGACATGATTCCCCACAAATAGCCCGAAATAAGCCAGAATCAGCAGCTTGGGACATATCTACAACGCTAGGGGTAGTAGATAAGAGGAAGCCTCTACGTTTCATCCTATTTAGCATACTCTGTAATTTATTCCTATCAGTCTCACTGGCATACCCCCACCAGGCAGGGGAGGCATACATTAGGTGTGCAACAGTGGTTGCCATGGCAACATCATGCAATGCGTAAGTAGACATGCCATGATCTCTCAAAACACGGAGGGCGTATAGAGAAGTGGAACTTGAGGCAAGGACTTTTTCAGTATGCTTTGTCATGCGCATGTCAGAACTTAGGGTAATCCCTAGCACTCTAATTGTGTCAACCCTTTCAGCACCTTGGATGACAATAGGTATAGATGATGCTTTGACTTAACAATGAAAACAAATAAAAAAGACTACTCAAATGCTTACAGCAAGTTGCACACTGTAGTTCAGATTTAAACAACTCAAGAGATGATAAATAACAATATTCAACCGTACGTTTATTATTTCTTCGAGCGAGAAGGGCTGGTACAAAGACCAACACAAGTCCCACCAACATCCAACCTCTGCAATACATGTTTGTCTGAAAATATCTGAAACAAATATCAAATAAACTCAAGGCATCTCACATACAACCACATAGACAGATGAAATTTGTTTTTTTTAACACTAGGCCTATCAGATAGTACAATAGGGTCATTCCAACTCAACTTAACCAATTGTGAATAATGTTTCCATTTGACCATCTCATGATTGGCAGAAATATTAATAAAACTACTTACGACACGTTGTATAAAATTACACAAAGTGATCACAGTCTTTATGTTCATACCAGGATAACAAGCATGTCAAATACCATAGATGATAGTAACTTGCAAGACCAAAAATTATTACAATGGCCACACTCTAATCTCATTAAAAAGACCACAGGGTGCTGTTTTTGAACACTTATAAATTGATCCATGCTCTAGAAAAAAATGTAATGAACCCAATAAAAAACTCTGAAGATGTTTTGAGCAATATATATATTCTCCTTGACCAACCCCTTGGCAGAGTTGGTCAAGTTTGGCGACCTACATGCAGCAAATGTAATACGGAATCCAGTCAAATTTTGCCAACCAATTGCAAGTCACACAGACAGTACACATAATACACAAAATGTACAGATGACGATACTGATCACTGAATATTGCCCTATTTAGAAGTGAATTTTCACATCACTTTGGCAATAAATACAACTGAAATCATAGGACATCTAATAATAATAATTACATTTGTAATATATACATGACACTGTACAGCTGAAAAACAATTCGTCTATAGCTCTACCAGTTTAAAATATATTATCAAAAGTGTGACATCTCAAAGTTTTGCTAAATGCCTTCTCACAGTGGACTCATGGAACTCAAGACATCTCAGACAGTATTTTAAACATTCCAGAAAGTTTGGAATATTTCCATCTAATATAATCTTTGAACAAGTGGTTAAAAAATCTCGGTCAGTTCACAGATGGTCAGTTGGAGACCCTGGATGAGTGGAGCTGGAGTGACCCAAAAATCGACAAAAAATGTGGAGAAATCAGAAAAATTTCGTCAGGTTGACCAGCAACCGAAGACTGCACTGGCTGCATATCTTAATCGATTCCGATACTTGACCTAAGGTGAAGAAGTTTAAGGGAAAAGACCAGTGAGTGGTCCAACGTCCATCTAGCGTTATTATAATTAGTACAGCAACTGACCAAACGCATCATTTACATTCTACGTACAATCGCTGTGCCACTCCCTCAACAAATCGACGAGCCCAATTAAACAGTCTTCAGCTAATCGAGAAGCGTTTCTTTGCTTTTATTTGCCGTTTAGTTTCCAATTTTTGACTGAATAGAATGAGCGCCCACCTGTTAAGCACAACCAGCGAACAACGATTATTATAAGGCAGCCCTCTGTCGTCACACGACCTACTCGACCGACAACGACCATCGACCAGTATTTAGATTGACCACAAACATCTAGTGCTTCGATAAATTTCATATAGCAGCGTAGTAGTTTTATCCGTCGAACATATCAGTCTTTATTTCACCAAAACATTGGTAGCACACAACAAGAAGAAACGCTAAAAATACTCAATCACTTATTGTGCTTGAGGAAAAACATCTGACATCATTGTCATTTGAAAGGTATTCCTGGATAGACCTAAGCCTAACCTTACTTAGGCCGGGAAAGGCCCTAATGTTATTTTCATGAAACGAGACAATACTAGTACTACTATGACGGATTTTGAGAATTGCAGAGCTGTAACTGTAGGCCTACGCTAAGGAGTTCTGCTCACTGATGGTAGGCTGACAGCTTCTATTCCATAGTGAGCACTGAGCAAATGTAACAAAATCTTAGCACAGGTTTTAGTGGAATAAGCAAGAAACATTAGGCCTAATTACTATTAAGATGGACGGTCTACAACAATAATTTACTAATGCTCAGATTCAGGCAGCATAAAGGCTGCATACGCATACCGTTATATTTCTTATTATAGGCCCCTAATAATTATTATTATCTTGAATTGGTAAGCTGGATCCGTGGCAACCCTGAAGTTATTTTGATTGAGAAGGCCAAACCACGTCAGTTGATTCTTAAAATGATAATTATGTAGGCCTTGCATTGGCACTTCAAGTTAGTCAAACACGACGACCAGATCGAGCTATGACGACGACCATTATGTCGTCATGAATAAATATTATTCTGGTTGCCAAGCAACGAGCCATTTTGCCGCTATTTTCAAACGATCTCAACCGGTTGAAACGAAGAGTAGATATAATATTGGGTCGATCTGTTGACAACGTTTACTTACATTTTGTTGCTCGTTACATTTCCTACTATTCGGATATAATTAACGGTCATTAATACGATACGATTGAATAAATTTTGACTGTCGACCATCGGACCATCCATAGTTATTTTGCGTTATAGCCCGGTTATCGGTGACGCTGAAGGAGTGACGCATACGGACGTCTGTTGATTGAGACAATGGACGGCAAGGTAAGACACGAATCGCCCAGACTTCATCGGGAACAACGGCCAAAAGACGGGACAATGTCACATGGTAACATGACCACCAGCAGCAGCAACAGCAGCAGCGCCACCACCATCCAGCCGGGTTCATCGGACTCGGAACTGTGCAGACTGATGTCGAGTGGTAGAAGCTTGGAATCTCTGGCTGACGACGAGGAAGCGGAAGCATGGACGCCAGACATAGAAGACGAAAGCTATGAACAGAGGGACATCAACAGATGCACCGTGCAGATGAATTCGCCAACCGAAGAAGCAGGTGAAACGTCTGCTGACGAGGCAGCGGAGTACGAAGATGAACCCGAAGACTATGACCTGGTGATTGAGAAACGTTTTCAACAGCTGTATGGTTTTAAAACACCGTACAACTGTTGTCTTCTGGATGACGAATGGTGCAACCAGGTTTTTAAACCATGTGCAAATGTTGGCCTCTCGTGGTCAAATACTCAGCCATTCAGTGCCACAGCTCAAGAACAGTTCACGAACCAGCACTTCCCCAGTATTGGCCAAGTAACAACTGAAACAGAGATGGCAAGTATCAGTTCCTTTCTACAGGTATCTAACAACAAAAGCAATGAGTGCAAGTATAAGACAAGCCAACAGTTGGCAGAATCCAACAAGGTGTCATATGAGATACCAGAGACTGACACAACGTCTCAAAAGCCTATCGAAATGTTACAGCCTCATGAAAAATATGACGACGACATCAGGAATGCTGTTGCAAAGGAAATTGCTTTCACCGAGAACTACGCCACCCCCAGAACGGGATCGAAAACATCACTAAGAGTCGAAATCAATAGTCAGAGTGCTATTGATGAGTGGACTGCAACATCAGACAGTCCTTCCCAGCACGACTCTGCTCAGTTTGCCTCACATGGCAGTCAACTGCTGGACACAGGTAACAACTACCTGGAATATAGCGCTGGCACAACAGAACATAAGCTAGCGGAAGATATTCCAGCTGACACAACAGAAGATGACATACCAGATCAAATTCTACCAATCAATGAGTGGCAAGTCAATGGTGATCTGAATAACCATCCACTTAACTTTCTGTATCTGATAAATGAACTTGCACTTATGAATGACTTTGTGGTCATGAGCAATCTCGTAGATACACGTCCCTTGACAGACAATGACCGGTTCGCTGTAGGAATGGTACGGCGGGAAAGATGCACTATTGAGGAGATCGACTCTGGCGAGAGCACGGACAGATCAAAATCTGAATCACCAACTGCAGTGAACAACTACGTAAAGAATCCAACCAATGATGATAGCGGCAAGAGACTCACAGAAAAACAAGAAAATGAGATTTGCGAATATACAAGATCTGTAACCACGGGGCAAAACGAGAGCACACCAAAATTCAGTCCAAAACGGCCAGAGGAATATGAACAAGATGTTTCTTATAGTGCAGAGCTCAAGAGAGCCAGCAGTCAATTTTTATCTGGAGAAGATTCAGAAACTTCCATCCAGGGTCAACACGTTCCAGGAAACTACAGCGCCAAAATTATCTCCAACATGTTGAGAAATGAGCGCATGAAGAATAACAACAGTCCCCCAAATGAAACTGCCAGCATCCCTCAAATAACAGACACTGAGAAAACTCGGAAAAGCAGAATACCAAGACGGAAAAGTGTAGGTCCTGCATTCAATTGCAAGCCTCTGAGACAACCTAGCTGCAGTATGATCGAGACAATAGAAGGCACACCTGAGCGGTCAAAGCCAGAAGACTTGGCACGTGGAGGTGAATCAGAAGCCATGCCGCTTTCAAAGAATAGCAGAATTCCATGTGACAACAGGAAAACAACAACTCGTCAACAACTGACAGACAACGCAGGGTATTGCAAACATGTAAAGCAAACAGGTCTTCACAGCAACAAATCAGAAAACCAAATGTCATCGACTTTGCTAGATGGCCAGCAGTCTGAAGGAAGTTGTTCATCAGTGCAAGAGCACCAAACAGATAACCTCAAGTTGCCTCCAATTAGACTAAACAGACGTGAAAGGGAATCAGAGTCAAATGTAATGCCACCAAGTAGTTTAGCAGCTAATGAAAACACTCCGGATTTGTTTGAAATTCACGGACAGAAGAGTAAGGGGCATCTGAAGAACAAACATCAGCAACTCAGAGGTCATTTGCTTGCAAAACTTACAGCCATACCAGCCAGAAAGCAACAAGCTTCAAGCACATTCATAAAGCTGCCTTCACTTTCACTGCAGTCTACACCAATACACAAGCAGTCACACCCACTGGCCGTACGCCGTCCTTACACACCTCCGAACCGCAACGTTCTTGAAGCAAGGGCACAGTGGCCTCAGTTCTACACAAGCCACCAATCAGACATAGACAGAGGACTGCCACGAAGAATTGCCCTCAAAGATCTGCCATCACTCAAGAAGGTTCCAGGATTTTCATATGGAGTGTACGAGTAGAAATTTGTATGAACAGGTTTTGAAAAGCGTTTAATTATTAACGTAACAAATGACAGCCACACTTGCCTGGACAATATTTTTTCAGTTTGACTGTTAATTTACTCATAGAATTGAACCGTTAAATGAACAAAACACTCTTGTGAAGGAAATCAAACTGTGGCATGCATCTCACTTCTAACCTGACAGAGATGGTACATCACACAAGCAATACAGTCATTCTGTCATACATCTTCAAAATAATACTAAAGAAATTCTTCAATAAGCAAATGCAATGCAAATTTGTTTAAACTTTGACACTCAAGAAGAATAGAATTTTACACCCAAACCGAGATTCACACCCAATTAAAACAATACAATGCTAAAGGAAGCCATTGACTATATTTTGAGACATTTTTGTCAGAAATTTATATTAAAACTTGCTTAGAAAACATTAGACACACTTCCTTCACAACAGTATTCTGAAATCTTTTGCAACAATTAGGAGATAACAAAGAGTAAATGAAATACAGGCAATACATTTCTCTTGCCTTCACTTCTGTAGAAAATAAGTGAATAACTTGCAGATTCAACTGACAAGCAAACTGGAACACAAATTTCAGATTTCTCTTCGCTATGTTTAATGTAGCCGCATGAACCCATGCCTGTCTTGTGGCTTAGCCCGAGGCCAAACCCCATAAGCCACCAAATGTGTGTTGTCCGTGGGCCACGTATGTATGTAAGTGCACGTGAGGGTTCAGCCATTGTAGAATCAGCTCTGCAATAACTAGACATTGCGATAATGTAAATGCTGCTTAGAAGATCAATCTAGAGAAAGTCTATAAATGTGCTATATAAATATGCAGATAAATTATAGGTTAGGGCATAAATAGGTTGCTGTGTGTATGTTCTCTTGCTTGGTTGCAATCGGTGATGAAAAGAATAATGAAGGCTACATGATGTCACTCATACAATGTCCCTGGACAACCATTGTTTCAGTGAGAGATTACCCCTCCCACAGCACAACAAATGCCGTCTTTCAAAATCCAACTCTCCCCTCACGCCTCATCAATTGTATGGCAACAAGAAGTTTACTATCAAATAAAACAGACGGCCTTGCATTTTCAAGATTTTTACAAATGATGCAACCCAAGCACAAACAACAAAAGTATTGTTAAGAGGAAATGAAGACGAGGATGATGATGACTATTACATTTAAAAAGAACATACGGAATAATTATGTACAAGTTCCAATACGCGCAAAAGCTAAGTAATAATACACCTATGAAGGTAAAGTATCAACAGTCTGCTAAAATCGCTGTATCTGCACACCGACCAACACGCTCCCGCCAGTTTAGGAGACATCTGGAAAAAACAACATGCAAAGTAAGTACATGCTCAGTAAAAAACTAGATAGCACCAAGATGATAAGTCTGTCTTCTGTTAATCAATCAGTATATTACACCAAACTGAGAATGCAAGTGACCTGTCTTGGTTGATCTTAATATTACCTGCATGGATCTGTTAGATAAATTTTTTGAGGTTTCAGTTAGGTGAAACTACATCTGCTTGAAAGCACGAAATTTTGATTATCAATCCAAAGGTTTGAAGAACAGCACAGCACCAGTGAGAACCATTTAACCACGGGCACAATACCACATCTGCCCATCTAAAAGTTTATGCTCACTGAAGTTGATGCCTGTCTTTGATGACAAAAAGGCAAATCTACCTCCCTGTGGATAAGTTATAAAATCCAAGAGAAGGATTTTCAAAACACACTGGTATGTTTAGCTAAAGAATAAGCCAGTGGAGAAAATAATTGTAGAACTGTGGGAAACATTGCCACTGGCTACAGTGATGTCATAAGAATCAACGTCATCGACGACATCGCTACTGCACAGCACATCGATATATTCTTTTCCTTAGGAAATTATTTATGCCTAATTATAAACTTTAAACTACTGTTTTCTAAAAGGCAATTTAGAACATTAAAGTTAAGAGTCAAATATTTGGATGCACTTCACTGCATTGGTTCATAGTGGACTTTGTTGGAGCTGACCACTGGCATCATCCATTCCTCGGTATTATACTTGCTGTGGCAACATCAAAGTACCCAACCAAGTTAGCCCTGAAGTTCAAATGACCACAGAGGGGAAGGGAGAGTAATGCCAAACATGGTCAATCATAGGAGTCATCCAAAGTGGGTCATCTTCTGCATATGTAACCGGGTAGATTATGGGTAACCGTAATTCTTTACATCACAGACAATTGCAATTAACGATTTAGTCAATATGTTTGGAACTCACAGCTCGCATCCGACTGTTCAAATCGGTTGTGTATCTGTGTCTGGTTGAACTGGCGTAAGCGTTCAGCCTGACCTGAAAGAAAAAGGGTAAACATACAACAAACAAGTCCATCCAGAGAAACTTTCAATTAGCTATGGCCATCCAACACTACCAAATCTAATCCAAACAGTTCTGCACGCAAAATGTAAATCTATGACTGCTATGAAATCAAACTGCAAGAGCAAGGTGACATTTCAGAGCCAGAAAGAAACAAGTCTATTATTAAACTTAAATGCTTTGCAGATTGAACACATAACAATGACCTACTCGTTCCCCATGTTAGGACCACAATGTCTCAATCCAGATCCTTTGCCTGTGTAGGTCCCTCTCTATGGAATGGACTTCCTCCTACTCTATACTCTACCATCCTCTCTGGTGACATCTCAACCTCTTTCTCTCACCTTAAAACCTTCCTTTTCTTTCAGAGCACCTCGCACTGGGAGAGCTTCTGAAAGGCTTATGCTGTGAGAAGTGCTTTATAAATGATCAAATTTATACAATACAATACAACATTGTCTGCATGTGTCCACTGGCATAGCGCTCATTTAATTTGGCAGTTCAATTAGAAATCTTACAGGAATAGTCTGCAATTTCATGTTTTCTAGATTCCAATTTGGTTTTGTGTGCTTTTGAATGGTGTTTGATCCAATATCTTGCCACCATTCAAACCGTCTAACTCAGGAGGCAAAAATTCCCAACTAAGCAACTCAGCCTAAACAACTGCATGCCATCAGCCAGGAAAATCTTGGATTTAGAGTCTTCGAAACAGCATCGACTTTCAACCACAGAGCAGTCCGGTCACCAATTGAAAGTCTATTCTGTGCAGACTGCTGGCCAAGATATCTGGCTGCCATCCAACACTACGCAATCTAATCCAAACAGTTCTGCATGCACAAGGTTGCTGTCTCATCCACCAACTGTCAATGACTGCTGAATGGCGAGGCAACTGTGTGCCTCTGGCAGCACAACACTTTGCCTGTTGTTCCTCATACTTGACACAATGTGGTCCACAAACTCTGAACATGTCAATGATCAACTCTGCAAGGGGATCCATTGGTTGGGCTCCACTAGTGACTCTCTTTATTTTCTGAGCATTGCTAGCCCAAATGCTCTGAACAGTTCTTATGCCATCTAATATTGTTTAGGTTAATGTAGAAATAGCCTCTCATTACCCTCTCTTGAAGAGGTGCTATATAAAGATCTAGTAATATTAACACAAAAAATACAATTAAATACAGTAAGTCAGCAATTAGAAAGGCTTGCTTACTCAGTAAGTTACAAAGACTACATGAATACTTCTAAGAATCAGACTAACTGTTAAAACAAGAGAGAAAGAAAACTTTCATGGTATGAAATGGAGAACAGCTTAGTAAAGTTGAGGAATAATCTAGAACATACTTGCTGCTTCGCTGGCCAGAATGTTGTTGAATTCATCCACTACTTTCTCCATCTGTTCATTCACTATGATCTTGCATATTGCCTCCATTTGTCGCATTGTAAACAGCTGCTCCTTTTGCTTTGGTTGGCGCGCTGTCTGCGATCTGACACCGCTGTTTGGCCACACTTGACTGGCATCTGAAGGTTGGACAGCAGTTGGCCACATTTGTCCGGCATCTGATGACTGGTCAGCAGTCGGCCATGCTTGTCTGGCATCTGATGACTGAGGAGACGGCCAAGCAAGACTGGCATCTGAGGACTGACCAGTTGGCCATGGCTGACTGGCAACTGAAGGTGATGCTACAGAAGATTCAGCATAGTTGCTTGATCGCAGAAGAGAGCTGTTAATGCTCTCACGACTTGGACTCTTACGAGCAGCTGAAATGTAGAACAGCAACATTTTACAGAATGTCAACATCACAAAAAGCTGCCCAACTAATGCTAAACACAGTAAAAATGAAGGCAAGCATTCAGTATTGGGGTGCGTTACTTTACGGGCGTCGGACGGTATCTTTTGGCATGCTGTGCAGAATGTACGATGTTTTCTAAAGACGACATTAACACTAACCCTGGCCCTAATGACGCGTAACCTTACCCTAACCGACTCTCAAGACGCATAAAATTACTGGAGAAAATACACGCACCCCGATACTAAATGCTTGCCAAAATGAAAATATATAGCGTTGCATGCAATTAGCTACTTCAGTTACAGTAATTAGCATTCTTATGACAAAATCACAGGCTACACCAATTGGAACGGCAAACAGACAAGTTGCTGTGCAGCAACTCATGCTTCCAGTGTTTGACTACAATACATTTAAAATTTACTACCCTTTACATTACACTATCAATCATAAGACAATAACAATTTCATGCTAATAATCATTGAAATCATCTATTGTGTAACAGTACAGCTAATACAAACCATGTATAAGCTTCTGAGCTGCTTCAACAAAAGCCGAGTCATTAAGGAGTCTCGAGTGCGGGGACGACGGTGACATGAGGTCTATGGGAAGGCGGATTCTTTTGGGCGATCGATCGGGGGAGTCTTTTTGGAGTGGGTCGAACTCCCTATGGCGTTTTAAAGTGGCACCGCAAGCCATCTTATTTCAAATGAAATACTCAGATGCCACAGAACATAAAAAATAAGTTCGATTAAAGTCCTAAGACTTCTTATTAGGACTGTCTCCTGTATTTCTTTCTGCGTCACTTGAATAGATTTCCCTTTAAAGACAGACTGAGAGCTGCTCCGTCCAACGCCCAACGCAGAACGGAACTGCTCCGAACAATCGTTCTCACTTTGGCCACTTCCTGTGCGGCTGAAACCCTGCTCTGCTGAATGGTTCAAGTAAGTAAGTAAGCATCGATACATCCGTCCAAAGCTGCATCCATTGACATGACTGTGATAGATACACAATTTAATACAAATGTCTAAAACTAATAACAGATAAAAAGTCAAAAGAGTTAGTTTGTCTAGGGCGTTAAGTCGTGTCAAATTAGTGAAACTACGTGTTTTTCTGTGGCCGTGCGCAGAAGCTTCCATCTAAGGTAATAACGGCCCTGCATGATACCACTCATTCAATTCTGACTTCTTACGTAAATTACGTAATCCAGATAGAGGCAAAGCACCAGCTTTTTGGCCTCTAATACAACTATAACAACATTTTTATCATTAAATTTTACGAGGCAGATTTCCTATAAGTTAAATGGAAAGAGTGTGGCACTTTAGAACACAAATGCTTTGATTAGGAAAAGTTAGGTATAATTTAGATAGGAAATACAACCCACATAAAAAGCTTTTGTGTGAGCTTTGTTGAATTGATGGATGCAGCCAATGATATATTATAAAAAGCGCTTATAATATATCTCATTGGCTGCATCCATAACTTGTAAAATGCTATGCTCCGGTTTATTCTTTGCCAGTTCTTAACTTGGTATTTTTGTGAATAATTGTGATTGTTAAAACACATTTCTTATTTCATCACAACTTTTTACTTTACAGTTACTTGAGATTTTTCAGAACACTCTTGGTAATCTTTGAATTTTCTGGCAAGAGCTGGGATTTCAGGAAATGGAGAGTGGTAACATGGTATATCACCAACGCTAGTCACTGCACTGGCTGCCACAGAAGTGATTTAACTTGTAAGACTGGGCTAATTGTATACACGACTCTACACTTAGTCAGCCTTTACTGTCTTCAGTCTGTACTCTGTACTGACTGCAAACATTTATCTAGACTTGACCAGATCTTCTTACTTTATCAATCTGACTATTCCATGAACAAGGACAGCTCTCGGCAGGCATCGTAATCGTAAACTCGATATTTCTACAGCGCCCACAAAAGCGAAGTCGCGGGAACCAGCTTATTCACAGGCGCTTAACCAAAACATCCTAGACTCTGGACATCGCTTCAGGTAAATGGTTGCTCTTAAAAGTTTGTTCTGGCCTTCTCGACTAAAAGATCATCTTTTCCTGGATTCATTTCCCTGTAGGTTGTTCTGCATCTTCTCAGATTCCCTTGTTGGCTTTAGAATCAACTCCACCTGGAATTTAGTGCAATTCTGCTTTAATAACAACCACTGACGGATTCCTTGAGTATTGTTACAGTGGCACTATAGAAGTTCATTGATTAGATTAGACTTAACCTCTGCTGACAGGCTGGTTATACATATTTGTATATTGTAAATATATATGCATATATACGCACTGTATACTGGTTATACACAGGTTGAAAAAACTATCATCATCATCACCACCACCACCAGTTTGTGATCGCAGTCAATTGGTAATGATGGGTGTGAATACATTATCCATTCGTATGGCCATTTGCCAAATTCAGTGCTGATCTCTCGTCTAGCCCAAGTCTTGCTAAGTTGGCCTATATTATATTGTCTATCTGGCATGGTCATGGTCTACCTTCACTTTTCTTTCGTACTTGCACGTAGGGCTTGAGCAAATTCACCATTCTTTATGGTCATGGATTCAGTCAGATGGCGTTCTTTTACATAACCAAACCAACGCAGTCTTCGATAAATGACTTTATCGAGCATAGTTCTCTGCAATCCTAAGTACATTTCTAATTTTTTTAATTCTGGAGATTCCAGCAATTTTGTAGCCAGCTCATTTCTGTTGTGGAGTCTGCTTTCAGCTTGCTTTCTCATTGTGCAATATTCTGATCCGCACAGCAAAACAGATTTTAATTGTGTTATCATCTCCCTGCCTTTGCTTTCTGTATTTCCCTGCTTCTCCATGTCCAGGCCATCCTTCAAATGTGCATGCGGTGCATCTAATTTTCATTTGTATGTCTTGTTACCCTATTAACACCTGCAGCTAATAAATCTCCAAGACAGACAAAGGTTTTTATCAATAACCATTGTTTTAATTTGGTTCCAGAACAATGCTTTGTGAAACTCCTCTTGGCTCCGCTGCGCCGACGCAGTGCTTGACAACCTATAATAATGCTAATGGCAAGAAGACTGTCATATTTGCAAACTGTCCATTGAGGATGAACAGGGTACGTTTAAGTAAATGTGAAATGGTGGCAACTATTCTGGGCTCCTCTACTTCTATCTACGTAACACTACAAAGTGGCACCCAAGAAATATAAATACTTAACATCAAAAAGCGGGAGGCAAAACTGTTTGACTGAAGCATGAACACAAAAAAGATTCACAAGTGGTCCCTAAATAAATTGCCTGCTTCAAATCAAGTTCCACCTATCAACCAAAATCAATGAAGTTACAGACAGTACTAAAAGATTTACAAGCCAGTCATCAAATTTAACTCAGAGGTTAAGAAAACCCAGAATAAAACAAAAGTTCCTGGATCTCTTCAATTTCTTCAAAATTGAAGAGATCAAAAAATTCAAACACAAAATCTTCCTTTCTGCTTAATCAGTATGATTTTAGAAAGTTAGAACAAATAAAATTGATCACAGAGTTTAAACGTTTTACACTAAAGCGATTAAATTTCCGTAATTAAAATGAGTTGTACATGTGATTCAAATGCAAGCTTACCATTACATAAAGCATCAGACCAATATTAATTGCAAAAATATCTATAAATGATAAACATACATTAACATCAATTCTCCAAAACAGCTTGAAACCAAAACTGAAAAGCTAGAAAACAACTTAGAAATAATCTTCAAATAATAAAGCAGCAGAGATACAAGATGATGGAAGTAATAACGTGGACAGTGCTTTTGTGAGGTACTTAAAAGCACCTCTAAGATACACATATACAAATGCATATAACTCTTTAGAAGAGATTGTGATGGCAACCCTCAACGAGCGCCTCCAGAAGGTGCATCATCATATCACGAATATCGACGCTTGACTCTAAACAAAGCATCTGGAGATCTGTGACTTGTTGAAGCAGGCTGAGGTCTAGACAGGCAAGAAGCTGAGAGGCACTTAGCAGCACCCGGGAGTCTTGGACGCCAGTGAACTCGGACAAAAGGTCCAGTTTTTGCCGTTCAAGCCAGGGCAGAGATTTCGCAAAGATGACGTTCTCGGAAAAGGAAAACCTCTGAAGAAAAATTAGACATACGAGATATTTTTACAATGCAAATTACATAGATTGAGTGTAACTGAAATGCAGTGGTAAACTACTAAAAGGCTTCGATTGCTACTTGAAAAACAAAAGCACTGACACAAAGAAGTGCAATTAATTTTTTGTAATAAATGAAAAGCATGAATTACTGTGGTCTTATATAACACAGTAATTGGTTTGAATGTGGTTCTAAGAAAATACAGAAACAGTAAGCATTTCTCAACATTTACTTCTTGATATCTTCATCAATCCTCCCCATTTTCATTGTACTTTCAACAATGTCTCTATAGTTTCCCTAGCTCAACTTCAATCTCAACTGGTTTAATGTAACATGCATTATTGTTGTCTCGTGTGGTGACACAGTAGCTGATTTTTCTGGCGTGAAGAGCAGAACATCAAGTAGGAAGTGGGATCAATACCCGCTACCTCCCAAAAGGTCGACTCAGCCTGTCATTCGCTAGGTGGCATTGGTAAAACGAGCAGTAGGACAGATGGACGCCTTGCATGGCTGCCATACAGTTAATTTAGACTTCTGTAATAACTTGCAATCATCCTTTCATACTATGACTTGTAATCATACTGCATACTTGTCAGTTTGAATTAATAAAGAAGAATATTATATAGTATTATTATGTTGTTCATCTAATTAGGATTCAAATGATTCATCTACCGCTCTTCAACAAGATCCACTGAGGATATTGTGAACTTACACACGTTTGGAATTCCACTCAGAAGCAGTAATCATCACACCTTTCACAATGGAACTAAATCTAGCATCATCTCCTGCTATTTTAGCTACTATAGTAATGTAGGGTCATCACAGCGAGATTACATTTGAACAGGAGATGATACTAGATTTAGTTAAAATGATATTAGAACGAGGCAAATTACTCGACTGTTTCTTTGTAGAACGATTGCAACATCTTTCAAACGGTCAGCAAACTGCTCAAGTTTTCTTTCTTGAATAGACCAGAAGTGTTGGTTATTGAAGTTGTCCTGCAACCAATAACAGCAACATTATGAAAACAGTACAAAATTGTTGTCCTCTGCTGGCTCAAACACTCTTTAACACTTTAACCAACGACCTGCATTGGTTTCCCGTATGCTTTTAGTACACTATCGTCATTAAGGTGTTAACACATGCTAGGTGCTACCAGCTAATACTTCTCACGACACTATGGCAAAGCTAAGAAAATACAGAAGAAAAGGAATCCCTTAAGCTTGCCTAGAAAGTAGTCATGGGTATGAAGTGTTAGTAACTTCAGTTTCCTCAGCCTTGGTATATGAGGGCAGGTTGCCAGTTCTCTCCCTTACCATTCGATCTTCTAACTACGGTCAATGTCCTCATTATAGCCGAGTCTAAACTTTTGAAATAAATTTCTGCATTTTTGAACTCCTCACCTCTTGGTTGACAGTCCAGCATGCTAAATCACTACACAATTATACGTCGGCCTACCTCGGCTGCTTCCCTTCGCCCGCCACGCTCTTCGGATCGCCTTGACCTTTTGTTCCTCGTGTGAGAACAGCCATAGCCCAGTCCCGTGCCTTTGCCTGCATTGGCCCTTCGCTATGGAATCAACTTCCCCCTTTGTTCGCACCACCATACTATGTGGTGGTCCTGCTACATCTTTTCACTACCTCAAAATTTGTCTTTATTCTCGAGGACTTTCGCACTGGGAGCGCCTCTGATTGGTGTGCACTGTGAGAGGAGCTTTATAAATCTTTAAATACAATACAATGCAATTACAAACCTCCAAGACGGTAAAGAAAGCACCAAATATTCATACAGAAAATAAATGCAGCTGAAATTAAGCTAATCATAATGTGAAGGCTTACCGTATTGCAAATGTCATCTCTAGGCATCAAGCGACGTATCTTTGGTGGTGGACTGCAGTTTTGCCTGTAGAAAGAGTTCGAATACTTTTGTTTCATTGAATCTGACCAATTTCTTCTTTCATCAACGTCTTCGCCAAATAAAGGTGCTACGAATCGATTTCCTGTTGCTTCAAGCTCAGTCCTCCATCTTGCCTGTCTGTGACTAATTTGAGAGTTAAACCTCTGTTGATTTCTTGGGATAAAGGTCGACCGACATTCTCGCTTCTTTGGGGACGTCGAGGCAAAGCTGCACGACGGCTTTCTGTCAGGTGTTCCGAGAAGAGATTGCTTGGGGTTAGCAGAGCTTTGACTAATAATGGGTGGACTCTCTGATATCGCAGGATTGTCTGGTTTCTTTACGTTTGCAGGTTCAGCAGCTGAAACAGGAGATTCCTTTGTCTGACTGTTTGATGAAGCCGTGCTGTCATCTCCCAGTAATATTGGAGCACCGATAATGTTATCTTCAGGCTCTGTTTTAATCACAACTTCAACTCTGATCATAGGACCAACCAGCGATCCTGAATCAGCAGCTGTGGTATTATGATGTGTAACAGTGATGGAGGATGTAGGAGCTGAAGTCGCCGCTCTTGTTGCACTGCCTGAAGATGTACTGCTTGAAGTGGGTTTGGAGGTAGTTAGAGAACAAGTGGTTCGGGAAGTGATTCTTGCAGTGGCCTCTGTAACCTTTGTGATGGCCAGCAACGGAGCTGGGTTTGACGTAGTGAAAGTTTTGGACGAGCTTATTGACCTTCTACCTTGAGCACTGACTGTTGATATTTTGCTTGTTACCACGGCAACTGAACAGCAGTTTACCACACTTGTGACAGAAGTTTTGCTTGCTACCACTTTAGATGACTTCAGTGCAGCTACATTTGTTGTGGATTCTGATGTGCTTACGATGGCTACCTTAGTCACAGCAGCTGTTGATATCAATGGCTGCGATTTTTTCTGAGTTGCAGTCACTGAACCAACACGTGGATTTGAATTTGACAAACTTGTCTTAATTGACATAAGAGGCACAGCATCACCTGCTTTAGTAGCTGAAGTAATTCTTGCAGTGGCCGCTGTAACCATTGCTATGGCCAGCAACGGAGCTGGCTTTGATGCAGTGGAAGTTTTGGACGAGTTTATTGGCCTTTTACCCGGAGTAATAACTGGTTTCGACAAAACAGTCGTACTTGTCACAGACGTGCACTTAATCGCTGTAACTGGAACTGAATTGACTCTAGTTTTAGACACAATAGCTAACTCACTCTTTGATGACATTTCTGAAGCTGTGTTATTGGTTTTAGTTTCAGCCACGCTTGGAATCGACTTTGTTGTAGTCAGCCCTGCAGCACTGTCTTTCATTACAGAAAGCGTATGTTTAACTTTCGTAGAAGTATTCAGCACAGTATTTTTCACTCCAGTTACAAGTAAAGAAGTACTACACTTTGTACTGATGTCTTTGATTGCTGCTATGGAAGGTGAGCATCGCAACAGTTTTCTTTTGACTAGCCTCACGGTACCTGTTCTGGAAGATACTGCTCCAGTACTCTGCACAACAGTTGTTGCTAAACAAGATGTGGTTTGTGATATGCTTTTCACTACAGATGCAGGTACGCCATGCTGAGACTGTGTCCTACAGCCATCTGCTACAGAAGATGCTGAAGCTGTAATGTTCACAACCGTACTTAAAGCTGCTGACTGAGAAGTACCTTCGACCACATCTGCCGTGACAGAGGGTTCATGCTTCACTGAAATGCTGTTCAGTTGAGCATCTGCGATAGATGTTGATATGACAGCATGTTTTACGTCATCTGCCATTTTTACAGCAGCTGCAGAAGGAAGGGAAATGCTCTTCAGTTCTGGTTGATTCTTTTCACATTTAACAATAGTTTTGATCACATGTGGTATGCTTTGTAAAGTACTTGCGACTACATCTGTTGCAGGTCGCAGTAAAGAATTTTTCACTAAACATTCATTCTTCATCATGTATGAGTCTAATGCAGGAACTTTCGTTTCGGTTTTGGATAAAGAATGGAAAGAATTGATCGAGTCATCTTTTGCTATAGTAGTTGCGAACTGCAAGGTACATTTGGCATGACTAGTAGTAGATGCAACGTGTGAAGAAATAGCGTTTGCAATCACCAAAGATGTTGACGAATCAGTCTTCATGTCAGTTGCTGCCATAGAATGTTTCGATTCTAACGATTTTTTTGGTGTAGTAACTGTCACCAAAGATGCATGATGTGAAATAGAGTTTTGCACCGCAACTGTTTTTTCAGAACAGGTGAAAGATGTTCTTTCAATGAAATTGTCTTTGGTTGCAGTTGAAAATAGACACTTTGTACACTCTGATATGTCAGTTTTGGCGGTACTTATGGCTGCTGAAAGAGATAACACATTAGTTGTTATGGTTGACTTTGAGAAAAAAATACCTTCACTTTTGTTTGATGTTACAGAAGGCAAGCATTCCAAGGTAGGAATTACTTTGTCAATGGTAGCATCTGCATCAGAAGTAGGTTCTAACTTAATACGTATACCTTCACTCACATAGGTAGTTGTTTGAGTTTTGGCCATTGGCGACACGTCTGAAAGTGCATCAATAAATGCAGATGACTTTGAAGGCATCGTAGCAGCTGAGTAACCTAAGTAAGTCATTGATTCCAATGTTACATCACCTGCTGAACTACAACTGGTTGTCGCAGGAGCAGACGTTGACAATTTTAAAATGTCTGCTGCTGGACCAATTGACCTAAACATGGTTGCACTTGGGTGTCTAAAAGTGGCAGAATCAGTCAATAATGACGCATTTGAAATAGAATGATTTAAAGTACAAGCTAAAGATATACTCGTATCCGCATTTCTACCCATGGATGAATCTTGTTTTGATGCCATAGTCGAAGACGTTGCATTGTGAATTGGATGAAGTGAATTGGATGATAGATGAAGTGAATTGGATGCACTCTCACTGGACTTCACTGATTGACCATTGCTTGTAGGCACAGTAACGTGTACGCTGGAATTTGATGGACAAATGACTTTACGTTGTGATGTGACATGAGCATCTGATTCAGCAGTTCTGGTTGTAGTCATAGGAAGCTCAAGTAGTTTTGCGTTCACAGCATCAGTAGCTGATGCTATCACAGACAAATCGCCGACTATGGTAGAGGCTGAAGACGCTGCGTCCTTACAGCAGCTGACATCAACACTCCCGGCAACAAGTCTGTGTGGAGCAGCTGAATGCATTGATCCTGCCAAATCTGTCGGCATTGTTAAAGTGCAAGCAGATGATGGAAATTTTGGAGTGTATGGAAGGATGGAAGAGCATACAGAAGCACAAACTGAGACGGTTACAGTTCCAAAAGTGTCTTCAGTTCTGCTGCATGCATCTTGAGAATAGCACGCAGAGCGCATCAAGGTCAAAGCTGGGATAACTGCAGAAGTGCATTCAGCGGTGGCAAAACATACAGGTTCGTGATCGGTTTTTGCCATTTCCAAACCGTGAATAGAATTTGATTGGCAGCAATTGATTGTTGATGCAGCAGTCACATGTGAGGGGATACTGATGCCAAGTAAGCCTCCTTCTCTGTCGACAGGACTTTGTGAGGCAACAAGAATGCTGTTGTGAGAAACAACTCTGGCAGTGGAAGCAGACGCGGAGCACTCCGCGTTACGATTGCTTATTTCTTTTACACCAGATGCACTGACATCATTTGATGGAAATGACTGCTGAGTGTTGTTAGTCACATCACTTGGAAATGTTTCTTTACTACTGGTGATGACAGGAATGGCACCACACGGTTCAGATACACTCATTGTAGATCGTGAATCCGCATAATTAGGATGCGAGGCTGTATCAACTAGAGGCAAGAGATCTCCTGTTGTGGTTTGAGATGCAGGCTGGAGATCGCTGGAGGATGTAGCAGAAAATGCCAGACTGCCACATGAACTGCTCCACTGATCCAAATCAAATGCAGCTTCTGTGACTTTGTTAAATGACCTGGTGATTTGATCTTCACTTTGGCCATTTGCACTGCAGGATACCACGACTCCAATTTTTTCACAGTTACTGGTAACTTCCAGCTGAGAGAAATATGACTGAGGGGCAACAGAGCGCAGATGCTTGAAAGTGCAGCCACCAACAGACCTTGGCTCTGGCGCCATACGAAAAGAAGAGGCGAGAACGGGAATTCTCCCATTTGCATCATCCACTCCAGCCAGATCGACTTCGAAAGCAGCAGCATCATTGACAGATGTCAAATAATCCGCCTCCTCCTCTGACATCATAAATTTCTCATTATGTGAAGTTATACGCTGAGTTGGGTTGCTGATGAGAACTGAAATTCTGGAAATTTCACCAAACCCTTTTTGACAGTCCGACTCTGTGGTTGCACATTGTGAAACACTTATCGCCTCATCACTTTGTGTGTGTGAACCGGAAAGATGAAAAAAATGTTCAACAATTTGATTCAACTGTTCAAGACATTCATCTTCAGAGACAACAGGAATATCCTTGGCACCAGACGATTCCACGTGCAATCTTTCAGTCTTTTGATCTGGCTTGCTGCCCTTTCCTTCACTTGACAATGGTAACTCACTCTTGTGACTTGCGTGTTTTGTGTTTGAGGCTTGCAACTCTGAAGCTGAATGCGAGGAAAGTGATGCCACCTTTAAAAGCCAGAGATTTTCATTTAGAGATTCAAGCAAACGGGTTGGTGAATATGATGGCAGATTTTGTTCCTGTGGGCCATTCACCTCAGGAACTGACTCAAAATTATGATCAACAACCTGAAATGAATTCCAAAGAACAACACAATACAATACAATACAACACAATACAACTGGGGCGCGGTGGTGTAGGGGTATGTTCGGTGCCTTGCAGCTGAAGGGTTGCGGGTTCGAATCCACCTCAAAAAGCCGCCGCGTAGGGACCCTGGGCAAGTCCTTCACTCGCAATTGCTCATGCGCTTCGGCGTGAAACTCCGATTCAGCGTCCGCGCAGTAGTCGGAAGCGCCTCTGAATAGGAATCTGGAAGGGGCGCTATAACAAGTGTTCAAATACAATATACAACACACTAACAAACAATAATCACAGGAAGCCAAAGACATCAATTTTTCACAAACAGATAAAAAACATGGGACTCAGAAGTGTTTAGAAGGTGCTACACACACATGCATGCAAAAAGATAAATGCTCACTGGAACATAAAAATATCCATACATATGCTCCATATGTCACAGTGGAGTGAAACTTCCACCTGATTATGTTTGTTTGGAAAACTGTGAGAGTTGAAGGAACAGACACACTACATAAAAAGTGCAGCACAGGTTACAGACTTCCACTAATGCAGCCAGTCATTTCAAAGTTCTCATTCAAAAGAGAAATGCATATAATAACCAGCAGACAGAATCTTCTTTCACGTAAAGTCCAGTAGCAAATTGCTCTGAATAACTAAATGCAAAAAGGACTGGTAGAGCTGCAGCTGTCAAGATATCTTCAAGGAATATTACATAATTCACACACTGTATTGTATTGTATTTATGAGGAATTGGTTCCTCTTTCTGACCTTTACAATATTTCTAAACATGTTGTTTTTTCCTGCAGCTGAGACCGTTTTGGGTTTTGAATCGTCTGCTAATTCACCACATTCTGTTGAGCTGTCCACTGTTGAATGTGACCTCTTCCTCAGAGGAGTGTCTACAGCGGCAAAGTTGTGATCAATCACCTGAAAACAGAAAATTATCAAAACATCTTTTACCATTTCTTACATTTGGGCATTGATTGATTTAATTTTAAACTTGGCCTTTCTTGCAAGTCATCATAAAAGCTAGAAAGCATTCTGCATTCGCGTTTTATGGCACCAAGGATTTCTACAGAAGAGAAATCTTCAAAACTAAACCTTTGCTTGTCAGTGAATAATAACTTCTGCAGTTAGGATTTTCTTAGCTAACCTAAAAACATTTGTATTACATAGCATTAATTAATCCTTTAAAATCTACTTTAAGTCTTGGCCCAAGCAAAAAACACAACATTTTATGGCATTATGTTAAATAAATAAGATTCAATTTTTATTTTTAGACTGTTATGGAAATGTAGTTCTAAGTGTATAAAAACTAAACCTTTGCTTGTCAGAAGTAATGAAGTGAGACCTTGTCAAGCAGGTCTCACTTCATGCACAGAGGGCAGTTAATACTGCAATATAGCATCACTCTTGCTTGGCTGATACTTTTGTTGGTACTGAGCCATATATTGTGATAATTTTATTTTGGTGGTATTGCTTATGTGGACCCTGCTTACTGGAACTGAGTACAGGCTTGGCAAAATTATTACCTTCTTTGCATGTCTCTAATAGCAGACATTTTACATGACAGCATTCTTACATGACAAGCAAACTTGGGTAATTAGGGTAAAATATTGCCTGCAACTCTTACCTAAGTACTGTTTGGTAAGTTCACTGTGTGTATTTGATGTAAATTAGCTTGAATCACCGAAAATTACTGGTGAAGGTATTGGCATTGTACTACTTTAAAAATCAGTATTGGTCTTGCAAATACAGTTGACACCGCTATGTGCATAGACATAGCCTCAGGACTGCCTTGAACTTATGCACTTAACCAACTTATGCATCGATAGGGTAATATATTTTTCCAGCATTAACAGCCCTACATGTCATTGCTCTACCATAGACACAATTTGGTCCAGAGACATCCATGGACATACGCAGCTGTCGATGGGAATCTGTTGATTGGCTCCATGCATGTGCAATTGTGCATGGGACCATCACTGGCGACTCTTCAGCTTACTGTGCACTGTTTTGCTAACTGATGTAATATATTCATTCTAATGACATTTAACATCATAAAGGCACCTCCGAGTAGATACCTTGAAGGGGCGCCATATAAATGTTCAATTACATTACATAACATGCACAGAGTGGCAGTTGATTAAACGTTACTCTAAAAGCTATGCTGTCTTGACAAATAAAATGAATTTCCAAATAGCAAACTCACTTTCAAGTTTCCCAGAGGTTTCAAATTCTTTTTGAGTTGATTTAGAGACGATCTCTCCCTTGGCATCTGCAAATAATTTGACTCCTTTGCTCTCCCTGACAAATGTAGTCATCAGAAAAAATATAATAGCACACATTTCAAATAAGAATTACAAATATTCAAGCAATTAATCCGAATGGAACATGACCACAAATGCGCAGAAAACATCATAAACACAGAGACACATTAAATCAACAATGGCAAAATTGTACTTCGTTTGAAGGCTCTAATTAAATTGCACTTATTTATATACGAAGACAGCAGGTTCCTTAACCTTTAACTGCTTTTGTAAGGCATCTACAATATTGTTATTCTGCACCCATGGCATGTAAAAAGTTAATGTCATTTACTAGAGCAGCGTTTCCCAAACTTTTTTGGCCACGAAACCCTTCGCTTCTTAATATTTTCTGGCGGAACCCCAGTCTCAACTATGCATTTTGAGGCCTATATTATTACATAGCGCCCGAGAAGCATGCTGATATAGGCGTATCTAAACACACACTCGTATAGACCTAGGCAGTTTATGTAAAAGATTTATACTCTTATCTGAAAAATTAAAGCGTACTTTTTCTTAAAACCACGACTCATGGAGCACAATTATATTGAGAGTACATGAAGTTTATTGTTTTTTCTCATGACAATTTTTTACATTTGGCTTGATGCTTGAAAGCTGGATTCTTGTGTCAGGTGCAGCATATAGTCGATTTCAATATTTCGAAGCTTAATACGAGAATCAAATTTCGCTCAAATTCGTTGTGGAAAATGGCACGGTAAACGCACATTTCACGACAGTGGGTATTCTTTAATAAGCCCGCTCCAGAAATCGATCAATGAAAATTCATTGAAATTCGGCTTCATTTGCACGTCGATCAGACAATAAGAAGTTGGTAATCTTTATTTGAAAAGTTAGCTGGTTTTTGGCTACTTTGAATGGGTTTGGGATTCAATTATAACCTTTCATGGGAGGAAGTATTGAACGTAGTTCGACATTTCTGAACGAATGTTTTCGACGAAAACATAATCCATTTAAATCAAAAACTCATATAAAGTCGGAACACATTCCACATTAGCCCTACTAGTTTGAACACAAGAGGCCCAGCTTACGTGACAGTGATTCGAGTTTGGCAAATTCTTATGCCAGCAAAATAAAATTGTTAATAACTAAAACTGCTGTACGATTATCTGACACGGTGGTACTTTTTAAGCTTTTGCTATTAATCGTGTTCGGATTATTTTTGTCGAGATAGCCATAACAAAGATGACTACGTCCCTATTCAGACCATGGCTCTGACGTAGCCTACTTAGGCAGTAATCTCTATAACTAGTTACTGGGTTTCTCATGGGCACTGAAAGTTCGGATCATCCCCTCACTGGGGCAAAACACAGAAGACTACTAACGGCAGTTTTAAACTTTTGAAAAACTCTTTGTATATTTTTAAAAAACTTTTTGGAATGCTTTATTCCAATAAAATTTCTCAATAAAATTGCTTTTAGCTACAACTTTTCGCGGAACCCCTGTGTTCACCCCGCGGAACCCTTGGGTTCCGCGGAACCCACTTTGGAAAACGCTGTACTAGAGAAACACAAACTGAGAAAATAATTGTTTACGAACATATATCAGAGCCATATAAATTCAGGACTTCTTCACCAGAATAAAAATATAACTGGTTCAACACAACTTGCAGCTATTCATCAAAGGATCTCACCACTTTCATCTAGAAGAGGTAGCATTGATTCTGGAAGCGGAAGATCCCCAAACATCGATAAAAACATATAAACATCAGACTGGTGAAGTAGATCGTATAATATCTGTAAAGGGCAATCCAATCATTAAAACAAATTCTAATTCTAAAAAGTAATCAAAGTCTATTTTAAGTTCTGGATGGTTTCTAATTCATAGACTCTAGCAACATTCTGTAACTAATTATATGCAAACTTCAAAGACCAAAATGCATGCATTAAAGGTTCAGTCTGGCATGGGACTTCTGATAAAATATGTCCATGAGGTAAAATATGTAAACAAAAACATAGCACATATTGCTAAAAGATGGAAATAAAAGCATGCAGAAACTAAAAATAGGCAGCTTGAAGCAAAATTTAAATTAAAGATAGTTAACAACATTATTGACAGAGGCCAGACAGAGTAAAATTATTAAGTCATTTGTGGAATTATGCATAAATTGTGAAGAAAACAAGTGCAGTACATATACAGAATTACCAGTCTTCAAACCAAAGCCTATCTACAGAAATTGGAATTGTAAAACTGGCCCAAATTGTACAATTAGACGTATGACACAGGAATCAGACAGACTGACAGAGACAGACAGAAAAGAGAAAGAGTGAGATACCAGAAGAGATATTCATTCATTCATAAATTTATAGGGGACTACTCAGAGGCACTACCGACTCCAGGACGGCCAAAAATACAGTTTGAGTTTAATAAAAAAAATACTTCAGTATTAGTCCCAGGGAGCAGGTGTAGCTACTGGGAGAGCCCGTTCCAGACCACTGGGCCCACCATGGAGAAGGCTTGATTCTGCATAGCTGCAGTTCGTGCAAATGGGACGATGATATGACTTACCTCTGAATGACTTTCACCAAGGGAGTGTCCGAACCAGCTTTTCAAGTCTTCATGCTTTGTCCCACACGCCTATGCACAAATAAACCATAATTTTGATAAAGTCTGTCATTTGATGCACCACTGAGTGAATAAGCTAGATATCGGCTCACTGCAGCATTAGATCTGATGATGCAGCTGTTTGTACCATTAAAAATCCATGGTAAAAGACACAAGGAGAAACTGACCAAAGTAACATTGAGAAAACCAAATTAATTACCAGAATTTGATCAAGCATAGAACACAGAAAAATGGCAAACAACGTAAAACAGGGATCTTCAGAAGAATACAAAATGAGAAAGGACTCTGTGAATACTTTTTGAGTACTTGTACCAGAAAGCAAGCTCAAGCATACAGATTCTCTACAACTGCTGGGCACTACTGCCTAATGCTATATGATAGTCATATTAAACCATAAAGACAAATAACAGGGAAACAGACAAGAGGACAAAGAGATACACAGAATTACTAAATCATTCTCTCTATTCTCTCTTCCCTCCTCTGTCTCACTCCCTGACCCTGTCTGTCTGTCTGCTGCCTCTATCTCTCTCTCTGTTCTGATCGTGTAGACTTTACTTACCCGGCAGCGAAGCTCGTTTACAACAGCACTTCGATAGATTCGAGTCAGATTTGCATCCTGCAGAAACCAACAACAGAAACCAGAATCAAAATGCATTATTTTGATCCAAAATTTCTTTTCAGGCAGTAGAAAATTGTACTTTCTAAACACATATCTGATTTACAAAACATAGCTGATGTTTTCTTCTGGATTTTTACTTGACAGTCTTTTGTAAGAAATTGATTTCAATCAATGAAGTACAATATCGTAACAACCACTTACAAACTCAGGCGGAGGAACTGGAACAGATGCGGACAGAATACGAAGAAATGGCACATCACCGTACATCCTGTGAAATTTTGCCAATCCCAGCTCGTGTTGGCGCAGCAGCAGAAGCTACAAAAACCATTACTGGTTATAGAAATGCTAAATGCACATCTAACAAATGAATCATTTCATTCTAAATTTTGTTATAGCCAACGCTCTAATAATAGTTGCACACCTCTTATGATCACTGGGAAACTCAATAGCCAACAATTACCATGTTGAAAAAACAGCAACTTAGTAAGGGCTACTCCAAGTTGCTCTATGTATAAACCTTTTGCATACATGTCTTTCATGTACAACTGTTAGCGCCCTAACATGATGTCTATTCATTATGCAATATAAAATTTTATGGAGTCCTTAACATAGTACAGAAACAGTTATCACCAAATGAAACAGCACAGAATAAAGTTTAAATGTTCCAAAGAAAACTCAGACAAACTATAAACATCTGGAAAGCAATCATGCGTTCAGAGAAATCAAAAAGATGGTGAAATTACTTTGCAGTGTTCCAGAGATGACAAGTGTTCATTGTGGCTGCCTCCAGCTGGTGTGAATCTTTGACATAACTAAACAAAGCACAGATTAATCACATAGTATCAGTAAACAATTAAAAGCAATTTCAAACTGGCGATGATGGAACTAAGGAACAGATTAAGGTTAGGCCAAAACAAAATAATGGTGTGTTTCCGGTAACGCGACCGAGTCACTTTTTTGCCGCGACTCGGAAAATTTGTTTTTAACGGAAAATGTAAAAAAAATTTTTTTTACGGAAAATGTAAAAAAAAAAAAAAACTTCACTTACATTAAGCCTTTGCATGCCGGAGATGCAGAATCGCGACATTATAGGTGCATTCACTAAAGCAGAGACATTCGGAAACTAACGGTCTTTCAATGGAAATAATGGTGCCGTAAATTACAGCAATAAAAGGGCTAAAGTGTGGAGTTTGGGAGAGGGAGGTAATAGACCCAAAAGTGGTGGATTTTCTCACGGTAATTTGACAATCTTATTTATTTGAAATAAATAAGATTGTTTTCTACAGCAGTTTGTATGTACATTCTGCAAATAGTCATTTTTAATACTCGCATAGAAAATACATACTTTGATACAGCATGTACCGCTGTGCAAAAATGGGCAGTGGTGTAATTTTGGGAAATCACTGCATAAAATTATTTTACCAAAATAAAATTATTTTCCTACCTACCCAGTTTTTTTAAACTCTGTTACCGGAAACACACCATTATTTTTTTTTGGCCTTAGTTAACTGAAAAGTGGGAGATCTGTAATCTAAAGAAGCTTGTTCTTCTTGAGAAGATAGTCTTTGCCACAAGAGCCACCTCAAACAACAACAGTGAGAATGTATTTGATCAAATTTAAAAGCGTTAACACAACAACTAACCTTGCAATCAAATTCATTCATGACATTTGAAGCCGACTCCGCTCTGCAAGGTTGTGGCACAGTCTCAGTAAAAGACAGACGAACATCCTCATGAAATTCTTCATCATGCGATGACTGCTTGCCAGTCTGAGTCGATAAGAAGTCTGACGAATTTAAGTGATCGAATAGAAAGCCTGGGATCATATTTCTCTGAACTTCGTGACCATGAAAGCTTTCAGATCCTGAGCAAGTCTCAGGAGATATGCTCAGGCTGCAACCCTTGCTGTTTGTGGAGACAATTGAAGAGCTCTCTTCCTGTATGTTGGTCCTTTCTTGCACATCATTTCTATTAACAAGATTTCTATCATGACGGAACGCAGTGGATTTTTCATCAGAACGTTCATCAGATTCAAAGTACATTATTCTATTATAAGAAGAACTGTTTGGTTGTGCAGGCATGAATAGAAGTTCAGAATTCTGATTTGTAAGAAGCTGATGACCAGTGGTTGACGCCTGTGACAGAATAACTTTGTCGCGATGAAACAGTCCATCGCAATGCATCCTCAGAAACTGAAACAAACCACATGACCACAATTTGTAGATTTTCACTTTTACTCAAACTGTGCAACCTTTGTAGCTCTAGCTAAAACCCTGAAGGACCTCACCTTGTACCTTTGAGGATCAATACTATCGATAAAAGACTGAACTTAAGCACTAAGCACAATGATGAAGGACCCTGCCTTTGGCAGTAGTTCATCTGCCAAAGTACCTAGCGTTCAATAACCACAACTGACAAAGGACCCTACCCATGGACCAGTACAATTTGCAAAGAACCTTTAACTTCAAAGACTATTACAACTGATAAAGGACCTTACCTTTCATAATCGGTTCGCATCTAATGAAGAAGCTACCCTTTGAGGATCACCTATTAGTATAAGAACCTAACTTTACAGGATCAGTACACAACTGTCAAAATGATACAATAGCTAACCTTTGAAATGCACAACAAATCTAATAACTGTTAGTTCTTAACACCTTTAAGCTGAGTGAGGCAAGTAAAAGATGGAAGTATTTAAATAGTCTATTTCCCATTCTGTAGACAGGTATTTGCCTTTGAATGCTGTTCCATAAAGCAGTTCTAGCATAAAAGAGGTTATTTTAACTTTCACAAAGCTTCACAGTTAGGAGGCAGGACATGAAGTTTGCATAACCACTAACTGTTGCCTACGAAAATTATTTATTATTTCATCAAATTCTTGGCCAGAATGACGGCACAAGCGAAGCATTCTTTGTCCTTCACCGCCGAAAGTAGCCTTACCTTGCGTTTTGTGAAACTGACATTGCAAAGGTGGCAATGAAATTCTGTTGGAAACTGGCTGTATCCAACTCTGATGGAGGAAGAAAAGTCTTTGCCAATCATTTTTCTCTTCTGCAATTAAAACCAGTGATGACATTTTAGTCAGATTGTTGTTCACCTGTATGTTGATATTTGAACATATACACATTGTATAGATTTGCACACCAGTAAACATGTATGTTTTAGTGGGTCAGAATGTATTTTAAAATAAATTCTGTAACCCGGATGTGCATGTATTGTATTTAAGCTTTCTTTGTTTTATCCAAAAGAAATTAAAATAAACTGCTACGGTGACAGTGGTCAGCCAAGTGAGATCTATGAAATATTTTGAATCACAAATAGAAACAATGGGGAAAGTTGCAGTACGACAGCAAGGTAAGATTGCCTTTTAACAATTAACGCTGTAAATTAATTATTAATGCCTATAACACTATCTTTGATCTAATGAATTCTGTAGTGTAATTATCATGATGCATAAGTCAGTGGATGGTCACTTAAGTGAAACCACAGTACTACTCAATCTCTAGACCAACCTGGGTGCCACAACAACCAAGGGTGCCATGAACCTACTCTGAAGTGACGTAGCTGAATAACATTTGTGCAGCCCAGTCTGTCAAAATTTGTGAAAAATTACCGATATTCACTACTGACAGATCTATCTACTATTTTTTTAAACAAGTAGCATAAAAAAGTTGCAACACTGTGGTTCAAAACAAGGAACATTGCCTGTCATTAAAACAAAGAAATTTATAACTGAAAGAAAAATAAATTAAATTAAAGCCAGCTGCTGTTGACTGAATGACTTTTTGTAAGGGTGCCTTGCTCTGAAAATGAAACCACAAGCAGTGAATAAAACAGTAAGTTATAAAAGCATGTACACATAAATTCTAGCAAATATGTTTCCTGGTTTAATAGGGGCACAAAATAGAAACCCAGATCCTGTTCACATTAATTAAAGAAAAGCATAATTCCTGCAGCAGAGACTATGTCAGGTTCAAAATTCTAATCCATTTTAAAGCAAACCATTAGACAGCTGTATACTGTATATAGTCAACTCAATTAATATTTCTTACGAAATTTAACTAATTATCTACTAAAGTAAGTAAGTAAGTAAGTATATCCTTTATTGAAAAACCAACTGCTAACCGCATTTTGGTGTACAAGATCATCAAATATAAAAAAGTATAAAGCATCCGTGTGACAAATGTTTTACGAGATAGAGAGTTTGCCTTAGGTATTACTCTATTGTGGGTTCTGGGGCGTAGCGAGTATGAAACAGTTTTCACGGGAGGCAGTAATTGATGTAATACATGTGCAGGGTTGCTGATGATGGTAGAAAAGAGGTTAGAGTCTGCTTTTCGGCAAAGTTGCTCTAAACTTTGGTAGGATTCCGGTAGATAACGAGACCAGACCATTCGCCGTATAGTTACTATACATAACTTCATCATGCAAACAGGGTAAGATTAAAGTTTAAGTTGCCTGGGGCCAATCACCATGTAAATAATGTGGTAGGCCCATGTGAGAATTAATTGCTTCGAGCTTTGCACAGCAGTTTCCATTGAGTAAGTAAATAAGTAATCCCTCATACGTTGACATGCCACAATCCCTTTTGTGCCAATTTACACTTCCAAATATCAAATTGCCCAACTAAATAATTTCTTTGATACAAACAAATGTTTTCACAAATGTCATAGATCCGTGTTTGTTTTATTCACTGACTACTCGCTCACTTACTGGTAAACCGTTGTGCAAAGTTTGCAATGCTCTATTTTCAAAATATGGGCAGCTATATAGATGACGACAGTGATCAGCAGCAGGCTGCTGAAATTTCAATTTTTTCCGACTGGGAAAAATGCAAGCGTGGAGCTTCTGCGGCGGAAGATTCCGCCTTCATATGCATATAGAAATTCACAGTCTGCAATAATAAAATGTACAGAATATTCTAATGGCGACACTAGCCCTAACCCTAACTGACCCTCACAACACCTATCCTGACCCTAACCGATCCTCACGTTGCTAAGTGCTATCAAAGCTTTGTTCCAAGAATGACTCCGCCATTTTAAGCATGTTTTGAACAATGCACACAAGTGGTTTTGAATTCAAGTGAACAGTCGAAGCTTTGCACATGCATGAAATTTTTCTGCCGCAGAAGTAAAATTTTCCTTAATAGTCTGGCGGAATCTTACACCACATAAGATATATCCTAAATTCAATGTATGTGCACAGTGCACGTGTCCAGTGACGCAACTTTTAACCCCTGGACTGAAGCATTTTTTGCAACATGACACTGTTACTTTGGTTCGATGTATGGACAATTAACAGAGGTGCATTCTTGCATACTTACCTATAGCAATGCTGATAGATGCCTTGACGTTAGCTTATTTACTTTTGTTGAAATTAATGACAACATCCATCATGTTGTAGCTGACACAGGCAGAAGATGGCATTGGTCACCACCACTTTGTAGGGCAAAGTTACGCCCTTACATTTTTCTCATAATTTAAGCAGCGCCTTTTAAGGACCTTCTCAAAGACGTAAACAGGGAAATGGAAGAAGACAACTGAATCGTCGTCGTGCAAAGACCCGAAAGTTACACATTTGTAGCTGAGTTATTGTTAGCATAGACCGGTATAACCACTTACTTTACGCCTTCGAACTTTTCGCGCTATTCGGAATCAAACTATGCCAAGTGGTTTGCATCTATTTTAAAAGAGATCCAGACCAATGTCATAACAACCTAGATTTTTAACAACTGTTGTTTCTGTTAATAAATTCCGTTATGACATACAATGAATGAAATAAGAAACTTTTAAATCAACACCAGAACATTCATTCAGCGGTTCTTGCAGCCAGTTCTTTACAGTCTAGGTGTCGACCAGAACCGCTTCTTCATTGTGCGCTATGACTTAATATGCTTCTCTCAAATTATGTCAGTCGGGTATTTTAATAACACAAAGTCCAACTTTTGTGACTATCTCCTTCTGTTAATAATCATTAAAATGTGCGTCAATATCTGAGCGGAGATATGGACGAAGCTGCTCCTCTCCCTGAGACTCCCTCCTCTCTCTGGTAATCGGACTTGAATCAAATGCTTGGCATCTCTGGACAACCTCTCTGACTCGACGTAGCTTGTAAGTTGATGCCCTGCTTTAGAGTAGCGCTTAGAAATTTAATTTTGCCATTACGAACGGAATTTACTTATTTTCGACGTGATTTTGTTGTGTCACTTTATTTTCAAACACCGGCGCAATAGAAGTTAATAATTAATAATTTATTGATAATATTGATTTACTAAATTACTGATACAAATAAAATATAAACAAATCAAAAGGGCTCATCTTTGATAAAATAATAACTATCTTGGTTTATTATTTCAAACTTATACACACCATAATATTTATGACTATAGCCTACAATTATTCATAGTGTGAAAGAATTACCACAAGTTATTACAGAAGTCGAATTTAATTGTTTTGGCAGCCATGCAAGGCGTCCATCACGTCCTATGGTTCATTTTACCAACGCCATCTGGCGAATGAAAGGCTGAGTCGACCTTTGGGAGAGTAGCGGGAAGCAAAATCTGCGTCCGTGCTGATCTTCTGCTCTTCGTTCCAGTGTTACCGGATTTTAGCTGTACGGTCCGGTTTCTCATATCTTTTAGGACGCTAAAAATTCAGACACCCTGTCATAGATTCGGACTGGATCCTTTTAGGATGGACATAATCGACGTGTTATATTAGTAGCTTGCAAACGTGTGCTGAATTTCCAGAGGTTTCGAAAACAATGTATCCTAAATAAAGCATTGGAAACCGAAACTTGGAAAAAATTCCAAATTGTTTGGCAGTCGCTCGATATAATATAAAAGGGATGAATTTTGCGATCAGTCGGCATTTCAAAGTTTTAAACCATTTACAGCTATGCAATGTAAACGAAATCCGTAGTTTAGATCTAGAAAAAATCAAGGGTAAGCGATTGCCATTGCTTCGGTTACGTTGTTTATTTGACTATCGTGTTGCATCAATTTAATTTAGCTTGACCATACCTTCATGCCAATTTTTGTTTTTGACTAGTGCGTGAGATTAGTCTGGTTCCTAGAACTTGACTCTTGAACGCAGAAGCAATCCGAATATCTACGATTATGATAATTATGTGGAAATCGAGTGATGAATGTTGGGGATGAAATCGTCAATTGGTTGTGTTAGGCCATCGATGCATGCATAGGCCTATTGACTGTACACATGACTTGGCGTCACACACTGATTCTCCTGGGGATGCCTTGAAACATCAGCTGCTTTGTTACAGAAACTGCTCCAATTGGAATCCGAGAACTTGATCCAAAATAAATGACAAAAACTGGTTCTTGTGCACAGCATTTGTGTGTTGCCAAGGAGGCATAAAATTTCCCCAGATTTTAAGAGCACACTAAATCGTTTTAAATTGACCTGTTTTTCATGAGATCTTTAGATCCTTAGTAATTGACAGTATAGGCCTATCTAGAGTGTAAGTAAGTTTTAAGAATTTTCATGGTTGAAAAGGTACTCTCTGGAATTGCAGTTATTACAGGTAATGTAGGAGATATGGTAAAAACATCACTAATGCAAAGATAAAAACTTTTATTGAAAACGCCGCTGATGCCTACAAACAGTCAGCGGTTCTTCAACCTCTGGCATGTTCTCTCAGCAAGATTTTATAAGAGCAACAATGAATCAACAGAAAGAGTACACCAAAATGTGATGTAGTGCATACGTATGCTCCTTACGCAATACACTCCTTGTATAGCTATGCCATTGTCTGCTTGTTTAGATATTGATCAATTGGAAAGATGGAAGAAAATCCCGACCTGGAAGTGGATGAACTGCAGCAGTTGACGGCTCCAGGAGAATTGAATCCAGAACCAGATGCAGCAAGGCAGCCCGGATACTTCAACCTTCATGTCATCATCCATACCAACCAGGTCACAAATGATGATTCGGATGAGAAAAAAGACACGGAGGACTATGCCAGGTCGCTTCTGGAACCTCTCTTCCGTGTTACCGATTCTAGTGTCCAAGAAGGTATGCCTTTCAAGTTTCAAACAATGCCGTTCAAGTCTATGCTGCACCAGCTCTTTGGAACTAACTTCCAAAAGATCTCTTCCAGTTTGCTCATCCTCCTATCTCACCTATTAATTTCACCGCTGCTCTGCTTTCACTCTACCCTGCTGCTTTCTACTCATGACTGAAAACTGAACTCTTCAAGCTATCCTATCCTGATTCTACTCTAGTGCCACCACATGACCACAATCATCAAAGAATTCCACCGTAGCACCATGCCGTCTCCTTGGTTTGACCTCTGCAGATTCTGACCTGGCACTGGAACGGACAAAAAGCAATTGTGGACTAAAAGTCTTGGGAAATCTGATACCTCCTCGGATACACACAAATGCTGTGCACAATAACCAGTCTATTGTGGACTTGATTTGATATAGTGCAGGCGAATAAGCAGATGTGGCTTTTATGTGGCGTTGAGAAATTTACGATTTTTACTTTACATTTCACCTGATGTTAACCTGAATTTCTATCATTGTCTGAATCTCATGAGTATGAAATCAATCACTGTACTTGGTTATCACTGCAGTAGTATCTATACAATGCAAAGAAGTCTGACAAAGAAGTCTGACAGCAATCTATATACAGTAGAATATAGGTGCTTGAGTTCTTTCCACTGGCTCTTCCTATTCTGATAAACTGAGTTTCACAAAATTGTATCAAAGCCTTTTCATTCCTTTTGATGCCATGATGAAGAGGTTGGTTCCTGTGAGAAATGTTCCTATCTGTGGATGAAAACGAATTTCTCAGTGGCGGTCTTTGACTGTCTTTGACAGTTTCTGCTATTGGCAAGGACAAAAATGCTGCACCTTACTCATAAATGACATCTTTTTGACGGAAGTGATCATCATGTCTTGCCTGAATTTGCCGCCCCTTGAAAAATGCCGCTCTAGGCAGCCGCCTATATCGCCTGTACCTAAAGGCTAAAGCCGGCACTGGAATTTCTAAAACTATCAGGAGATTCCATGTTGAACTTTACAGTTATACATCACACTGATGCTTTCATGTAGTATTTTGGGCAAACTGATGTTATGCGTGTGCATTTTCTTTTGGATGTGTTCTTTTTACCATATCAGGAAAATGGATTCCAAGGACGTTGTCAGTCGATCTGATCCTTCACGTGGAGCAGGACAGAGGCTTTGAAGATGCAATAGCTGAACTCGAAAGAGAATGGTTTGACAACATCACAGACAAAGAGATCAATCGTCGTCTGTGGCTGGAAACTGATATTGGACGTCCAACAGATGATTCTCTCTCATCCTCAAAGCATGGAGTTGCTGTCTGTTATATGTCTCTTGGCACTTTTACATCGGCCGACATCTACCGTCGCCACTGGCAGTCGGATCAGTACACTCCAGACGAAGAGGACACCAGTCCCTCGTACAGTCCGTTTGACTCAGATTCAGAAGCAGAACTGGCAGAGAGCCTCGAGAAACGGCGTCTCGAAAGAGCAAACATCAGGGTGGAGTTTGAGCATGATATAAAGACCATTTCGATCAAACATACAGACAGCAAAAGCGAGACATGGAGAATGGAAATTGCTTATGACAAACTGGAGAAATTTCTCATGATTACTGTTAAAGAATCAATTAACCATCTGTATTTCTTCATCAACAGTCAGCCAAAAGTCTTTAAGCGGATCTCGAAGAGATCTAGAACGCCATTTGAACTTGAAGGATTGGATGAAATAATGGAGCAGGAAGAACGGGAAGTCAAGTTTGGAAAGTGCAGCAGAAAAGTCCTTGGTTCGAGTAACGTGTTGCATCTTGCGATCTCTGAGAGGGAGCGAAACCTTAAGCATCTGAGATCGAGATTTGCGAAACTTGGATTTTCTCTTCTCCTGTCAAATCCAGAGGTTCATGCAGCTAACGATTCTGTGATGCCATGGCTGCCATTTAAAAGTTTTGATGTCTCATTTTCCTGGTTTTGTCTTCTGTCTCGAGGATTCAAAGTCACAGATCAGATCACAAGTGAATTCCTCTCTATAGTTAAGTGTGCCATTGATGACCCTGACCTGGAGGAAATCCTCAATCAAGTAACTGCTGCCTCTGACAGAAGCTGCATCTGTAACTTACAAGAAACATTTCTTGAAGTGAAGAACTTCAAAAACAGAGAAACCTCTGCTGAAGAAACAGAGCTACAAGTTCCACATGTTGTTAAAGTTCGACGCATTCTGCTCACGCCGTTGACCGTCCGGGGTTTAGGTGCGGAGTGGACCATCGAGAATCGAGTTGTTCGTGAGTTTAAGGCAGACAGGTTTGTTCGAATTGTCATACGTGACGAAGATTTCCAGCTGCTTAGCCCTTCAGTTAAGCTTAATGGCCCCATCATGGTCGTAAAAGACTTTCTGAGCGATGGTCTGCATATTGGAAAACGCCAGTACAAGTTTCTTGGTTGTTCCAACAGCCAGCTGAGGCAACACGGTGTCTGGATGTACGCGTCTGATGGGAAACATACAGTGGACAAAATTCGAGAGTGGATGGGTGATCTTGCAGATGAGCGCTGTGTGGCAACATATGTGGCTCGTCTAGGACAGTGCTTTTCGTCAACTAAAGACTCGGTGGAACTCAACGATGTTGACAGAATCGAAGACATTGAAAGAGGCGGCTACTGCTTCACAGATGGAATCGGCAAGATATCAAAAAGTCTTGCCAAAAAGGTCAGTAATGATCATTAAATTTATTACTGACTAAGAAACATGACCTTTAATATTGTTACAGTGGTGGTACCTATAAAATAACAAGTTTAGACTTGGGCATAATGATTCATCTGAAGTCATCCCATTGTAGTAACTAATGACTAGCAACAGAGGATTTTGCCCATATGCAGGACCAGCCCTATCCCAAATGGCGCCCCAGGCAAATACATTTGGCGCCCTCTAATTGAAACAAATGGCTAAAAAAGTAAAAAACATAAAACTGTTAAAATACTCGTTAGATTTTAGCGCCTAAGGCTGGCACTGCCCATATGGGGCATTTTGCCAAACTAGCATGCAGATGCTCTGTTCAGGATTTAGGTTTAACTGTCATACAGGTTATAAACATCCGATTAACTCTGATGTATATTTATGTAGTCAATCAGTAGGTAAGTATGAACATCTGCTTTAAGTTTTTTCCGCAAACAAGTGTTTAGACAATTTTCATTGGTTTCCTGTAGGTCTCGGACGCTCTCAAAATGTCCGGCGTTCCATCCGCTTTCCAGATACGGTATGCAGGTTGCAAGGGCGTTGTGTCACTTGCCCCAGATCTCGGCAATGAGGAGAAAATGCAAGTGAGAAAAAGCATGGAAAAGTTCCAATCAGACCACAACAAACTGGAAGTGATGCAAACAACAAAACCAGGTTTGTTCTCAGAAACTTTTTTCCTACCATTTCTTCAGTTTTTGCTCAAGATGAAGACATATAGGGGTTATTAAGTGCAAGCCTCCTTTGGCACAATCTTCATGTACTGTGTTGCTGTGGTTTTTGATCAGGTATGCTGCATCTGAACAAGCAAGTGATCGTGCTGATGTCTGGCCTTAAGGTTCCACACGAATCTTTCTTCCACCTACAGGAAGCCATGCTCAAGCGACTGGCCGATATGCTAATCATCGAAGAAGAGGCAGTGACGGCTCTATGCCAGGTAAATTTTCCACTTCATTTCCCATTTTGTTAATGGAAAGCCAAACTTCAGTAAATAAAACAATATCAATATCCAGAAGATCAGTCCATACTGATCATACTGGTTCATACTGGAACGATCTTGTTGATATTGACCTGATTATGGCCTGGTTTTGATGCACCATTCAGTTGATGCTATAGTATATGACATTGACACATGATAGAAGTTACTAATTAACAATTAACAAACAAATTACATAAGCATAGGACTACTCAGGCATATCAGATGACAAATTATAATTTTAATTCTGTTTTGAAAAGTAGGCTGTAGGGTGTGTACGTGATGATTTCTTTTCCTACAGAGTAACCTTGGACTGAGAGTGGAAGCAGTGAAAGACAGTGGACTCGTAGTGACGACTGAACCCTTTCTGCGATCTGTTCTCATAACAATTTACCAGCAACGATTCAAGGATCTGCTGAGGCGAACGCGCATTGAAATCCCTCTGAACAAGGGACGTATCATGATGGGAACTGTAGATGAGACGGGGTCGCTGGAATACGGCCAGGTGTTTGTCCAGTATTCAACAGATGTGAATAAGCAACAGTCAAAGAAGCAGGTTTTCACTGGACCGCTGGTCGCTGCAAAGAATCCCTGCTTTCATCCAGGTGACCTTAGGAAGTTTGAAGGTGTTGATGTGCCTGAGTTGCAGCATATGGTCGACTGCATCGTGTTTCCAGCCAAAGGCCGTCGACCCCATCCGAACGAAATGTCTGGATCAGACCTCGACGGCGACATGTACTTTGTCTGTTGGGATGAGATGCTGATTCCTCCTGGAGGTAACAAAGAACCGATGGACTTCACTGCACAGCAGAAACAGTGTTTGGACCACCAAGTGTCTCAAGATGATATGATTGAGTTCATTGCAAACTACATCGCCAGTGACCAAGTGGGAGTGATCGCCAATGCTCATTTAGTACATGCTGATGCCAAAGGCATCTCCTCTGAGGAGTGCCTCAAGTTAGCTCAGCTGCACTCCGACGCTGTAGATTTTCCAAAAACTGGCAAATGCCTAAGAATTCCACCGGAACTGCGGCCAGCCAGCTATCCACACTACATGATGAAGCGTGACAAGCCAATCTACACATCAAACCATATTATAGCAAAACTTTTTGACCAGTGTCAGGCGATTGAGCAGTCAAACAGCCACAAGGAAAAGTTGCCAGTCCAACTAGATGAGAATCTTCTTCTCCCTGGCTACGAAAAGTACGTGAAAAGTGCAAGGGTGCTCAGCGATTTCTATGAGCGTCAAATTAGCGATCTAATGGCGACTTATGGCATAGATTCTGAGGCTGCGTTGCTTTCGGTAACCGTGCTGAAAATTCAAGAGCGGAGAGGATACCTCAAAGGAGACCATTTCGAGATTGCTGAAATAGTGCGATTGAAACTACAGTCCATCAAGCTGCAACTGAAAGCAATGTTCTATGAGGAGTTTCAAGACAAAAGTGAAAAAGGTAAAACAGAAAATGATGAAAGTGAACCAACTTTGGGAGAAAGTAATGAAACTGGCAAAGATTGTGTAGAGGATGATGAAAATGTCAAAACTAACAGAAAGTCTGAGGCACTGTTGAAAGCATCAGCACTGTACTACGTAACATATGGGACACCTGATCCCGTAAATATGGACACCAAACAAAACATTGGCCTGCCTTGGATATTTTGGGATCTCCTCCTTGCCATCAGAAAACTGAACGCAAATGCTTGCTACAAAAGAGATCAGAGTGGAATTCAACAAAAGTGGAAATCATTTCTACACAAAATCTCAGCAGAAATGATTGACACTGGCAACAGCCTAGAAGCAGAATCGGTGGAATTTAGAAGAAAACGAATAGAAGTGTTTACTAAGCTACAGGCAAAGCTGAACAGCTCAAAACTGGTGTTGTTTGGATCAACCGTCTCAGCAACTGATACTCCTGCATCGAATCTTGATGTGCATGTGAGTGGCGGCTGTATCTTTGAGGCCGAGACAGTGGACAATGCATTTAAGCAGATTGTCACCAGTGTGGCAGATGCAGTGGGAGGAGAGGTGTCAAGAAGATTTCTTGAAAATCCAGAAAGGAAAGTAGCAGCTGTTACATATTTTGAAAATGAAGCAAAAATGCACATAGTTTTGTACTTGAACAAGGAATTTTTGCAGAGAACAGCCTATATTGTTGCTGCCACAGTGCTAAACAAGTGGATGATACCAGCACTGAAAGTTGCCTTGGCCTGGGCGAGGAACAATGGCCTTGTTGGTGATGCAAAAGAATGCTCTCTTAAGGCAGAGCAGTTCGTCATTATGTTCTGTTACATAACATTACATAAGTACAAGTTTGGCTGTTCTGTCTCTGCTGAAGCAAAAATCCTAGCCACAAAATTCTTGGAAGAAAATCACTTCCTGAACTGTTCCATCTCGGAATGTGATCACTTTGAAAGTCATCCCGATTACATATCAGTGGCCGAGAGTTTAGCTCAGCTGTCTATCAGTGGCAGATCCAAGAACAGCACTTCGTCAGATGCCAAAGCTTCTGTTGATCCTCAGAATGTGCCAAGACTTGCTTCAGCCGATGAAACGAGACTTGGAGAGGTTTTGCTACATTTCTTTCGTCACTTCAGCACCACAAGAGGCAGAGCAGAAGATTCAATCCTTGATGTTCCAGACCCAAGTTCAGAAATCGTCGATGCAAAGCTTATAAAAAACAAGAAATCTCAGCAGTGTCAACAGATTGTCAAGAAAATGATGCAGGCACTCCATTCACTGGCCAATAGTGCAAGTATTCAGGAATTTCTGAACATGGGGTTCAATGAGGAGGGACCATACTCTGTTGTGCTACCAAGTCAGATCTCTACTAACATAAAATACAGAAAGGCATACATTGCTCAAAAAATCAAAATGCAATGTGGTGCAGATACGGTTACAATCAGAGAAAAGAAGTACAGAGGAGATTCTAGATCTTTGGTTCTTGAGGCGTGGGGAAGTGCATCTGCTCGCCTCAAAGTCAGCGAGAAGGTTCGGGATCTTGTGGCTTCATCATCTATGTTTGTTTCAGACAACTTTCCGATGTCCAGGCCAGCAATTTCTGAAGCCCATCACATTTTGTTTGAACACTGTGAAGGTCCTGGAGCTAAAGTGGTAATCACACCGTACGTAACAGGGCCATGCCAGCCGGGCCATGACACTCTGGAAAAACAGGTGGTTAAACTCTGGAATCCGAACTCAGTGGACACTTATGATATGGAACATTTTATATCTTTGTTTCATAAACAGCGAGAGTTCATTGTCGAGTATTACAACAAGGACTTTAATGGAGAACTGAGAGGTGTCATAAGTTATGGAACCTACTACATCTGTAACTGCAAAGAAACTGGAATGACAGCAAAGGACTTTGAGACCATGGTGACTGAAAGGCAAGATGGATGCTATGCTGCTCATATCAACGTAGCACGCAGACCACAGCGAGGAAGAAGAAATACGTTCTTTGGCAGAGGCCACGGAACATATTTCCCTCAAAACCGACCAGACAGAACCAAATACATCCGTGCTGCTTTTATTCCTACAGCCTCTGCAGATCTTAAACGCTTGAAAAAACTTCTGAAGAAACATGATTTTATCCAGAAGGTAAGAAGACTGGAGTATCGTCCGACAGTGAGAATGAGTGTCCCTGGGCCTGGAGGAAGTATTGATGGTGTTATTGTTCTTAACGAGTATTTTGATTTTAAATCCTTCATCTTGCCTGATGAAAAGTGGCTGGTTCTTGACACAATCCGTGACAAAACAGGAGTAAATAGTCAACTGAAAGACATGAGGTTCAAGATCCAATCACGACCAATACGCAATGATCACGATCTGAAGAGATATCCAGAACTGAAGAAGATCATTAGCAATACACACAGTCTTCTACTAAGACCAAATCCAACGGAAGAGGTATATGGAGTAAACCGAGAATTCAAAGATCGAATCAAGTTTATGAGGTATAAAGATGTGCGAGAATTTGAGTACAGAGGAAAGGAAGCATCGCAGAAGGGTATGGACTTCATGCACTGCATCACAATTCGAGTGAACATCGGCAAAGAGTTCACTCGACCTGATCGAGATGGCACCTTCAGAGCGGTGAGCGGAGACAGAATAGAAGTGACGGTCATACCAGATCTGCCAGATTTACGAGATGCTGAAGAAAGCGAGCAATTTATTCGACAGATCTGGCAGTTTTCCAAAGAGTTTGGTGAACTTTTACAGGGCCAGGTGTAAAGACAGTCAACTTTCATTTGCTACAAATTGCAAGCTGTCTGTTCTGTTAGTAGTTAAGATTTCAATTGCATAACATGTAAATGTACAGCGCAGTGCGTTTGTCAGGCGCTTATTAAAGAAAAGATATTATATTATTATTATTATTACATATTTTCAATTTCACCAACGCATCACTGAACATTCTCTTATTAGGCCTGCAATTTCTGAAGTGACAGACCATTTATTTATAGGGATTTCAAAAGTTCACCAAATATTTAGGACTTGAATTGAAAAGCATTAAGTACATTTTCTGCTTGTGAAACCAACCACTCAGTCCATATTAAACAAAGAAAATTGTTGACAGTATAAAGTACAAAGCAACGATAGGTTTGTTCACAAGCTACTGTTTATGCTTCACAATAAGGAGTTGTACCAGTATTTCTTACTTTTGCAACTGATCACTAATTTGCACATTTTAATTTATAAGATTGAAAAAGAAGGAAATGAAAACGTCTAAGATATGAAGTGGTTGTTAAACAATGTCAGAGGAACAGTTTCATTTGCAGTCATTGCAACACTCACTTGGGATGACGATACTGTTCTTATGTTAAGATCAGCTTGCCTTACATAAAACACCCATCAACCTATCTTCACGTGGCCTTACGGAAGGCATGCAAATGTGTTAGGTTTCTCCACCTTCTTTATGAGTTTGTAGGTCTACGTCGTTTATCTTTCCTTGGCCAATATTTATGTAGCACCTTTTCCCTTACACAATAAACTTATAAAGCACCTCCCAGCGATGCCATAGGTGTGTGTGGGTCAAAGCCCTAATGAGCTGCCTGCAGATGAACTGAAGATGACATTGGCATTTGAGAGTCAAAGATAAAAACTATCCTTTTGGTAAACAGTAAATAAATTTTATTCACAAAATAATTACAATTGTACTGCGTAAGGCAAACCCTTCAATAACAACAACCTTGGCAGTTCGAATTTTACACTGGAAAACATCAAATAGCAACCAGCATTTCAAAGAATCAGTTAAAATCATACAATTGTCGATCGCTGTAGAACTTTCGCATACCAATTCAAACCCTGTATTCTGGCATTTTCCAATGTTCAAAGGCGCTTAAGACAAGAACTCACAAGTAGCCGAATATGGAAAGAAAAATAAATTCATATGTACACTCCATCTCAAAAACACTCTTTTGCAGTTAATGAAAATTTGGCCTAACAGACAACGAGTGTGCTGCTAATCATTGGCATCTGCCATTCGGAGTTGAATAAAACAACGTACAATCTTAAAATATACCTGTCCCTCACAATAAGAAAACAGCATGACAATAATAATACAATAATAATAACAATAATAGAAACAATAGCATTAATAATAATATAATAATAACAATAATAGCATTAATAATAATAATAATTGATTGACTGCAGTGACTATGAAGGCTCATTTAAAAGATTTATTGATTTAAATCTGGTCTCTTCACATTGGACTAATTGTTGTTCAAGAATTCAATGATAATAATAATAGTAATGATAATATAAATGCAAGAGATAATAAATATGAAAAGTATAATAAACAACAATAAATGGAAGAACACCGGATGCAGTATGAAGACTAAGATTCGTCTTTATGATGCCATATCGTTGAGTATGCTGCTGTATGGAACCAAGATCTGGCCGATGACAGTAGCAAAAAAGACTGGAGGCGGCTGAGGAGAATTCTGCATGTTTCATGGCGTGACAAAATACAGAATAAAACCATAAGAGAGTGGATGGGAGAAAAGGATATAGAGAACATTATCAGAAAGAGAAGATTAAAATGGATGAGACTGGTTTGTATGGACAAGGAATAGAAGAACCAACCAAGTGATCAGCTGGATCCACGAGGATAAAAGGAGAAGGGGAAGAAAATGGAAGAACTGGCTGGAGACCATAAAGGATGACTTGAGGTGCTTGTAGATGTCATGGGACGAGGCTGAAAGACTGGCAATGGATAGAGAGGATTGGCAAAGATGCGTTGCCGACAGGTGCAGACCTGCATGGCAAGGAGATGGAAGTACTACTAAGTACGTAAAAAGTAACAGTAACAGTAATAATAATAATAATAATAATAATAATAAAATAACATATATAATAGTAAACTTAACAAATTTGATAAAAATAATACAAGATAAGTATAAGAAAAATAATAAATAAAAAAATAATAAATTAAAAAATACAGTAAACAAAGATAAGTATTATGATATACTAATAAGTAATTAAAAAATAATAAAGCCTTAGTGAAAGCAATGCTGCATTGCTAGTGTGAAATACAAATTGCTGACTGACTGCAGTGACTATGAAGGCTCATTTAAATCTGGTCTCTTCGCATTGGACTAATTGTTGTTCACGAATTCAATGATAAATCTAAAAATTAATCTTTGATCCCGTGTATTGATCTTACTCAAGTCGACAGAACTTGGGACTAACAGATTAAATATCACACAAATAACAAAATTACTCAATATACCAGAAAAACATCAAGTTCTGTACTTGCATCTAAATAAATTAAAGAGAATTATAAATATGTACACATGCAGAAAAATTCATCAAATTGAACAGATTTGGCATCATAAGTCGGCAATCAATCGGAAAAAACTGTTACGGAATCATTTTAAATTATCGCAACAATAAAACTGCTTAGAATTATGCACATCACAAGTCATGGGCAAAGCCAACATCTCATGGCACGCTAAGTCTTGGTTTGAACAATTCTGTACTGGTTCGGAAAATTAAGGCTGAAATCTGGTGCTATACTGCACATAAACAGTGCATGTAAGTACATCTGTCCAAAATAAGCATTGCAAGAAATATGCTACGTAAAGCAACTAGGCCAAGATAGTGATACGGCATCAAGTGTAACTGTCACAGCCAATGCATAATCTCACTCTTCACACATCACATGATTTCTGGAAACATAAGTTTCAAGAAAGAGTACAGCAGAATTTCAGTTCCTTATTCAGCTATTTTTAATTGTTGTTTAGTGTCATGGCTTCCCGAGATTTTGCCTATGAGTTTTTCCTAAAAGACGCTATATAAATGTTCATTCCCAGAAAAAACTATGTTAATATTTGGATTATATACAAACAATTTTCAGTGCTCTGAATGAGCAACAAAAGTTACCCCAATCTCAAAGAATTCATGTCCACCTCCAGACTATTTCTGTACATAATGCCTAAAAAATCTCCACTGCACTCCACTTCCATGACTTGGTTTACAGTGGATACTTAAATTTACAAGACGGTAAATGCACACGTTGAATTGACTGAAGAGTGGATCCACGAGGGTCAGTGTGGCCACAGAGAGGTTATTAAAATTTGCTACGATTAAAAACATCATAAATGTTTCATTATACAACACCTCAACAACAATAATTTACACCCACCAATTTTCAACTTCTGTCAGTGAAGTAAACAAATTTGCTTAATGATAGGTAAGAGTTGAAAATCATTAATTGCGAGGACTAAATCATGTTTTGTATACCTGATTAGATAATGAAAATCTACTCTCTCAACTACGAGAAACTGCTCTGAGAAGCATAGGCCTACACTACTGAGAGCATTACAAATCACTCAAAGAATTGCACTGTACTGTGAATTGTAACCATAATCGGGCTCTTGGTGAAATTTACATGCTGCCTCTTAGAGAAAAACAACCCAAGAGCAGTTAAAAACTATGCCAAGAACTAGCCAATCGATACTGTTCTTTGAACAAAACTGAAGTGGTTAAAGATAATGGAATGCCCAGGCGATAGCTCCAACAAGGCAGCAGCCTTAAACTGCACCAACAGCCAAGATACTCAGCAACAATTTAAGAAACAAAATATGGATAATTGTGCTTCTGAAACATGGATACCACTGTCCGTAAATAGTACATAAATATAAGCAGCATAGATCTAGTGTCTATATATACCTGTACTTTCTGATCGATTTCACTAATAAGAGCCAGATGTAGCCAAACAGTAACAGTGTCTCACATGAGTCAACACAGCAAATCACCATGAAAATACTATTATCTTAATTGCAATCAACAACTTACCAATACTAATCATAGTAGCAATAATTATTTATAATTCTGATAAACCAGTAATTGTTAAACAAAACAACATTACTTAAATGAATTACAATAAATATTAATAATACTATTCATAATAATAAGACTACCAATAACAATACTCTCAACCATAACTGTGGAAATAATTATTTCATAATCATGTAACAAGCATTAACTATTGACTGACCAGCGTTTCAAATGTGACCTAAGATCCCATTGTATAATTTAAAACAGAGGGGTAAACTCTGGACTACAGCAAATGGCAAGTCATCTTCATTCAATTTGACTTAGAATAAGGACTAAGAAGATACAGAAGAAGTGACACAACTCCACGGAATTAAGACTAAGATGATTTCACAGAAGAGGAGTGACCCAACTCCACATTCCGATGATCACGGAGACGTGGCTGACAGTGAAACTTGAAAAGGCTGTTTTGAATTCAAATGTGACCTAAGTGACAGATCTATGTTCAGAGTCACGAGTGCTCTGCGAATGACATCATCGGAAGACAGCATCTCACTTCTCCGGAATCTCTTGCAGCATGTGCCACTGCGCAATCGGCCGGCGCGGATTGGCGAGCATGTCGCTCCAGTGCCGAAGTTCTGTTCCGGTTGTGTTGCAGCCGAGCATGACCTGACCAATCGGGTCAGAAGTTCCAATTCGGTCATAGTCAACCACCGTCACAACAAGCGATACTTTCTGCAAAGCACAGGCCAAATAAACGACCAGTTATTATACACCTTAAGATGCACCTTCTTAGATCTGTTAGACAACCATAAAATCAACAACATTGTACGGTTCTAAAAGGTGTCATATAACAATTATAAAAATCCCAATGTTCAGATAGCCTTACTAAAAAGAACATAATAGAAGAAAGTATAATCAAATACAGAAACTAACTCATAAGCAGTGCTGGAAATTAAAGTGATAAATTAGAATACAAAACTCAACCTTCATAACTAAAACCGGAATTAGAAGAAAACAAATACTGAGTAACCTGCAAATCATGAAAAACACAGAGCAGTAGGACGAGCAGAAAACATCGAAATTGTCAAAACAATATCCAGAAATATGATAGTAAGTTGATTATCTGTGCAATCATTGATGACCTAATATCTATCTGTTTTACCAATTCAGGGAATTGCTCAATCAAACAACACCACTCCCGCCACCACATTAATTCAACTGAATGGCTGCTTGGCTATTCCGACACTTCTTATAATTTCCGGGTGACAATTATCCCAGACAATTCTACTATGTGATCAGTGGCGTAACTTCATATTCTGGGCCCCCCTGCAAGATTTTCAAAATGGGCCCCCCTCCATACAGCCGATGACAATCTGATAGACAATTTTATGTTTCAAATTATCGACTCACTTTTGAGGCATACATTTTAATGATTTTAATTTATGAAATTTTATTTTATTATTAATTTGTAATCTTATGCCACAACTAAAAATTGTTTTCGATTTGCATTAAAATTGATTAAAATGAGTCAATTTTACATCGTTTTTTAAGTTCGTTTTGTAAATCCTTCTTTTTCCGTCGTTTAGCTGCTCCACTTAGAGGCTTGCTAGCCATCATTAGTACAATTTTTTATTTTTAAATCTTAAATTTTGTATTGTAATCCGATCTAATGTTTTGTTGTTATATAATTTAAAAAATAGTAATAATAATTTTACATTTTTATATTATTAAAAACTATTTTATTAATCTATTTAAACAAACTTTTTAAATAAATATCAACAACGATGGCCGACGGAAACTTGGCAATGAGACTAATGACGTCAGCATAAATCAAAGACGAAAAGTGAAACTAATTGAGTGAATTAACTGCAAATTTCAACGTCATCTGGCGATTATAGTTTGCCTTCGAGTCACTGCTCACTAGCTTAAATCAAAGCCTAGAAAAATATGCGCCGACCGCGCATCAATAGTAATATTCCACATCATCTGCCTGCCTGCATGATTTATTGATTTTACAAGGCTAAGGAGTTTACAAGGAGTTTCGGTTTCCGGCTTTCTGCTGTGCATTTATTAATTAAAATAGTTCATTTTTTCAGGTTTGAAAATGGGCCCCATTTTACCTGGGCCCCCCCGCAGTTGCGGGCCCTGCGGGCCCATAGTTACGCTACTGTATGTGATCATTATTCTTTTTGTCCTGGATGGTCCCACAAGACAATTCCCAAGACAATTCCATTGTGTGATCACTAGTCCACTTATACTGGATGTCCCCAAGACAATTCCCCCCAAACAATTCCACTTTGTGATCACTAGTCCACTTATCCTGGATGTCCCAAGACAATTCCCCCAGACAATTCCACCATGCATTCACTAGCTGCACTAAAAAGGATACAATGGAAGAAGGTATAAGTATTTAATTCTTTAAATGCTTAGGCCTTCACTGATACCTAATATTACATATTATTGTCTTGGATAGTTTCTTTTCATGGTATAATTTCATAACATTTATGGGTGCAACAGCTAAACATACACTGAACTAATTAAAAAATAATATTAAACTTAATCTACAACACATTCATATGATGAAGTGTACCAAGAATTTAATTTCTGCATCTGTCTTGCTAAATTAAAGAACTTAAAATGATAACATTGCTTAGGTTAAGCTTACTTTAAAGAAAGAAGAGCAAAATTAAAAGAAAAAACTAATTATGATGTTGCCAGCTGCCTGTGATACTGTCAAGCTATTTTGCCACCGTAAACTCTAGTTTGGGCTCTTGGGTGCTGGAGCAGCAGGTTTGCTTCTTACTCACAATCGATCTTTCCACATTCAGGAATTTACTGCTGTGTGACTGTTTTTGGGTGTGATGTGCCACTTGGTTCTACATGAGGAGGGGGAAATCCAAAGAACTGTCCCAGGGCAATGTCCAGCGCAAATGTCGGGGACACATACAGAGGATTTGTTATGGGGCCAATTGTTCAAACCCCAGCTGTTGTTCATATAATGCTGGTAAGCATGGTGAAGCTAATCAAAATTGAGCAAGGTTAGTATTTGCAAACAAACTTTGAAAATAAAAACCCTGGGTTTAGCTCATGCCTTCATTCCCTAAAAAGTACAAAGAGCTTGCCCCTTGCATGGCTGCAACTTTGTTGATTTATGTCTTCTGTAATTTGTGTTCTTGTGAATTGTTTAATCGTCATAACATGTACATGTACAGCGCATTTGTCAGGCCCTTGATTAGAGAATAAATATTATTGTTATTATTATTATTGTAACACATTCTTAATCGTCAACATGCCTTGGCTTTCAACAGGCTTTGGTAATTAGAAGCAGTTCAGACTAGGCAAAGAAATGCTAAGGCTAAATCTAGCAATGCACAGAAATGAAAATACTAAGAAATGGGATTTACATCTGGCTATATGTTCTGTCTGGTTAGTGGTAATAACTTATCAGTCAATTTTTCACATAAATCGGCTGTGTCAGATATCATGGCAACCATGGCCACAGTAACAGTACCTGATCAATAATCACGTAAAGCAAATTTGCAAATGAGATGGATATGACAATCACAGCAACCTAAGGCTTAAAACTTCCGCAAACAGTCATCTTGTAGTGTACTGAACATCATGCAGCATCTATTGATAGTCACTTTATCTATGCCAAGATCATGCATGATCTGAAATGAAGAACAGTTTGTGTGTGACCATTGACCTAAGAGTAATGGTGAGGTGCTTGACTCTTCTAGTGTAGATAAACTAATTATTAGTAGTTAAACTAGTTATTAAATGTTTTAAAAACAAGATATTGCCTGCATTGCTGCTGTGGAACTCAAAATCACTTGGACAAGTTTCACGATATTACGCAAAGACAGACCGCCTGCCTTAATTGCACCAGGGATCCAGTGTACCTGTACCTGTATTTGTTCGAATGGCACCTCAAATGAAAACGACTCATTATAGTAGGGATTCAGTGTGTACTTCTTGATTGTCGTCTTTTTCTTCTTAATTCGCTTTCCGTTTAACACCAAAGACAGTTTAACATAAGGATCTACGGAAAGAAGAACCAGACATCACTAAACAAAAAAAGACAAGCACCAAAAATAAACAGAAAACAAAAAAAGCAAGTTCAAAGTAATTGGCTCAAAATGCCTTCTTGAGAAAACGAAACTGCAATACAATATGATCTTGTGCAGAAGTTTAGTTATCTGAGAACAAACTGAATTTGAATCTTATGTAAACATAAGAGGTCACATACAAAAAGAAACTTTGCAAATCCAAAATTTATTTAACACTTTTATGATGAGCTTGTACTAAAAATGACTGGGAAACCAATGCAGCTCATCATTAAAGTGTTAACCCTTAACGATGAGCATGCTTTCCTTTCCTTGTTTTTTCCCTGTTTTGGGTTCATTTAGTTTCTTTCTGTTTTTTTGCTTTAACTTTCACTTGGTCACTGCAAGTATGTTTTCAATGATAATCTTTCTTTAAAGGCCATCATTAATTTTCTAATGTAATCTGTAATTGGTGTCCCTACTTAGCGGGATTCTTTATCCCTTTAAGGCCTCCTTTTTTGTAGCCATGTTGAAATTTAAATGTAAACCTGATGATTTTTGTTTAGTTGGTTGCAAAATAAACATTTTGATTGATTGATTGATGCTTTAAAAGTGATTGAGAAACCAATGCAGCTCATCGTTAAATTGTTAATGGTCAAACAAGAAGAAACATAAGAAATCATAAATGCATTTTGTAATGCAGTTGCAGAAAAAAAAGCAAGCAACTCCCTTTCCTAGAAATATGCTAGCGAAGTAAAAACATGAAACCATTAAAAACAACAAGGAAATGAAGAAAGCACGCTTTGAAGCAGCCTGAAATGCCAGATCATTCCTTCACCAAAGAACCCATCACCACAATGGGAGTCACTGGAGTGTACCTGAATCTGTTCGAAGGAAACGTCAAACGTAAAGGACTCGTTAAAGTAAGGGTTCAACGTTTTCTTCTTGACCGTAGTCTTCTTCTTCTTCAGCCGTTTCGATCCAAGGTACATGGCCAACTTTACATAGGGATCTAAATTCAAATTCTGCAGCCAATTAGACGTACACCCAGCGAATGTCCCTGTACCACCATCACTGCCCAACACTGACTCCCAAGCCAGTTGTGCTGAATCACTTACTCATTACCTGCTTCCTCCCTTCAATCAGTTACCTCCAGGATTACCTGGCTTGGTTTTTTAACATATGCCTTTCCCAGTTGGCTGGATAGCAACTGAAATTGAACCGATGCTTTTCCCAGATGTCTGGATGGTGACATATGAATTTCACAGTAGGCTGGAAGGTAAAAGAAGGATGGTGATAGGTGCCCTTCTCAGCATGCTAATTCATATCTTTCCCCAGTTGACTGGATATTGGCCACCTTCCCCTATCACCATCATTATTGCAACTAGAGTACAGAAGCAGAAAGGTGGTCAAGCACACCAGCCTTTAATCAGTGCCCGTGTTCTGCTCTCAGAGTATACTCTGAAATCAGCAATTCACAGTTGAGCCATGTAAACAATGGCTGTGCTGCTTCCAAATTGACCTGTGCCATAGCCAGAAGATCATCTTCCAACCATTCCTATGCAGACCGCTTCTGATAATTACTTTACCTCGCCATGGTTTTACAGTCAGAAGCTCTTCCTAATACATTAAACCCTTATAAACTGACTGCACCTACCGCAACTGACTGCAAACAGTATCCCCCATCTCAGCCCATAACTTGAGAAAGGAACAGCAAAGAGAGTGAATTAATAATAACATTTAGACAACCTGAAAGACCACCAACATCCATCTTCTTCAAGTTCTTCGCCTCTAACACTACAACCGTTAGTTTTCCGGCCGTTGGAACATAACGAAGCGAGAAGCAGACGTCTCCAAGTCTTGCCTCCTGCAAACAAGAAACAAAAGCAGCATGATCAAGCACTGCAAATCACTCAGCAGCCAAACAACGACTGACTCAACTAAAAAACCTAATTATTAAGCACAAATTTGTGTTGTGTTAATCTGCTCAAAAGTGCAAATTGCCTTTTCAACTTCCACAGAACAAAAGTGTTAATTCACCTCAAAGCTGTAAACTACGTTCTCAACTTCCACTGTAACTTTTTTGATTTCGTACTTCCACTGACCAGGAACTTCTGGATTTGGTCACAGTGTACAACATATGTAAACAAAAATGCAGTTAGCAATTGGTTGAATGAAGGATAAATTTACTTACTTACTTACAGTGAGAACTTCTGAAATCTGCTATATAAACATAAGGTCGTGACATTCCATTACATTATACCTTGAAAAGGCTGAACAGAAGAGATTTTAAACAGCTGTTTTATTTCCTAAACAAAATTCAATGTGGTTGGGCTAATTGGCACTTGACTAACAGTTATCCGTGACTAACAGTGTACAGTTATCCAGATGGTGTTTGCCTCCTTTCAAGCTGTTCAAATACACAGCATGCTGAGTCTGAATAACTCTGTGCCTCTACAGCTGGCCATGTTTGCCAATGCACATGATCGACTTAAGCATTAGCCTATTAATATTGTATTTAATGAAAAGCAAAATAAAGCATAAAATAAATTGGTGAATGTTGACTATTTTGTCCTAGTGCCATCATTCCAGTTTTCCAACATCCACATTTCCTAACCTTGTTTCTGCTTCGCTTATCACTGAATCATTTTTCCCTGTTAACTAAAAACATGTTAAGACTGGTCGTCACCTTGTCTGCTTCTTTGTCCGGAATCTGAAGGTCAGCCCAGCAGTCAACGACTCGACCCAGATCCACCGCGTTCATCGGAACCTTGACCTGACCTATATCGTCATGTTTGGAGAAACGATCAAAGTCAAAGATGGAGAATATGAGGGTTCTTGATCCCAGGTCGGCATAAGGCACCTGAAAGATACAGAGCCAAGGAAACATCAAAAAAGGTACATGAGAATCAGTGAAGAAAATACACAGAGAAACAAAGGCAAAATCAAAAGAGACAAAGAGAGAAAAGAAATAAACAGCAAAGTGAGAAAACCAGGAGACATAGATGACAATTGGACAGATTGATGCTACTGAAAATGCCACTATTGCTGATGATGATGATGATGATGATGATGATGATGACGATGATTGGAGCGCCTCTGAGTAGGCTTCTTGAAGAGGCGCTATATAAATCTCCTGAATGAATGAATGATGATGATGATGATGATAATGATTGTACCGAGGTGGATAGATGGATAGCAGAATGGATGGATAACAAGAAATGAACACTTTATTACGCCACAGAGGCAGAACAATAACTAAACGATACAAAAATGAGAAAAAGAAAAGCAACATCTAGCATTAATTATAGTCCAGAAAGCATCAATTATAGATAAGTTACATTTTCAAATCCTTGAGATAATGCTACAATAAGATTGAAATGAAGGCTTCAGGTAGTCCTTTCAGCAAGATAATCACCTTAAAGATAAAGCTTTCGTTGAACACTGGATTCAATGTCTTGCGATGAACTTTAGTCTCAACTTTCTTCTTTTTGTCCGGATGAAGGTAGAGCTTGATGTAGGGGTCTGACGTTCCCCCCACGTCCATCGCAGGAAGATCCGTACACTCAATGATCCCGACTGTAAGCTGAATTTACAGAAACACAGATGTCACCACGTTTAAAAGAAGACAAGTCTCCATGTTTGTATATCTGATCCGTGTATATCTTTCAATGTCAGTTTCCCACAAAGTGCGTTCCTCCTCCACATCAGTACTACATTTTTGCACTTGTGCTATTCACGCTTAAGCAGATTTTTAATCGTTACAATAAAAAATCAGTATATGAAACAAAAAATCTAAATCTAAATCACAATCAAAATATGAAACAAAAATCAAAATCAAAATCAGATCAAAATAAGAATTGTATTGTAAAATGGTTTATCTTAAAATTAACAATAATTCGAAATTGCACATTCATGTGAAAAGCATTTAGTCACAGCAACCGGTCAGAAATTGAAGACCTTTGTTGAAATAAAAACATTTACAAACTGCTTAAACTTACATTAAGTAAGTAAAGACAAAGGACAGAGAGCATGAGGAGAGGGACAGAGAGGGAGAGAACGACAGGCAGACAAACAGAGAAGAGACGAGAAAGGGAGGGAACGACAGAATAGCCAACAACAGTTAAACATCTTCTTCAACTGTTACCTCATTCTTCTGGAAGTCGTAGTCAAGAGAGTAATGGAGTCGACCGAGACTCTTGGGACCGTCATTACGACCCTCGTTATCCTCCATGTTCAAATCCAGCTCATCCAGATCTGGTTGAATCTAAGAGCAATCACATCCATCAAACATCCATAAATTACAATTACCCAGTACTCATCATAACTGAAAATAAGAAACAGAGCCAATTTGCTGACTCTTAACGACAACCAAACAAGACTATCACAGCACATAAAGCAGATGGCCTCTCTCCTCTTACAGTCTTACTAGCTACATATCTTTGCACAGACAATGTATAGTGACTGTACTCATTTTATACCAGAGTTTACAACTGGGCACTAGTCTAGTGAAGTAGAAATTAGTTACTAGAGCCGAAATTTTGAAACACCTTTTTGCCCAGGTTGAGATTCGAACCTCCTTGAAACCTCCTGATTGACAACTTGACAGTCCAGCATGCTATTACTGCACTAGACTATCGTTCAACCTTTGATTCATCGAAGCAGTCAATTGCAAAATTCTGACCTGGTTCAGTTTCTATGAATACAGCTTTATATGTCTAATAGCCCAGATGAACGATTATCCACCACTCCATTTACAGAAAAGAAGGCAAACTCTACTTCTTTAATCGAATCTAAAACTTTCTATAGCGCCGTTATCATCTGTTGATGGTCCATGGCTTCTAAGCAAACTGCACTGAGACCTGAAGACCGGTGTAAAGGAATGACGGAAGTGGCTACCTTTTCCTTGTAGGAGTTTCCGAGCATCTGGACGGCCTTTAGGTCAACAACCCCTTTAAGTCCTTTCTTCGACTCCTTTGCTTTCTTCTTTTTGCAGCAGCATTTGCAGATGCAGCAGCAGATGATCAGGAAGACGAGAACGCCAACGATCGAGATGCATATAATCGCCCACAGAGGAACTAAAGGAAACAAAGCCAATCATCGGTCACCGTAATAAAACAATGGATGAATGGCTGGCTGGATGTTGGTGAATGGATAGAAGGATTGATGGAAGAATCAATGGATGGATGGATGGAAGAATGGATGAACAAAATGATGGATGGATGGATTGATGGATGGAGAGGATGGGTTGAATGATGGATGGAACAGAGAACTAAAGGATGAATGGATGGACGAATGGCTGTTCAAAATTACGGATGGATGGACTGATGGAGAGGATGGATGGAAGAATAAATGGATGGATGGATGGACGGACGGAAGAATGGATGAACAGAATGATGGATTGATTGAGAGGATGGATGGATAGGAAGAATGGATAAACAGATGAATGGATGAACAGAATGATGGATGAACAGAATGATGAATGAACAGAATGATGAATGGATGAACAGAATGATGAATGGATTAACAGAATGATGGATGGAGAGGATGGATGGAGAGGATGGATGGAAGGATGAATCAATGGATGGAAGGATGGCATGATAAATGGATCAATGGACTGTGAAAATTTATTGATAAATAAATTAAATGAATGTGATGAATTGACAAAGTCAATAGAATGGTTCAAGGTGGAGATGGATGAATGGAGTGAATGGATTAGTGGTTGAATGGCTGTTGATTTGCAATTATCATATAATAAATAAGAACAACAACTTGGAAAAACACCTCAGGATGTTTCCAAAAACATGTATTCAAAGTTGAACAAATAACCAGACTTTCAGCTGGCCTAACACTTTAACAACAAGAGCGTACTAAAAATGACTGGGAAACCAATGCAGTTCATCATTAAAGTATCAACCAACAACACCCAACAGCAAAAACATTTTTAAAATACTGTAAAAACTAGAAACATTTCCAAACTGTCTACAATGTGATCAGCAAAAACAGAATTAAATAAAGAGACATATAAACAAAAAACTACAACTAAAACAAAATCAGAATACGAAACAATAAAATCAAAATCAGAATTGAAATCAGAATCAAAATAAGAATCAAAATCTGAATAAGAATCAAAATCAAAATCAGAATCAAAATCAGAATCAAATCAGAATCAAAATCAGAATCAAAATCAGAATATGAAAGGCTAGAGGTATAAACTACTACTGCATAAACCAAATCATTGTCTGTACTTCGCAAAGGAAGAGGGCAAAAGAGGTTTTGCTGCTTCAACTCAATCTAATGAAATCACTTTCATTTGCTTTTGTACTGACTCAAATAAAAGAAAAATTCACATAGATACAGGTCTAGTCAAATGGAACAAAATCTCTACATATCTAGGGAAGAGAAGAGCAGGGAGGAGAAGAGGAGAGGATTAAGGTAAAGATTAGCATACGACTAGCGAATTTCGTCCAATTCTCCTTCACTACAGCAGTTCCATGCTTAATGGAATTTTGCAATCTTGCTGAATTGTTCCTCACATTGTCTTAAAATAGTTGTGTGTAATGAAACAGAGAAATACAAAGACATTGAGAACGGCTTCTTTTATAAATGATCAGCCATAAAACAATGCAGTCTTTTATCATGCAACTCCTGAAACAAAGAAATTAATTACCCCTCATATACCATCCACTCAACTCTAGTACTCAATAAAGAGTAGTAATCTCTGTCAGTCATAATTCACTGCAAACAATATTCTCAGATAGCGTCTACGGTATTCTTAATTCTACACACATGAACACGGACACACGCACGCACATATACACGCATGCACTCACGCTCACACACACACACACATACACACACACAACCGCATGCACAAACATACCTGCATGCACATACTCACTCACTCACAGTGTTTCCGTTAATGCCCAAATGGCCATTTTTACATCTGTAAAAAATGTCCAAAACGTCCAAATTTCTAGGTGTCATAGCCAAAATACATGAGCAACGTCCAAAAAAATCTAGGTCAGGGCATAAATACGTCCTCTTTTTGACTCTAACGGAAACACTGCTCACTCATTTAGTGAGAACGAATTTCAACAGCATGTGCCTGCATTTGTCTCATGACAATTTCTAAATAAGTTCACCAGGTGAACAGAAAGCCAGAACTTGGCACATTTAAGTAAATAAACAAGAGGACAACAATTTGCCATCTGTTGACTTCTGGAAAAAGGTCCATTTATGCTAAATAACAAAATAAATATCTCACAGTAAATGGCCACTTTCAAATATACAGCCAAATTGCTCTGAAAAAGATTAAAGAGACTGTAGAGTAGCTTACTTGGAAGGTTTTCCAGAAATCCCATAACTCCACCTCCGCTTCCACTGGACGTGGAGCTAGACGGATGAGGAGAACCGGTCGAGGAGACATCTGTTGCAGCAACTATCACCATCGTCACCATCTCACAAGCTGATGTCTAATCCTAGTCAAGATATTAACTGAAACATAAAAATGCTCATTCTTATAATGACATCTAATGACTTTCATGGTGCCACTTAATTTCTGCTCGTACATTAATGCTTCTTGTGTATCTTCAGCGCAGAAAGAGAGCAAGGAAGACTAAGGAGGAGAAGACGAATGAGGAAGACGAAAGGTGGGAAGAGTGGGATACACAAGGACAATCATGCTTGAACTATGGATGTTTGTATGTGTGTATATTTATAGAAGAAGCTGGATGTCTTCCAACAGTGATGAGAATTGTTTTTAAATATTCGTTTATTAATTCAAACTGACAAGTATGCAGTAAGATTTAAAAACTACATGATATAGCAGTACAGATGATAACGAGTTTAAGAGAAGTCGAATTGAGCTGTATGGCAGCCTGCAAGGCACCCATCTGTCCTACTGCTCATTTTACAGTTGCCCCCTAGGGAGTTTAAGGCCGAGTCAACCTTATGGGGCTAGCGGGTATCGAACCCGTGTCCTTCTGATCTTCGTGCCAGTGTCTTACTATTCAACCAAACCATCTCCAGTAACTGACTCCCATAGTCAGAGCACATCAGTAATGTGACTGAGTTAGAGTTAATTTAGAATAGAGGTACTTTAGGTTGGATCATTGGCGTAATACACAGCTGGCAAGGGTGGGTGGCAGGTTGGTTTAAGAATTCACCTTGAGCAAGTATGTGTGCATGGTATCTGAACATTTATGTAGCTCATTTTAGAATGAACATGGAACCGATCCCAGTCTTGAAGATGATCATAACTAGAAGACTCTGGATGTTTTGGCACTTAATACAGTGCGATGGCAGGAAGGACTGAGCTAGAGTGCTCCGAACCTTACTTTCTGGTCACCCAAAGAGCTGGAAGAGACCAGTTGGACGACCAAGGCAAACATGGACGCGAACAGTGGAGGCGGATCTTCAACCGCTGAAGAATACAAGACCTGGAGACAAGTCCAAGATTAGGATGACAACACTCCACACATGAAAATGATGGTCCTCAAGAAAATAATGCTACTCGAGCTGAGTTAGTGGGAATGATACATATGTTGAGAGGAAGACTATTCCAGTGGAACAGACCGACACAAGACAGTGCATGGACCTCTCAAAGCTGAGGAACAGAACCACAAGACAAGTTCTTGATGTAAGCAGGTATGTGTGTACTTATGTATGCATGCATGTATGTCTTTTTGTAAGTATGTATGTATGTACGTACGTATGTATGCATATATGAATGTATGTATGTCTATTTGTCTGTCTGTATGTTTGCACATATGTATGTCTGTTTAAATGCATGTATGTATGTCTGTCTGTCTGTATGTGTCTGCCATTTTGCCTGTATGTATGAATAAATGTATGTATTAATGTACTAACGTATGCACCAGCATGAATGCACATCTGTTCGAATGTCTGTCTATATGCAAACTTCTGGCCTACCATTTAATTTCCATCACAAAATTAATAAAAGAATAATAAAAGAAATATGATCAATATGTCTGCATCTCTAGTCCTACTAAAATGTGTAGCTAATGTAATTTACGGCCAGAAGTTTGTGGAGAAGGAATGGATGCCAGTAAACATATTTGTAACAGTAAACATGCTTATCTCTGGACTTTGCCACTGTTTATTAATAAATCTTATTTCTCATCACAATATACGGTACATGCATACTTTAAATATTACCTAATAACAGTTATCTTGGCGGCCGTGATGAGAATATGAGCCGTTAATGCGGCCAACATTTATGAAAAGGTTGCGCAGTGCACCCTGGTCTAAAAACACATTCATACATACAACATACTTATGTACATATATACATACATGGTCCATCATCTGATCAACTATCACAAGTCCATTCTATTGATTGTCTTGCTTCTGATCTTCACTACTGGATGTCGACTAACTGACTCTGCCTAAATGCTACAAAAACTGCAGTTGATCTGGTTTGGGACTAGACAACAGCTTTCTAAACTTGACTTTAATTACTGACTGAGAAATTCCCTGCCTACACATACTCTTCTAGTGTCCGTGACCTGGGTGTCACGCTTGACTTCTCCCTCACGTTCACGGAGCACATATCTAGCCTGACCCGCTCCTGCTTCCTTCAACTGAGGCGGCTCAGAGCCATCAGACGATCAGTCTCTTCCTCTGTCTTTTCCACCATAGTACATGCGTTTATCTGTTCCCGACTTGACTACTGCAACTCACTTCTTATGGGCCCCCGAAACAACGTCTTTCCCTCTTCAATCAGTCTTAAATGCTTCAGCTATAGGCTCATTGCCCAACTCCCCTCGCTTTGCGCATATCTCTACATATTTTGGGTGTGAGCTTACAGTCACATCATAATTCTGTTTGCAGGTCATGCATGTCTTATTGGAACTGCCTATGGAACAGTGGTTTAATTTTTTCATGTTTTCAGTAAATGTGATTGTGCTATTAGTTTTGGTGTCAGTTATTAGTTGACACCAAAGAATTCTCAGTGATGTGTAAGTCTTGCACTGGCTTCCTATCACTGTGCACATCCATTATAAGATCCTCTTTCTAGTCTCCAAGGGGCAGATGAGCAGTACCCCAAAATATGTTTCTGACTAACAGTGACTATATGTGAAAGCCGTTATCTGTGACCTCATCTCGTTCCTTGCGCTCTGCTGATTGGCTTGATCTTTTTGTTCCTAGGACTAGGACTGCCTTGGCTCAACGCCGGGCATTTCTGTGGTTGGTCCCTCTACTTGTAATGGACCTTCCCCCTCACTAAAGGCTAAACTAATGACTGGTGTTTCTTCTTTGGTCTCTCGTTCATTAAAGACGTTTCTTTTCCCCGTGGTTTCGTGCTGAGAGAGCCTCTGAATAGTTATTCTGAGAGAGGCGCTATATAAATCTTTAGATACGATACATGCATACAGTCAGTCGAACAGATGTGCATCATGGCATCAAGGACAGCAGTAAAGGACGCAGTACAAATGTCGTGCCGTTGCACTTGTACAGTGTAACTTTCATTGGTCACTTTATCCTGCACCTCACTGTCATAAGTATCTGCTTCTCTCATAGGAAAGACACCAGATTTCTCCTTGTTAATGACACTAGCTATTTACTGCCGGTAAACAAGTGTGACAGCTTGGTTTCATGATTAAACGAATATTGATTGATTGATTGAAGTCATAGACAACATGCAGGCCGCTTGGAGTCAGATTCGACAATGAAGCACTCTACATTGTTCAAGTAATGCTTTTTCTACAGCGAATCAAACAACTCCAATGCAAACAATTCTGAACAAGTCCTAGTCATACATGTATGTGTAGACCAGAGACGAAGCCAGCAGAACACCTTTAAGTTTCCATGCCAGGACAAACAACAAGCAGCACAGACCAACACCAAGAAAAGGCTTTCTCTAAACAAACAAGCACGCCTACAGAGCAGCGAGACGATTAAGACAAGTGGCAACAAGTGCAGTTCAAGTGAATCGTTGAGGCAATTCTCCTGCAACTTTGTCAGATATGAAACATGAGAAGAGGTAGGCGAACAAAACGGCAGGCACGACAGCTATAAAATTCTTTGCAGGATACCAAGTTTAGCTAGTCTCAAGCGACTAGATAAACAATTCTCAGGAATAAAGCTACAATTTTTGAGTGGCATAAAACACACCAAGGACTGTTTAACTGACATTCTGTACACCCTTGCAACAAAAATGACTCTACGAATATGTAAAGTCCAAAGCTACTCAAACGTAAATGCTCGAGTGCCATCAGCTCAGCAGCACGTTTCTGTTGCCGTAGCAACTGTTGAATGACGTCAATGCCCAGCTGTTCAAACAATTCCTTTGGCAGAATATCTGCACCAAAGAACGTATCGACATGTGTCACAGCTGCGTGACACAATAGAAGCGCCGCGCAGGTGACGTGTTCAGATCGATTGTCGCAATGGCCAGCCAATGATTTACCGGACGGACGCTGTTGGGACTCCGGAGTCGCTTTTGAATTGGAACCACAATCAGAAAATTTAGATTGCTACAGAATGAACAGCGGTTCGATAAAAAGTTGTGCGTCATATTTCTAGATCAATATAGGCCGTAGGCAGAAACGAAGCCTCACGAGCAAACAATTTCTCTACAGCAATGGACGTTTTAAGAAATGAAAAAATCCATAAATAATTGACGACCCAATTTTCTACAACATTAACATTGACCTGATTTTCTTGGATTCCGCACAAAACTCTTGCACAAAGACGACAAATAATAAATCAGTCAATTAATTCCGAGTCTTTATCTACAGCCCCATCAAGAAGTCTATTCAGAGGCACTTCCAGCCCCAGGAGAAAGAGAAGAATTTCAAGCATTGATAAAAGTTGCATGTAGCTAATCTGGCCAGAAGAAAACAGTTTCAGAGATAGAGTGCCCAGTCATCAGAAAGATATGACATCGTATATTCGAACAGCAAGCAAAAGGAACAAGAAATTCACCTCCAATCATGAAGCAAAAATTACTACATGGCCATTCAGCCAGCCAGAAATGCAATTAAACAAAAGAAGGGCACAATTTTCGAATTTCAATTACCTGCTAATTTAAGAAAAACAATAACTCAAACTGCCAGCGAATCATTACTGAACACACAAGTATACACACATTTGGCCATTCATAACAATCTGAGATAAGCTGATCCGGGAACTACGGCCAGAGCAGCAATATTTCCAAAGAATTCAGCACAAGAAATATCAGGTCGGTCAGTGGCACTGCAATCTCAAAGCCACAGGCAACATAATCAGAGTAAAAGGCAAATGTAGGCAAATGACTAGAGTAGATGAAAACCAGGCTTCTCTCGAGATAAGCGGTAAGCCAACAGCACTCAAGCAAAAGCCAGAAAGATAACTGAGAAGAGATTGTAAATAACGGAACACAGCTATTTAGATAAATACTATGACAGCCTAGAAACCGAAAAGTAGTAAGGCCTCAGGTGCAAATCAAAACACAAAACAACCCGAAGCAAAACAAGAAGCCAAATTCTTGAAGAAATCTGTAAGCACAAATTCCGACATCGGCTGTGGTGAACTCAATAAAAACCGACTCACCAAAATTTCTGGCAATGAGACAACAGGCAAAAGAGAAAAAGTTATAACAATGAAAGGGCAAAGAAAACAAAATGACAGACAAATTAAGACAAAATGACAGAATGGGACAACGGCAAATCGGACAAAAATCCATATGCGTTTAGGTACAACCAGTACATACTGGTAGAAATATACCTCTACATAATTAAACACATTCATATTAACAATTATGTACAGGCTTAATAACACATTGATTCTGAGCAGTCTCTGTAGTACTTTTAAATAAATTAAAGGTCTCAAGTCCCACAGTGAGACACTTGAGAGACTCTCATTTTCCTCTCTTAGGCCACTGATCAAGTACTGGAGAAACCCGAGGGCCTGGACACAGGACCAGTGCATCGCAAGACTTTTACTTCTCAGTTGGCACCAAATTCTGTGTACCTGTATTGCTTTGTGAGAAAGGAACTGAGAAGACACAGGTTCCCAGCATATGAACTGTCCAAGCCCATGATATAACATTTATAAGTCAAGTCAAGTCGCCTGTCGGTCCCTTGGAATATTTACGAGTCTTAGACATGAGCAAGGAATGCATGTATAGTTTTATTTACAACCACCAGATTGAAAAACTTGTGAGACAGGTTTAATCTAGAATGCTCTTTTTAATAGCAAAGCAGTTAATGGATTTCAAGGGTGATGTGTTGACATTTATAAGCTTTTGTTAAGACCCTAGCTAGCGACTAACGAACCCTGTGCAGTGAACAATCGATGTAAAAATTTCTCTTAAATTATCTCCTGTGAGAAGTGTGTAGCATTAGGCAGTTCGATTACATGCCAGAACATTAGCCAATGATAATAAGATATGCTGTAGCATGTGATGCCTTATTCTACGGATACAACAGACATGAAAATGAGTACAGGCTTATAACTAGCACAGTCAAAACGCAAGGGAAAATACCCTGAATATCAACATACACCTACACATGACTAGCATCATTATGACAAATGATAACCATTTACACTTGAATACAACCATACAGAAATATTAAACCACTTGCTAATAATACACTTCTCACCCCGTACCCTAATCCTTTTTACAAAATTGCTGCTGACCCAGTTTCTCCTTAATTAATCTTCTGTGTGTTTGTATTTTTGTAGCTTGTGTTGCTGCCTTCGAAACTGAGCCCTAGACACTCACCTAAAAGTTAAGGAGTGTGGGAATGGAAAGAACAAGAACAATAAATGCTTGTTCTGGGTCAATGGATGGATAGATGAATGGTTAACTAGATAAAGTTCTGGAATGCAACAGGGTCAATTACCAACAAGAAGAAAGTGAATGCAAATTTGGAAAATTAGACTACCACAAAACTTTGTCCAATACAAAATTAATGTAGGTGAATAGATATGCAAAATACATAGGAGTTATTAAATGTTCATCCAAAACTTTGACGATAAACAGATTGTTCTGTATGGTAAAGACCATGTCCTTAATGCCCCTTGGAAAGATGCACTTGGGAGAAGAATCTATCTACCGTATATAGAAATGAACAGCAGCCCCTGAGCTAACCCATGAGGCAACCATGGATGAGTAAGGAGAGTTAGTGACTTCATATTTCTTAGCCTTGGCATGCAAGTGCAGGTAACTAGTACTCTCTCTTTTTGGTGGGGATTTGAACCCATGACCTCCAGCACTTTAACCACTAGATAAGGTTAGCATACACAGGGGAGCTTAAATGGTGTGGTATCCATTCCAATGGGCAGTGGTAGTGAAATATTACACCGATCAATTCGTTGAAAAATTAGCAGGGCCAAGGCCATAATTATGGTTGCTATAGAAACACATGTACATTTACATTTAACATAAAACAACCAACCATGGCTAAGCAATTTTTGATTGAATTGCATGCTAACTAAACAGTCATAACTAGCAGTCTACAGAGTGAGCCGTGTGCAAATAGCGATGCACAGGCACAGCCATAGCACAATGCACAACATCTGGCAGCGCTTTAGATTGATTGCACAGCATTAAATTTCCACCTTCGATTACTGCGTTAAAAGTACATTACATATGAAGCCATCGTTATGCTTAATTACTTGCACACTGCCAAAACATTTAAAGACTTTGTCTCCAAAGCTGGTTTTTTGCATTAGCTCATCGATCTGCAAAACTTAAAATCTTTCAACTGTTTGTGTTTCAGGGTCGGCTTATTTCGAAGACGTAAATAGCAGCCCCACTTTCCTTTCTACCTCATACCCTACCTACAGCCCACCTAGCTGCCTACTTACCTACCCACCTACCTACTGAGTACTGTAATCTATCGTTATATCTATCAACCTACTCATTTTAACCATTCACCTATCCATCCATCGACCCATACCTTTTCCTACTAGCCAATCATATGCAGGCGTTACAATGTGCTGACTTCACACCAAATACAATTCAAATATACTGGTTAATTGAACAGATAATAAGAGAATGCCTGTTGTTAAGCATGAGCATGGATAATGCATACACCAATGCATATAGCTGTCCTAGCTAGGGCTTAACCGGAATCCGGATCGGCAAACCGATTTTGCCGATTTTGGACTATCCGGAATTATCCGGATCCGGAATTTCTAGCCTGCCGATTAGTAAATAAATGTTTTTGAAGGTTTTCAAACTATAACAATAATTTACAGGCCCTGCAGTGATGATTTCCCACACAGATCATTTAATAGTTGGATAGCTAATGACGGTAGTGGCCTGCCGTTATCAGCCTGGGATGGCTTTATTAATGACCTCTGCTAGTTCTTCCTATACAGTGACTGCCTTCATCGGATAGTTCAGGGAGGTCTTAATAGATACATTGATCACAGGAGGGGAGGAGGGTTGACTCTCAACAACCCTGAACGGTCGGCGACGGTGTGAAACATTTGAGAGTCACCGCCGGTTGATCTTTGATCTTGGGGTGGGGTATTAAGACCTCCTTGGACTATTCAGAAGACAGCACATGTGGGAGGGATCATCAGGGCTAGGAGCAATCTGAAATTGTGCCGAACCCCTCCTCTGGGAGGGCTGAATTCAAGCCTGAAGGATACACAGACAGACAGAGACAGACAGACACAGAGTCTTGTGGTGATCTCTTGCAACCCCATTCACTGACCAGCTGATCTGCAGCCTGTCAAATCGACCACAGTCGTGGCCTTTAAACACCCGTTAATTGTTTGACTGGTCTTCGATGTCCGTCTATTTGGTCAGATTACAATCTTTATTACTATTCGGAATCGGATCCGGAATCGGCAAATAATGGTCTACACTATCCGGTATCCGGAATCGGCAAAAAAACCGAAATCGGTTAAGCCCTAGTCCTAGCTGTACATTGGCTGCCAATGTTTGTTTGTTTGCTTTGAATTGTTTCACATATATAACTTGAAAGACCAGTGGAATGCTTCAAAGGTCAACATCATACTCAACACCGATGATCTGGCCATCCACTATGTCGGGAGCCCTGGCCAAACATAAAATGAATACGTGGCCAAGAGAACAAACGAAATGGTCAAAGAAACAGAAAAACATGCTGATTCAGATGCCTCCCATATTACGAAGGTCCGCAAAAAATGGCTGTGGGGACTGCATGGGGTCAGATGTGATAAGTTAGATACCAGAACAACAACAACAACAATGATGATGACAATGAAGATGATGACGATGACATCAGAAACAACTACCCCTGCTACAGCCACCTCTACTGCCACCCAAGTGGACAACACTAGCAAAACAGAAATCAGACTCAACAACATATGAACAGGGACATGGAACGTCAGAAATCTGTCATACACAGCAAGAATATTATTAAAAAGGTACAGAAGGGAGATCACAGGATTTTGTAAGACAAGTTGGTGCAGAAAAGGAGAATTCTACTATGGTCAGTACAGAGTTCTGACATCGGGAGAGGCAGACAACTAAACTAAATTAAACGAATTATAAGATGGAGCAGTAGTTCTTAGCAAGAAAGTGACAAAAAAATGACAGCATGCAAGATTTTGCACCAAGTTGCCCAGGTAACAGAACAGTCATTCAAGTATAGATGCCTGGACGTCAGCAGCTAAGGATGAACAAATTAATACATTTTATGGGCAATACACAGAAATCCCAAATACCATATTATCGCTATCATAGAAGTTTCAACACAGAGTTCAGCAGAGACATTGACACCTGGACAGAAACCAATAGAAAACAGAGAAGGCGAGACATGAACAATAACAGGAAAGACACCTGACTGATTACGGTATATCATAATAAACAAAATATGGAGCTCAAAATCTGATAAAGTGTATATCATTCAACCAACATATTTGTTCAGACCACAATCACTAACCAGAAAATGAGGTTAAGGAGAGGATTCCGGACACCAGAGAATATCAAGTACCATACCAAGAAATTGAAAGATGAAGGCATCCAACAGAAATAGAAAGAGGAGATAGATTCAGATCAATGATCAAGATAGCAGAGAAGATAAGTGGACAAACACGTAAAAAGGACTACAAAGAGCAGCCAAACAGTCAGACAAGCTCACATGAAGTCTTAAGACCAGTGGATAACAGTGTCAGAACTTGTGGAGAAGAAAAAACATAGACAAATGAGAAATATTAATATTACAGACAGAAAATAATTTCGCTAGCTCACTCGAGAAATCAGAAGACAACTACAAAGATCTAATCTAATCTATAGCCCCTGTTCTATAGTGCCGTTCTATAGCACCATTCTATAGCACCATTCTATAGCACCATTCTATAGCACCATTCTATAGCAATGTTCTACAGCAAGGTTCTATAGTCCCATCCTGTAGCACCGTTATCACAATGGCCAAGATATCAGCTGATGGTCACTCAGAATGAAATTGCAATCAAAAATCATAATTCAATGGGAAAGCCAGGTCGAAATCTGATTGACGAGGGAAACCTGAAGCAGGCTATGGTGCTTAGGCAAAATATATCCAGCCTAAAGTCTGGATGTGAATGACATCAAAGAATTGACAACAGAATGAACTAATTGGGCAGAGAATTCCAAAGCTTGAGACCAGCGACCATACATGTCCGAGAGCCCCTCACTGTTTGGGTGCATCAAGAGTCACAGCATCCACTGATCGAGTGCAGTATCTATTTCTAAGAGGGGTGAACACAAAGCAGAGAGTGGTCGGACAGTTAAAATACAGTATTCTGTGAACAGTAAGGCAGATTTTGAAATGGGTTCTTTCACCAAAGGGCAGCCAGTGCATGAGTGTAATATGAGCATAACATGCTGACATTTAGGGTATTTTTTCTTTTTTGCCCTAATCCATTAACACTTGAAAGGCCCTCACTTCACTATTTTAAAAAAATAAAGTGGGTAAAAAACTGTCTGCATGTCATATTTTTGGCAAAAATCATTATTGGAGGTGACACAATTAACATAAATATTTGTTTGGCAAGCAGTAGAAAAATAACTGATACTGTGGTAAACATGCAAAACTGCCTTTAAAATTAAAACACTGATTCTTCACAGTGAGGGTAAATGGCAGCAAAATTAATAAGAATCTTACATTATTTTTATTTAGTTCAATTTGTGCAAGAATCACGTATAAACATTCTGTGTTTACGGTATTTAAATTCCATTATCATGTGTATTTAGTATAGCTGTACAGTGTTAACCAAAAGCTGTTAAAATGTTTTAGGACATGATTTACGGATTGCAAAGTCATTGACTGAATAGTGCACAGTTTCATTCATTCATTCATTACTTGAATTTATATAGCGCCTCTTCAAGGGAACTATTCAGAGGTGCTCCCAACCCCAGCGCGGCCAAATAGGACCATTTTAAGTTGAGAGAGGAACGTCTGAGAAGGGGTTCTAGGAAGGGAGCGGAAGGACCAGAGGGAGGCCATTCCAGGTCGAGGGGCCAACCACAGAGAACGCACGGTTCTGCTTGGTGGAGGTGCGAGCAAAAGGCACAGAGAGAAGACCATGTTCAACCGAACGGAGGGAGCGCGAGCCCCGAGCACTGAGGGTGGGGCTACAGAGCTCAGTAAGGTAGACAGGAGCGAGGCCCAGCAGGCAGTGCTAAACTAAGGCAGCTACCCTATACAGTATACACGATTCGTTGCCTAAGAGGGAGCCAGTGAAGAATGTCGCGCATATAACTGGAGATGTGGTCGAATTTGGGTATGTGGCCAATAAGGCGGGCTGCAGAGCGTAAGACGCGATCCAGACAGTTCAGTCGGACAGCCGGGAGGCCAGCATAGAGAGAGCAGCAGTAGTCAAGTCTGATGGCTACAAAAGAATGGACAAGGGTAGTAGAAGCAGTAGAACTTAGTGTCACTTTCTAATGAAAAAATGCTCAGTGCAGACAGCTTTTTTTACCAAGCATGTTTTGAAGGTCATTCCTGATCTTTCCAACTGAGAAAATCACATTTCTGCCACACAGTTTGTTACCAGTAGGCTAAAAAAAAGCTGCAAATAGATTCAACATTTGGGAAACCAGCTGAATTTTATCCTTGAAGAATATTTGATGCAATTCTTCAAAGCTGAAACTGTTTTTATCCAAAGTGTTTCACGTAAGTATAGAATAGCTTCAGCAACGTAACACACTCATATACAGCTGTTCTTCTTATGCTTCTAAAGTAATTAAACATGCTCAAACTAGTTTGTAAATGATCAATAATTGGCAGGAAAGATTGTGTTTGAAACGTGTCTCTTGGTGTCAGTAGGTTATCAGTGTCAGGTACATTGCTATCATCGACCTGTATCCACCTCCTCCTTCGTCTTTTTGTCTTTTGTATTTCACATTCTTCTTTCCTTGGTTTTTTAGTTCTATTTCATCAGACTTGTCACTGGTTTCAGTGATTAACTGGGCCAGTATTGCATAAAGTTTAGTGCACGTCCCAAGTGTCTCCAGTAAAGCTTTGCTTGCTTTATGAAACTGGCTTAACAAACCAGTACAAAGTTCCACAAAATAAACTGACCACCCAAAAATGTATGATGGCAGCGTCTGATTGAACTAACCCACATATTACATCATAGAGTTCTTGTATATGCACCTATAAGCAGGTTATCTGCAAGACTGCTTCATAAATAAGTAACAATCTGGGCTTAGTGCAAAGCATTGAATTGACAAATAGTTGCAGACTTTATCCGGTTTATCAGTTGGTGTCTTGGTTTTTTGGATGTATTAAAGATCCTTGGTGCCTCAATGAATAGCTGGACGTGCGTTGTCTTCTACCAGTGAGGTACTGCTCATCAGCATCGTCATCGTGTGTGCGAACGCTGTCACCTGTCGTCGCTCTACTCTATCGACGCAACTTGGCCAGAGACTCTGAACATCCATGCCATCTTCAGCTGTCGATGGGAATCCGTTGGTTGGTTCCACGCGTATGTGTTGGCCCGCCAGTGGTGACTCTTCTAGCTTACTGTGCATTGTTTTGCTACCTGATGTAATATTTTTTTCTTCATAATGACACTTGTCGTCATAATAGGCTATCACAGAGAGAACCTCTAAGTAGATATCTTGAAGAGGCACTTTATAAATTCTCAGAATGAATGAACGAATATCACTTTGTAAAAGTATTCGCTACAGTCCGCTGTCTGCATACAGTTTTTTCCTTCTCAAAATGAGGCCCCTGGCAACGCGAGGCCCCAAGCCATGGCTTGGTTGGCTTATGCCTAAATCTGGCACTGCTGACGTGATAATGTCAACACCACACCTACCCATGGAAAGTTAAACAAGTAAGCCATCTAAACTGAACAGACTAAAGTCAGTCAAATTTGCAGAGGTGTTGATTTGCCCCTAGAAGGAGAAATTCACTCTTCAATGGATTCAGAACAGGTTCATTACTAGCCATCCTAGACTGAACAATGAACATCGTCAAAAACAGAAGCAAGCAGTTGCAGAGCAGATTTAGACAAGGAACTATCCAACGTAAAGAATAGCTGGGTATCATCAGCTCCCAAGTGGTAGTCAAGAGCAGTGTCAGTATGTAGGAACCAAGTGGAGTGGTATATAATGCAAACAGGAGCACACCCACAGAACCTTCTGGCACATTGTAATTCAAGACAGTGGGTGCACAAGTGTGTTGTTTTATGCAAACTGTGATGTAGGTAAGAAGGGAACCACTGAGAGCGTGACCAGAATGACCAAACCAGTGTTTGAGGCAGTGAAGGAGTATTTTACGATCAACGGTGTCAAAAGCAGCAAATTGGTCAAGAAGACACTATTGCACAAGTCAATCAGTTTGTATATCTTGGAGGATTAATAATCACAGATGACAACAGCCAAAAAGACATACAGAGGAGAATTGAATACAGAGGAGAATTGAACACATTTCACAAGAATTTGGAAGAATGAATCAGATACAGAGACACAGAGAATGAACAAGGTGAACCAAAACAAGAATATATGAGATAATGATACAATCCATTTTCCTGTAAGGATCAGAATGCTGGAGCAGAAAATGAGCTGGCTATAATAAACTGCAGGAATTTCAGGACTACAGAAATGTTAAAGATAATGATATCAGACATCCAAACGACTCTGTTGGACAATGCCACTCAACAATGACTGCACTGCTTTGATCATGTGGACAATTTCTCATTGCAGTACAGTGGACTGTACCAATGACTCGACTACATCACTGACCTGGGCTAATGTCAGGAACAGACTTAATCCCACACACGCAATACATGGGAGATTTGAAGGAAAGACAAACAAAAAGGAAAACAAAGACATCACGGGGCAGACAATATAAATGAGAACATAACAATACTCCAAATAACACTAAGAGGAGCACTGGACTAAAAAATTGGAAAACGGAGATCGTTTATTCGCACCCATCGCCCCTGAATGGCTAGCAGTGATGTGGTACCCGAGTCTGGCCAAGGACTCGAGTCTGACTCGAGACTGATTTTCTGTGAACTCGGACTCAGACTGTCGTCATGACTCGGACTTGGACTCAGACTCGAAGCCCCTGGACTTGAATTTTACTGGGTGACTCGGTTTCCGATTCACAATTTCTGGACAGAACAGACAACTGTAGTGCCATGACTATACTTAGTGGTAGTTAGTCTTAGCTGTTCCTACCATGAGTGCACCTGTTAAACGTGTGTTTAGCAGTGAAAGAATTTCTATGCGTCCTCATCGTGCCAGATTATGAAACAAAACTTCATCAAATTTAGTGTTTTTAAAGCGAAATTTGGATAAATTGACATTGACAATGTTTTCTGCATAAGTGTTGTTGTTAATTTTCTATGCCACTGAATCGCGTGTTTCGGTGTATTTTGATGTTGATGGACTTGGACTTCCAAAGGACTCGATCTTAAAAACTCGGACTTGGACACATCTGGACTCGACTCGGCTTAGATGAACTCGGCTTAGGTGTACTCGACAACATCACTGACGGCTAGTGTCAGGAACTGATGATGATGTCGAAGTCGAATAGGAGCTAAATAAACCATCCATCCCGTCGCTAGCTAAATGTCCCAGCGTTGTAGTAGGCCCTACAGTGAACTGTACCGATTATGTGACTAGATCGTTCCAGATTATTTCGAAACCGATAATTAGCAGAACCAGAGGTCGAAACCTACCTTTCCGGAACGTTTTTGCTCCGATTCATTTAGATATCCCAGTTGGTCAAACTGCTGACATTGTTTTTACAAAGTAAACATCTGTAAAAGTCATCCGTATGAACACAACATACGCTGATGTCTCCCACGGTTGGGTCAAAGATGTGGGCGGGTCAGGTAGTTGTAGGCGGAGCTATGTCATTATGATTGACAGAACAGGTTCACACGACAATTAAAACCGGTGTGGTGCGACATAGTTCTCAGGGTTGAGATGTGTCCGACTTCCCGACTCCGCCCACTTCCGTTGCCAATATAGTATTTGGCACGGTATATGCGAAATACTGTCAATTGACATGATGTCTGGGCAGTTAGACGACGTTTGAATTATCATGTTAACGTTTGAAGTATCATATTAACGTAATAACAAAATGACAAGCGAAACAGAAATCATATCAGAGGAAATGAGAAGCCCAAAAAGTGAGCTATCGAAACATCATTTGGGTTAACGATTTGTTTAGCCTCGAGTGTTGTAGCGCGAGTTCTATTTTTATAAACAAATTCCCATGCTGGAAAAGTGGCGATGAAATTTTGTCGCGCTTTAAAAATTAAGAATCGTTTAGGCCCCTACATTATTCCGTGTGTAACTAACTTTATACCTAATTTAATGTTTCTAGGTTTCCAAAGAAGCATATTTTGTATACTTGTACAATCTGCCAGTGTTTAACAAAAACATGGATTAGATAAGAATTAAATTACTTATGCGGGAACAATGAACATCAGCATCGCACAATATTGGTTGCTGACTTATTTTATGCTAATTAATTTCTATAGGCTAATTGTAAATACGGAAATTCTTCTGTCACATACATTTGAAACCCCCGCCACCGGATTTTCACACATAGGCTACCTATCCTTCGCAGAGCTATCTTTGGCATGTTGGAATAAGTAGCTTGTGTATTCGAGGTCTTTCCCGGACACGATAGTGCATAATTCCTATTAATAGTTGAGCTCGACGGACACTTCTTCACCGTAGCTATATGAGCACCACACCGGACGCCGACGTCATTATTAGGCTACCTGTTGCAAATTAATAATAGGCCCAATGTTGCTGATCTCCCACCCACGTACTAGGACTACATAGCCTAATTATTTAGTAGGCCTATCATAATAATTATAGGCCTAATCCGCGTTGCAAGGCTGTCATTCGATAAAATTAAATTAATATTAATTAGCCTATTGCAGGCCTAGTGCATGCAGCATGCAATATATTGTCTTGTTAATTGTTATTAATGAGAAAAGTATTTTTAAAAGTATTTAAGTGAACTGATGACGAAGTTGTGCTTGATAAGAGTGATTTGCACGGTTCTAAGTTTGCTGATGACCCAAACTGGAAAGCAGTGCTGATGAAGTAGAAATGAAAATACATGCGAGACTTAGGCCTAAGGTCGCCGAATAACATTTTAATTGTTGTATGACTGGCAGATCTCTTTAATTTAGAAAACTGCTGTTATGCATGTCGGAAAAGTTAAAGTTTTCATATTATATGAAATGGGAGGGTAGGCCTAAGGTAGCCACCGTAGCCTACTGAAAGTGAAGGAGGAACTTCGAGGAACAACGGGACTTGGAACTTTGGAAGTGCTAGAAATTGCACTTAGGCTATAGGCCTAATTGGCCTATAGGTCTTAGGCTAAGCCTTAGCCCTTATAGGTAGGCCTACGATCAAAAGGGACATCGTCATATCAGGGCAAAGCCGCAAAGGTTCTTCAATGGAAGAATTGAAGACTTTGAAGTCGTGTAGAATGGTTTGGATGATAGTTTGTCGCAGTAGGCCTATAGGCTATGGCCTATATAGTATATACGCTGTCTTTAACATCTCATAGCTTTCAAGAAAAAGCTATAGGGATGATAGGCTAGGCCCATTTATAGGCCTAAGCATTTCAGGTTAACTTGTGGTTGTTCTAATTAAGGCCTATAATTAACTTAGCTTGCAAGTCTTCTCAACCGCTTAATTAATACTTATTGATTGACCCGGATGTTCTGGACCAAAGAGGACTAAAACAATGACTGATCGTAATCGTGATCTCCAAACTTCTAAAGCGCCACTCGAAAGCCAATTAAGCGCAGGGCACCAGTTTATTCACGAGCGCTGATATGTGCGTAGGTGAGAAAATGACTGAGCTCCGCTGAATAATGCGCTGGCTCCCGTGACTTAAGCTTATAGGGCCTAGCCTATAGGTTTTCTTTGGGCGTTGTACAATTTAGAAATTTCGGGGTCATGATTTTAAGAACCAATTATAATTACACCGCGTCTGTTATTCATTGGAAAACGAGTATCATCGGAGCATGGTCGAGGCCATACGGTCGACGTGCACAGAAGTAGGCCTACGTGTAGCCTACATTTGGTATAAGGGGCCGTCCATAAATGACGTCACGCAATTTTGGCCGATTTTTAACCCCCCCCCGTCACACTTCGTCACAAAAAGTAACACCCCCTCTGAAAATTACGTCACAAAGCTCTGACCCCCCTAAAATCAAATTTCCATGGTGAAGCAAAATGCTCCATCATGGAACAAATAGGGAAAGCATGAATATTTTAAACTCTAACGGTGACCAAATATTGAAATAATTAGAAAATTATTAATAATGATGCCCATATACATTAAAATAATTAAAAATAATTAAAATTTAATCCTCAAAGTTAGTGCTGTTATTAATAAAATAAAATTGTTGTTAATTGTTAAATTTAATAACATAGACCTGATGTGACGTCACACTGCTCAGACCCCCCCCATGTCACACATCGTCACAAATTTCCGACCCCGACCTCCCCTAGGTCAGGGGCGGATCCAGGATTTCTGGTTAGGGGGGCGTAAATACTACCAATCCAATCCCGTAAATATATATATATATATATATATATATATATATATATATATATATATATATATATATATATATATATATGAAATTAGATCATGCAAAACTATAATGATCCTTTTTATAGAAAATGTTATGGAACTTAAAAAAAATATATAGTTTCTCATATAAAACAACTGGTCTCCACTGAAGGTTAACAGTGAAACGATTATAAATCAGTTATCGGTTTTGATCATGCAACCCTTGATCCAAAAAGAAAATAATTAAGTGTCACATGCCAGTGGATTAAGCAGTGTCATTCTCCTTGGATGCTTTCTGGCGTAGGCATTGATAATGTCATCAATGTCTAACTTGATGTCCTTGTGGACAAACAATAAAATGAGTGCATTAAATCTGTCCTCGTTCATTGTACTTCGGAAACACGACTTCACAAATCGCAGACTAGAATTTGCTCATTCAACACTGCAAGCCGTGACAGAAGTGAGCAGCAAAATGTGAATTATTGTGGTAATATTTGGATACATAATACGACAGGAGCGGCTGTCAGCGAGGGTGTCCGACAGGGTGCTTGGTGTGCTGTCAGCGTTTCTCCACATCTGCTGCCAAAGCTTTAACTCTTGATGAAACGAATCCGGCGAAGGCAGGTCATCATGATAGTAATGAAGTATACCATCAGCCATGGGCGTCCGCAGAGGGGCGCAAGGGGGCGCATGTGCGCCCCCTGGATTTTGAGCATATGTGCAGAGAATTTTTGATTATTCAATTGGTTTGGACGGTCTTGGACCTATAGACTATCTTTGTTTATGCGGATGTTTGAAAATTTAACGTAGCCTATAGAGTTCTCTCTTGGTAATATGGAAAATCATATTGCAACCCGAGACGGCGAAATGCATTCAGTCGTAACGGCTAATTTGTATCGTATTCTTTTCTGTTGTTTTAGCCGATCCCTGCCAGATAACAGTTAGCCGCGTAGTCAGAACTTTATATATATATATATATATATATATATATATATATATATATATATACAAATGTACATAATATTAATGAACATATATAATTGACACTGGCATGGAGCGACAGTCTCTAAGTAGGCCTAATCAGATTCTTCCATTTAATAGATGCAAGCTAACACACGTTCTGCCAGACTTTTTAAACATATATCCCGCTCGCTTCGGAACCAGTCCCAAGCCTGGATGAAGGAGGAATGCGAATCTGTTGATCTTTGTTGTTTTACGGGTTCAAACTCCCCCCAAGTAAATGGGTAACCGTTGAATTGAGCGCGCACATTGCGCCGACCTTCATCTCAGCGACCTCAATTCACCGCCACGAAACACAGCGCCTATATACACACTCGGGCAGTATCACAAGAACGGAAAAGACTACGGTAGCACTTCTGAGTAGGACAATTTCGTCTTGCTGTCCCTGACCGAAACCGATTCCGCCTTCGACTGGGAAGGTAGGTTTGGCCGACTAATACTACGCATTAGCCTACTTTGAGGGAGGGAAAATAGAGTAGGCCTAAGGGAATATTAATTTTGCGCAAACTGTTTATAGGCATATATAGGCCTACTCCAAATCGGAGGCTGGTAATTGTTATAGGCCCTAATCTTATAAAAAATAATGACAGTAGCTTCTTTTGTATAATAAGCTCAATGAGTTGACCTAATATAATAAAATTGACCGTGTGTCTGTGTTTAACTTCCAAATTCAGTTTCGTGGTAATTAGGCTAAAATTAATATAATAATTTAATTATTGACTAACGTTTTTTTCTTTTGCGTTGGCGTGCATGCCGAATGAATAGCCTACGTTGCCCAGTGCTTGCCCACTGTTAAGTAAACCTGCCGTTAGACGTTAGTATAGTCTATAGGAGCATTCACAAGTCACGTGATATCTTTGTTTACGTAAGTCAAAACAAATGTAAAAATGCCGTCAACATATTTCACATGTGCAGTTGATTTAGACATTTAAAAAAAAGACTACAGCATTAGTAATCGTCAAAATATTAATGTTTTTACTCATTTGTTAACAATATTGCTTCCAGCAACAGCCGAATGAGCCGATGTTTTGACTTACACAAACGTTGGCGGGCAGATATCACAAAGATATCACGTGACTTGTGAATGCTCCTATAGAAAGTATGCAGTACTGATAAATTATATAATAATAATAATAATAATATAGGTTGATTGGCTGCATTGGCATAAACTTAGTAAAAGTTTCAATTGAATTCCTTGAAAATATAACGTCTCCAGGCGATTGCAATTGTTATTTCAAGAAAATGGTCAGATTTCAGTCATAAAATTTAATTATCATAATAGTTTTTGACAAATGTTCGAATTATGTCTATGAATTTTTTCGCATGTTGGGATCCGCGCCAGAGGATCGAGAGGTAGCCAGCGCCGATGGGTAAGAGCGTCGACGGTGGTGATCGGTTGCTTTCGACACTACTTGTCCCTGTGACAACTATTTAAAAGTTTGCGCCCCCCTAGAAAAATTCCTGCGGACGCCCATGCCATCAGCAGTGAGTGCGTCGATGTTTGAAACATTAGATGGAATGAGACTTAGACCACGAATTGCTTGTTTCGCCAATATTGTGAACTGAACAAGGTACAGGCAGTAGGCTCCTAGTATCATTATGTGGTCACCAAAAGTACCTGGCTGTGCCATTTCATGAAGGTAAGACTCAACATCGCCATGTGAAACTTTTTCAGACAGATGTACTGTAGTGCCATCCAACAAGGTAAGACTATCACGTCGGTCCCAAAGATACTGAACGATGTCACTTCTTATTGTAGCTGGACTTATGTTTTTGCAGAGACATAGCTTCATTTGGTCAGAAATTGATGAAAATAGACAATTGCCATCTTCTTTGGGATTTAATGACACTATGTTGTTCTGAAATGGTAAATGTTCTGGTGCAAATGCTGAAATATTGCAATATCATTGATAAATGTATAATAATAATAATTTTCAAACTCGCAATTCTACATGCAGAATGTCTTCGTATTTGTTAAACTTCTTACATTGTTTACTTTTTCCCCGGGCACTCCGGGCCCCCTCACACCGCCGGGCCCCTGGGAATTTGCCCCTCCCCCTTTCGGCGGCCCTGGCTGCCCCAACTAAAAATAATATAGTCGATGCCAATTTATCATACGATAATTAACATAGTAATGATAGAAATTGAATACACTAGTATTTGTATAAAAATAGATTCAATAAGCAAGGGATGGATCATGCGCCTCATCCATGGACCGCACGCCACTGAGCGTTAAGAGAATGATTATATGAGTAGGCCTATAGTTCTATATCCTTGATTTGCTTTTGTCCATAATATCGGCAGCTGAACGCTTTCGGCGGCTAGAATCAGCACAACGAATTTCAAAATTATAATCATATGCCATCTTTTGAGATTTAGGCCTAAGATAGGCCTATGTCTTACCAACGGCAGTCGGCTTATTCGCGAATGATAAAACTGCTTGTTTAAGCCGTTTTGACGGCGGACCACTCGACATATTTTTAAATTGACCAATTTCTATTTACGTAAATTTTGTCTGTACATGAACTTTGTGAATGACGTCACGGCAAGTCATTGGTCACGTGGGCAACGTCTGCTAGCAACTCAGGTAAGTAGGTAAGAGAGCTCCGGTAAGAGAGCTCCATTCTGTCGGTCCAGCTACTTCAAACATCCTATTCCCAAATTGCAGTTATATTAGTTTTAGGTCAGTTTAGTTTGAGAACATTTGCTGCAGGTTTAGGGGGGCGTACGCCGGCTCCGCCCCCCTCTAAATCCGCGCCTGTAGGTGCGTGACGTCATTTATGGACGGCCCCTAAACTATAACGGCCATAATTAAAATGACGAGGAGTTAGGAGTAGCCTAACGTTGCTAAAGCTTGAACAAAAACCATTGTAATCAAACGTCTGATGACTGAAAAGCTTGATCGGTGACCTTATGCAGGGACTACGACACACCTGTAGGTTATAGTTATAGCCTACTCTCCCCCTTTTATCGATTGGATCCGAGACTGTTTATGCTTGAGAGATATGCCTATACTCTTTGGCAGTTTACATGGTTTTAAAACGAAACAGCCGCCGAGACACGTACGTGCGTAGCTAAGTTTCTTCCAAGAAACCGAGATCGATAGGCTAGCTATGTGAACCAAAACCATTATTATAGCCTACAATTCACCAGCTGGCGCTGAAGATGTCTTAGTGGAGGTAGGCTACAGCTTCGTTTCTAGCTATAGTTTCCAACATCCAGTAACTTAGCCTATAGTAGCCTATATAAGGTCCAATACAGCATGCACGGCCAAATTTCCAACTGAAAAAGTTACCTTTATCCTAATGAAATAAGGAAGGAAGCCTGGTAGCCGGACAATCCATTTTCGCGCTAGGCCTACGTACGTGTAGGCCTACGTGTTTTGGTCGCCCGTGCACGGTCTCCACGGTCAACGTCTCTTTGAAGTTGTTAGCGCTACTATCCTCGCACGGCTATACTTTATGCCACCTCTGTTTGGTGGAGATTTGCCACTGTAGCCTAGGGCAGGGGTGGCCAACCTTTTTTGGCCTACGGGCCACTATGATTGTTGGTAAGCACGCTGCGGGCCGCAAAATGTTTGTCCTCACAGTCTCGAAAGAAATACAAAATGTTTATTTCATATTTTACAATATGTATAAAACAGGTAAGACTACATTAGGTCACTAGAACTTACAACACTAAATCTTTTTGTGTTTTAGACATCATTTTTATGCAGTATTGTAGTAGTCGGACAAGTAAGTAGGTGCAAAATGAGACAACAAATTATTTTGAAAAAGCCGTGCGGGCCGCAAATCAGCAGCCCGCGGGCCGCATTTGGCCCGCGGGCCGCGGGTTGGCCATCCCTGGCCTAGGGGAACGTAAACGCCTTAACGGTAGCTAAGCCTATTCTAAGAAAATTGACCCGTTCAGGCTTCCTCCCTGCCAATTTTCCTAGTTTTGACAAACACGTACTGTTCTAGAGCTGATTCTAGGCCTACTCTTTTCCGTTCAATTGTTAAACCCTTGCCACGTCCTTCACGATGGACACGACCTCCTCCCTCCCCGTAAGGTCCCTCCATACAATACGTACGCGACCCAGCTAGGCCGCGTGATCTCACCCTACCTGGAATTGATGCCTTTGCAAAAAGAAGTTTAATTATGAGAATGTTGTGTGACTTTGCATAAATGTGTGTATTATTTATTTCTTCTGTACAGCCTTAAGCTACTGTGCGTTTGCTGGTAGTCAAAATAATAAAGAATATTCATGCTTACTTACTTGTTTACGCGATTACTCTTGGTAATGGTACTTACTTACTTACATACTATACTTACTTTTTTGGGAGCGCCTCTGTTTTGAGTGGCGCTATATAAATGCTTGATTACGATTACGATTACTTACTTGCTTACTTACTTACTAATAAATTATCTTCTCATTACGAATTCGTCATTTTGCGTTCTCATGGTAACATTTTCTTAAGCGATGACGCCATCAGTGGGCCTTTTGTCTTACGTCATCTTTCGATAGACGTTGTCATGGACTCATGGTGCAACATTTTCTCCATTTCGTGAAAGAAGTTCGAAGACAGTCTAAGCTAAAAAATTTAACTTGTGAAAATCTTTGGTCTGCTCTCTAAAATTCAAAAGTTCTTTGAAAAACAAGAATTTCAAGACGGTCGACGTTTGAAATCTTCGAATAGGGCCTAGTACTAGGGCTTAGGCAAGAAATCTTCGAATGAACAAGAATTTCAAGACGGTCGACGTTTGAAATCTTCGAATGAACAAGAATTTCAAGACGGTCGACGTTTTAAGCAATCGCAGGTAGCAAGAAAACAGCACAACGAACAGACTGTATGCGACCACAGAAGCGAAGATTCGAGTAAGAAATTTCTTTTTTTTCATTTTTAATTCAGAAATAGATTATTCATCGTACCACTAAGTTGTTCGATGGTTCATTTAAAGTAAATTAATCAGCAAAACATCAGAACACGGTTAAAATTTAATGTAGCCTACATCTAATAAAAGTAAAGACCAGCGATAGATGGTAGCATTGCAACCAAATAAGTCCAGTAAGGATTGAATTGTATGATGGTAAATTTCCATCATGGGCACTCACCCCGAACTATTTCATTGACTCTACAGACCATTCATTATCAGAGTGTCTGGTTCATGTTAATTTGCTGTGACATTTTCGGGCCCCCAATGTTGCGGGCCAAGTGCGACCGCACGGTTTGCCACCCCACTGCTTGGAATCTGCATCACCGATACCCTGGCTCTCGAAGAAGTACCCTAAACAAATACACTGCTGTTATCAACCAGTTGCTACGTAAGAAGAAGAAGAGCAGAAGCAAAGTAAGCAATGGATATGAAGAGAAGTGAATTCATTTTCTTACTCTCAGAATATGAAGGCCTAGGTAGGTGTAGGGCTCGGGAGCCATGGAACCAAAGGCGCCGATGCTCTCACAAGTTTTACCTGTGACCCTGAGGCTGAAGCATTAACAGTTACTGTTTTGGAAATAATAATACTATAAAAAAATAATACAGTGATATATATACTCCGATATCGGATATAATGCATAAGACCATAACAAGAAATCATTTGCATGGTGTAAACGCAATTATACCAGTCCATTAGGGTGTGTCTTAAAATTTAAAGTTTCAAAATTAACATCGGCCAGGTCGTTTGTGTTCCACGTTGAGAAACATTTTCATTTGCCAAATTATATGAAAATCGGAAGAGATTTAGAACTAGCTCAAAGCCCCGGAAGAATCATCACTTAGAAAACAATGCAATTGCAAAACATTGCAATTTTATTTTATTACTAATTATAACATAAACATCTAGTAATCAGTGTCAAGTTCCTATTAGACATTAAAGACATTGTTTATTGTGGATATGAAAGTGGGGTACAGTACAACAGTCCACAAATTGGGTGTACGGGTACCTCATGCCCTCCGCTAAAATCAGAGTAACTGTTACACTATACACAGAGCCTACATAAATTATTACTTTATAAGCACCTTTCTATTCTGCTTAAATTTTGCCGACGCTCCCATCTGCATTTCTGTAATAGCAACTGCTGAAAAATCCAAACTATAAATAGATTGGATGACTCTTTTCTTGACAATGGGAGTCAGAACAATCATACAGTATGGCAAAAGACGTCATATTCTACCTCAGAGTGATGAACAATTTGGCGCAGAAAGGAGCGAGTTGCTCCCATGCAGTTTTTCAATGAAGCTCTGGTCCGAGAATGACTAGGCCTACGAGAACAATTTGTTTTGCATGGTCGAGTACCATTGAAACATATTCCCAAAAGCGGGAATAAATAAATGACAAATAACTGACGGTTTCCTTCTGCTTTCGCCTAACATTTATGTTTAAGTGTTGAAACTTGTTTGGATCCAGGGCCGTAAATACTGGGAAAGAAAGCATGTTAATTCTCTGCCCACTTTTAAGCCTGGGGAGGGAACATAAAGGAATTTCACTAGTGGAAGTTTAGAATGTTGTTTTGCTACATGCATGAATCAAATCATTCCTACACAATGCTGTTATGTGGGCTTCTTAAGGAAAGTATACACACTTTTCAAAGGGCAGTTTTCCCTTCCCACATGTCGAGCAGATTTTCAGCCCAATAATTGGTTCTTTGAAAATTGTAATGTTTTGCAATTGCATTGTTTTCTAAGTGATGATTCTTCCGGGGCTTTGAGCAAGTTCTAAATCTCTTCCGATTTTCATCTAATTTGGCAAATGACAATATTTCTCAAGGTGGAACACAGAAACAACCTTGCCCATATTAATTTTGAAACTTAAAATTTTAAGATAAACCCTACAGTGCATGGTGTAAAACCCAGTAGACTAGAATAAAAGATCATTGGCATGGTCTAGATTTCAGTAAGACCATTGCATATTAACCTTTTCGCTGCGGATGACGAGTATGTTTCGTCATAAAATTGTAAGCCCGTACGCGGATGACGAGAACCTCTCGTCGCAAACACAGTTCAAGCTCACGGGATACAATACTGCTACGTCTACTGGAATACAACGTTATCGCGTACTGTCATGATAAAAAAGTAATGAATTATATAACTGAAAATAATATTCGTTCGGTAGATGGCGGAATTGTCGTTTTTATTATGGATTATGAAGTCATTGTGTGTTGTCATAGTTACTCAAAAATCACTGGCAGGGTCTAAAGTCAGGAAACACCAATGCGTAAGAAAGGATCATTGGCGTGGTGTAAACCCAGTAAGTCCAGAATCAAAGATCACTGGTATGGTCTAAATTCCAGTAAGACCAGTGCGTAAAAAAGGATCATTGGCATCGTGTGAAACGCAGTAAGACCAGAATCAAAGATCACTGGCATGGTCTAAATTCCAGTAAGACCAGTGCATACACAAGGATCATTGGCATCGTGTGAAACGCAGTAAGACCAGAATCAAAGATCACTGGCATGGTCTAAATTCCAGTAAGACCAGTGCGTAAAAAAGGATCATTGGCATCGTGTGAAACGCAGTAAGACCAGAATCAAAGATCACTGGCATGGTCTAAATTCCAGTAAGACCAGTGCGTAAACAAGGATCATTGGCATCGTGTGAAACGCAGTAAGACCAGAATCAAAGATCACTGGCATGGTCTAAATTCCAGTAAGACCAGTGCGTAAAAAAGGATCATTGGCATCGTGTGAAACGCAGTAAGACCAGAATCAAAGATCACTGGCATGGTCTAAATTCCAGTAAGACCAGTGCGTAAGAAAGGATCATTGGCATCGTGTGAAACGCAGTAAGACCAGAATCAAAGATCACTGGCATGGTCTAAATTCCAGTAAGACCAGTGCATAAAAAAGGATCATTGGCATCGTGTGAAACGCAGTAAGACCAGAATCAAAGATCACTGGCATGGTCTAAATTCCAGTAAGACCAGTGCGTACACAAGGATCATTGGCATCGTGTGAAACGCAGTAAGACCAGAATCAAAGATCACTGGCATGGTCTAAATTCCAGTAAGACCAGTGCGTACACAAGGATCATTGGCATCGTGTGAAACGACGTAAGACCAGAATCAAAGATCACTGGCATGGTCTAAATTCCAGTAAGACCAGTGCGTACACAAGGATCATTGGCATCGTGTGAAACGCAGTAAGACCAGAATCAAAGATCACTGGCATGGTCTAAATTCCAGTAAGACCAGTGCGTACACAAAGGATCATTGGCATCGTGTGAAACCAGTAAGACCAGAATCAAAGATCACTGGCATGGTCTAAATTCCAGTAAGACCAGTGCGTACACAAGGATCATTGGCATCGTGTGAAACGCAGTAAGACCAGAATCAAAGATCACTGGCATGGTCTAAATTCCAGTAAGACCAGTGCGTACAAAAGGATCATTGGCATCGTGTGAAACGCAGTAAGACCAGAATCAAAGATCACTGGCATGGTCTAAATTCCAGTAAGACCAGTGCGTAAAAAAGGATCATTGGCATCGTGTGAAACGCAGTAAGACCAGAATCAAAGATCACTGGCATGGTCTAAATTCCAGTAAGACCAGTGCGTAAAAAAGGATCATTGGCATCGTGTGAAACGCAGTAAGACCAGAATCAAAGATCACTGGCATGGTCTAAATTCCAGTAAGACCAGTGCATAAAAAAGGATCATTGGCATCGTGTGAAACGCAGTAAGACCAGAATCAAAGATCACTGGCATGGTCTAAATTCCAGTAAGACCAGTGCGTAAAAAAAGGATCATTGGCATCGTGTGAAACGCAGTAAGACCAGAATCAAAGATCACTGGCATGGTCTAAATTCCAGTAAGACCAGTGCGTACACAAGGATCATTGGCATCGTGTGAAACGCAGTAAGACCAGAATCAAAGATCACTGGCATGGTCTAAATTCCAGTAAGACCAGTGCGTAAAAAAGGATCATTGGCATCGTGTGAAACGCAGTAAGACCAGAATCAAAGATCACTGGCATGGTCTAAATTCCAGTAAGACCAGTGCGTAAAAAAGGATCATTGGCATCGTGTGAAACGCAGTAAGACCAGAATCAAAGATCACTGGCATGGTCTAAATTCCAGTAAGACCAGTGCATAAAAAAAGGATCATTGGCATCGTGTGAAACGCAGTAAGACCAGAATCAAAGATCACTGGCATGGTCTAAATTCCAGTAAGACCAGTGCGTACAAAAGGATCATTGGCATCGTGTGAAACGCAGTAAGACCAGAATCAAAGATCACTGGCATGGTCTAAATTCCAGTAAGACCAGTGCGTAAAAAAGGATCATTGGCATCGTGTGAAACGCAGTAAGACCAGAATCAAAGATCACTGGCATGGTCTAAATTCCAGTAAGACCAGTGCGTAAGAAAGGATCATTGGCATCGTGTGAAACGCAGTAAGACCAGAATCAAAGATCACTGGCATGGTCTAAATTCCAGTAAGACCAGTGCGTAAAAGGGATCATTGGCATCGTGTGAAACGCAGTAAGACCAGAATCAAAGATCACTGGCATGGTCTAAATTCCAGTAAGACCAGTGCGTAAAAAAGGATCATTGGCATCGTGTGAAACGCAGTAAGACCAGAATCAAAGATCACTGGCATGGTCTAAATTCCAGTAAGACCAGTGCGTAAAAAAGGATCATTGGCATCGTGTGAAACGCAGTAAGACCAGAATCAAAGATCACTGGCATGGTCTAAATTCCAGTAAGACCAGTGCGTAAAAAAGGATCATTGGCATCGTGTGAAACGCAGTAAGACCAGAATCAAAGATCACTGGCATGGTCTAAATTCCAGTAAGACCAGTGCGTAAAAAAGGATCATTGGCATCGTGTGAAACGCAGTAAGACCAGAATCAAAGATCACTGGCATGGTCTAAATTCCAGTAAGACCAGTGCGTAAAAAAGGATCATTGGCATCGTGTGAAACGCAGTAAGACCAGAATCAAAGATCACTGGCATGGTCTAAATTCCAGTAAGACCAGTGCGTAAAAAAGGATCATTGGCATCGTGTGAAACGCAGTAAGACCAGAATCAAAGATCACTGGCATGGTCTAAATTCCAGTAAGACCAGTGCGTAAAAAAGGATCATTGGCATCGTGTGAAACGCAGTAAGACCAGAATCAAAGATCACTGGCATGGTCTAAATTCCAGTAAGACCAGTGCGTAAAAAAGGATCATTGGCATCGTGTGAAACGCAGTAAGACCAGAATCAAAGATCACTGGCATGGTCTAAATTCCAGTAAGACCAGTGCGTAAAAAAGGATCATTGGCATCGTGTGAAACGCAGTAAGACCAGAATCAAAGATCACTGGCATGGTCTAAATTCCAGTAAGACCAGTGCGTAAAAAAGGATCATTGGCATCGTGTGAAACGCAGTAAGACCAGAATCAAAGATCACTGGCATGGTCTAAATTCCAGTAAGACCAGTGCGTAAAAAAGGATCATTGGCATCGTGTGAAACGCAGTAAGACCAGAATCAAAGATCACTGGCATGGTCTAAATTCCAGTAAGACCAGTGCGTAAAAAAGGATCATTGGCATCGTGTGAAACGCAGTAAGACCAGAATCAAAGATCACTGGCATGGTCTAAATTCCAGTAAGACCAGTGCGTACACAAGGATCATTGGCATCGTGTGAAACGCAGTAAGACCAGAATCAAAGATCACTGGCATGGTCTAAATTCCAGTAAGACCAGTGCGTAAAAAAGGATCATTGGCATCGTGTGAAACGCAGTAAGACCAGAATCAAAGATCACTGGCATGGTCTAAATTCCAGTAAGACCAGTGCGTAAAAAAGGATCATTGGCATCGTGTGAAACGCAGTAAGACCAGAATCAAAGATCACTGGCATGGTCTATGGTCTAAATTCAGTAAGACCAGAATCAAAGATCACTGGCATGGTCTAAATTCCAGCGTGCGTAAAAAAGGATCATTGGCATCGTGTGAAACGCAGTAAGACCAGAATCAAAGATCACTGGCATGGTCTAAATTCCAGTAAGACCAGTGCGTAAAAAGGATCATTGGCATCGTGTGAAACGCAGTAAGACCAGAATCAAAGATCACTGGCATGGTCTAAATTCCAGTAAGACCAGTGCGTAAAAAAGGATCATTGGCATCGTGTGAAACGCAGTAAGACCAGAATCAAAGATCACTGGCATGGTCTAAATTCCAGTAAGACCAGTGCGTAAAAAAGGATCATTGGCATCGTGTGAAACGCAGTAAGACCAGAATCAAAGATCACTGGCATGGTCTAAATTCCAGTAAGACCAGTGCGTAAAAAAGGATCATTGGCATCGTGTGAAACGCAGTAAGACCAGAATCAAAGATCACTGGCATGGTCTAAATTCCAGTAAGACCAGTGCGTAAAAAAGGATCATTGGCATCGTGTGAAACGCAGTAAGACCAGAATCAAAGATCACTGGCATGGTCTAAATTCCAGTAAGACCAGTGCGTAAAAAAGGATCATTGGCATCGTGTGAAACGCAGTAAGACCAGAATCAAAGATCACTGGCATGGTCTAAATTCCAGTAAGACCAGTGCGTAAAAAAGGATCATTGGCATCGTGTGAAACGCAGTAAGACCAGAATCAAAGATCACTGGCATGGTCTAAATTCCAGTAAGACCAGTGCGTAAAAAAGGATCATTGGCATCGTGTGAAACGCAGTAAGACCAGAATCAAAGATCACTGGCATGGTCTAAATTCCAGTAAGACCAGTGCGTAAAAAAGGATCATTGGCATCGTGTGAAACGCAGTAAGACCAGAATCAAAGATCACTGGCATGGTCTAAATTCCAGTAAGACCAGTGCGTAAAAAAGGATCATTGGCATCGTGTGAAACGCAGTAAGACCAGAATCAAAGATCACTGGCATGGTCTAAATTCCAGTAAGACCAGTGCGTAAAAAAGGATCATTGGCATCGTGTGAAACGCAGTAAGACCAGAATCAAAGATCACTGGCATGGTCTAAATTCCAGTAAGACCAGTGCGTAAAAAAGGATCATTGGCATCGTGTGAAACGCAGTAAGACCAGAATCAAAGATCACTGGCATGGTCTAAATTCCAGTAAGACCAGTGCGTAAAATTCCAGTAAGAGGATCACTGGCATTGGCATCGTGTAAACGCAGTAAAACGACCAGAATCAAAGATCACTGGCATGGTCTAAATTCCAGTAAGACCAGTGCGTAAAAAAGGATCATTGGCATCGTGTGAAACGCAGTAAGACCAGAATCAAAGATCACTGGCATGGTCTAAATTCCAGTAAGACCAGTGCGTAAAAAAGGATCATTGGCATCGTGTGAAACGCAGTAAGACCAGAATCAAAGATCACTGGCATGGTCTAAATTCCAGTAAGACCAGTGCGTAAAAAAGGATCATTGGCATCGTGTGAAACGCAGTAAGACCAGAATCAAAGATCACTGGCATGGTCTAAATTCCAGTAAGACCAGTGCGTAAAAAAGGATCATTGGCATCGTGTGAAACGCAGTAAGACCAGAATCAAAGATCACTGGCATGGTCTAAATTCCAGTAAGACCAGTGCGTAAAAAAGGATCATTGGCATCGTGTGAAACGCAGTAAGACCAGAATCAAAGATCACTGGCATGGTCTAAATTCCAGTAAGACCAGTGCGTAAAAAAGGATCATTGGCATCGTGTGAAACGCAGTAAGACCAGAATCAAAGATCACTGGCATGGTCTAAATTCCAGTAAGACCAGTGCGTAAAAAAGGATCATTGGCATCGTGTGAAACGCAGTAAGACCAGAATCAAAGATCACTGGCATGGTCTAAATTCCAGTAAGACCAGTGCGTAAAAAAGGATCATTGGCATCGTGTGAAACGCAGTAAGACCAGAATCAAAGATCACTGGCATGGTCTAAATTCCAGTAAGACCAGTGCGTAAAAAAGGATCATTGGCATCGTGTGAAACGCAGTAAGACCAGAATCAAAGATCACTGGCATGGTCTAAATTCCAGTAAGACCAGTGCGTAAAAAAGGATCATTGGCATCGTGTGTAAGACCAGCAAAGATCAATGGTCTAAATTCAGTAAGACCAGTGCGTCAAAGATCACTGGCATGGTCTAAATTCCAGTAAGACCAGTGCGTAAAAAAGGATCATTGGCATTGGCATCGTGTGAAACGCAGTAAGACCAGAATCAAAGATCACTGGCATGGTCTAAATTCCAGTAAGACCAGTGCGTAAAAAAGGATCATTGGCATCGTGTGAAACGCAGTAAGACCAGAATCAAAGATCACTGGCATGGTCTAAATTCCAGTAAGACCAGTGCGTAAAAAAGGATCATTGGCATCGTGTGAAACGCAGTAAGACCAGAATCAAAGATCACTGGCATGGTCTAAATTCCAGTAAGACCAGTGCGTAAAAAAGGATCATTGGCATCGTGTGAAACGCAGTAAGACCAGAATCAAAGATCACTGGCATGGTCTAAATTCCAGTAAGACCAGTGCGTAAAAAAGGATCATTGGCATCGTGTGAAACGCAGTAAGACCAGAATCAAAGATCACTGGCATGGTCTAAATTCCAGTAAGACCAGTGCGTAAAAAAGGATCATTGGCATCGTGTGAAACGCAGTAAGACCAGAATCAAAGATCACTGGCATGGTCTAAATTCCAGTAAGACCAGTGCGTAAAAAAGGATCATTGGCATCGTGTGAAACGCAGTAAGACCAGAATCAAAGATCACTGGCATGGTCTAAATTCCAGTAAGACCAGTGCGTAAAAAAGGATCATTGGCATCGTGTGAAACGCAGTAAGACCAGAATCAAAGATCACTGGCATGGTCTAAATTCCAGTAAGACCAGTGCGTAAAAAAGGATCATTGGCATCGTGTGAAACGCAGTAAGACCAGAATCAAAGATCACTGGCATGGTCTAAATTCCAGTAAGACCAGTGCGTAAAAAAGGATCATTGGCATCGTGTGAAACGCAGTAAGACCAGAATCAAAGATCACTGGCATGGTCTAAATTCCAGTAAGACCAGTGCGTAAAAAAGGATCATTGGCATCGTGTGAAACGCAGTAAGACCAGAATCAAAGATCACTGGCATGGTCTAAATTCCAGTAAGACCAGTGCGTAAAAAAGGATCATTGGCATCGTGTGAAACGCAGTAAGACCAGAATCAAAGATCACTGGCATGGTCTAAATTCCAGTAAGACCAGTGCGTAAAAAAGGATCATTGGCATCGTGTGAAACGCAGTAAGACCAGAATCAAAGATCACTGGCATGGTCTAAATTCCAGTAAGACCAGTGCGTAAAAAAGGATCATTGGCATCGTGTGAAACGCAGTAAGACCAGAATCAAAGATCACTGGCATGGTCTAAATTCCAGTAAGACCAGTGCGTAAAAAAGGATCATTGGCATCGTGTGAAACGCAGTAAGACCAGAATCAAAGATCACTGGCATGGTCTAAATTCCAGTAAGACCAGTGCGTAAAAAAGGATCATTGGCATCGTGTGAAACGCAGTAAGACCAGAATCAAAGATCACTGGCATGGTCTAAATTCCAGTAAGACCAGTGCGTAAAAAAGGATCATTGGCATCGTGTGAAACGCAGTAAGACCAGAATCAAAGATCACTGGCATGGTCTAAATTCCAGTAAGACCAGTGCGTAAAAAAGGATCATTGGCATCGTGTGAAACGCAGTAAGACCAGAATCAAAGATCACTGGCATGGTCTAAATTCCAGTAAGACCAGTGCGTAAAAAAGGATCATTGGCATCGTGTGAAACGCAGTAAGACCAGAATCAAAGATCACTGGCATGGTCTAAATTCCAGTAAGACCAGTGCGTAAAAAAGGATCATTGGCATCGTGTGAAACGCAGTAAGACCAGAATCAAAGATCACTGGCATGGTCTAAATTCCAGTAAGACCAGTGCGTAAAAAAGGATCATTGGCATCGTGTGAAACGCAGTAAGACCAGAATCAAAGATCACTGGCATGGTCTAAATTCCAGTAAGACCAGTGCGTAAAAAAGGATCATTGGCATCGTGTGAAACGCAGTAAGACCAGAATCAAAGATCACTGGCATGGTCTAAATTCCAGTAAGACCAGTGCGTAAAAAAGGATCATTGGCATCGTGTGAAACGCAGTAAGACCAGAATCAAAGATCACTGGCATGGTCTAAATTCCAGTAAGACCAGTGCGTAAAAAAGGATCATTGGCATCGTGTGAAACGCAGTAAGACCAGAATCAAAGATCACTGGCATGGTCTAAATTCCAGTAAGACCAGTGCGTAAAAAAGGATCATTGGCATCGTGTGAAACGCAGTAAGACCAGAATCAAAGATCACTGGCATGGTCTAAATTCCAGTAAGACCAGTGCGTAAAAAAGGATCATTGGCATCGTGTGAAACGCAGTAAGACCAGAATCAAAGATCACTGGCATGGTCTAAATTCCAGTAAGACCAGTGCGTAAAAAAGGATCATTGGCATCGTGTGAAACGCAGTAAGACCAGAATCAAAGATCACTGGCATGGTCTAAATTCCAGTAAGACCAGTGCGTAAAAAAGGATCATTGGCATCGTGTGAAACGCAGTAAGACCAGAATCAAAGATCACTGGCATGGTCTAAATTCCAGTAAGACCAGTGCGTAAAAAAGGATCATTGGCATCGTGTGAAACGCAGTAAGACCAGAATCAAAGATCACTGGCATGGTCTAAATTCCAGTAAGACCAGTGCGTAAAAAAGGATCATTGGCATCGTGTGAAACGCAGTAAGACCAGAATCAAAGATCACTGGCATGGTCTAAATTCCAGTAAGACCAGTGCGTAAAAAAGGATCATTGGCATCGTGTGAAACGCAGTAAGACCAGAATCAAAGATCACTGGCATGGTCTAAATTCCAGTAAGACCAGTGCGTAAAAAAGGATCATTGGCATCGTGTGAAACGCAGTAAGACCAGAATCAAAGATCACTGGCATGGTCTAAATTCCAGTAAGACCAGTGCGTAAAAAAGGATCATTGGCATCGTGTGAAACGCAGTAAGACCAGAATCAAAGATCACTGGCATGGTCTAAATTCCAGTAAGACCAGTGCGTAAAAAAGGATCATTGGCATCGTGTGAAACGCAGTAAGACCAGAATCAAAGATCACTGGCATGGTCTAAATTCCAGTAAGACCAGTGCGTAAAAAAGGATCATTGGCATCGTGTGAAACGCAGTAAGACCAGAATCAAAGATCACTGGCATGGTCTAAATTCCAGTAAGACCAGTGCGTAAAAAAGGATCATTGGCATCGTGTGAAACGCAGTAAGACCAGAATCAAAGATCACTGGCATGGTCTAAATTCCAGTAAGACCAGTGCGTAAAAAAGGATCATTGGCATCGTGTGAAACGCAGTAAGACCAGAATCAAAGATCACTGGCATGGTCTAAATTCCAGTAAGACCAGTGCGTAAAAAAGGATCATTGGCATCGTGTGAAACGCAGTAAGACCAGAATCAAAGATCACTGGCATGGTCTAAATTCCAGTAAGACCAGTGCGTAAAAAAGGATCATTGGCATCGTGTGAAACGCAGTAAGACCAGAATCAAAGATCACTGGCATGGTCTAAATTCCAGTAAGACCAGTGCGTAAAAAAGGATCATTGGCATCGTGTGAAACGCAGTAAGACCAGAATCAAAGATCACTGGCATGGTCTAAATTCCAGTAAGACCAGTGCGTAAAAAAGGATCATTGGCATCGTGTGAAACGCAGTAAGACCAGAATCAAAGATCACTGGCATGGTCTAAATTCCAGTAAGACCAGTGCGTAAAAAAGGATCATTGGCATCGTGTGAAACGCAGTAAGACCAGAATCAAAGATCACTGGCATGGTCTAAATTCCAGTAAGACCAGTGCGTAAAAAAGGATCATTGGCATCGTGTGAAACGCAGTAAGACCAGAATCAAAGATCACTGGCATGGTCTAAATTCCAGTAAGACCAGTGCGTACAAAAGGATCATTGGCATCGTGTGAAACGCAGTAAGACCAGAATCAAAGATCACTGGCATGGTCTAAATTCCAGTAAGACCAGTGCGTAAGAAAGGATCATTGGCATGGTGTAAACCCAGTAAGACCAGAATCAAAGATCACTGGCATGGTCTAAATTCCAGTAAGACCAGTGCGTAAAAAAGGATCATTGGCATCGTGTGAAACGCAGTAAGACCAGAATCAAAGATCACTGGCATGGTCTAAATTCCAGTAAGACCAGTGCGTAAAAAAGGATCATTGGCATCGTGTGAAACGCAGTAAGACCAGAATCAAAGATCACTGGCATGGTCTAAATTCCAGTAAGACCAGTGCGTAAAAAAGGATCATTGGCATCGTGTGAAACGCAGTAAGACCAGAATCAAAGATCACTGGCATGGTCTAAATTCCAGTAAGACCAGTGCGTAAGAAAGGATCATTGGCATCGTGTGAAACGCAGTAAGACCAGAATCAAAGATCACTGGCATGGTCTAAATTCCAGTAAGACCAGTGCGTAAAAAAGGATCATTGGCATCGTGTGAAACGCAGTAAGACCAGAATCAAAGATCACTGGCATGGTCTAAATTCCAGTAAGACCAGTGCGTACACAAGGATCATTGGCATCGTGTGAAACGCAGTAAGACCAGAATCAAAGATCACTGGCATGGTCTAAATTCCAGTAAGACCAGTGCGTACACAAGGATCATTGGCATCGTGTGAAACGCAGTAAGACCAGAATCAAAGATCACTGGCATGGTCTAAATTCCAGTAAGACCAGTGCGTACATTGGCAAAACGGATCATTGGCATCGTGTGAAACGCAGTAAGACCAGAATCAAAGATCACTGGCATGGTCTAAATTCCAGTAAGACCAGTGCGTAAAAAAGGATCATTGGCATCGTGTGAAACGCAGTAAGACCAGAATCAAAGATCACTGGCATGGTCTAAATTCCAGTAAGACCAGTGCGTAAACACATAAAAAAGGATCATTGGCATGGTGTGAAACGCAGTAAGACCAGAATCAAAGATCACTGGCATGGTCTAAATTCCAGTAAGACCAGTGCGTAAAAAAGGATCATTGGCATCGTGTGAAACGCAGTAAGACCAGAATCAAAGATCACTGGCATGGTCTAAATTCCAGTAAGACCAGTGCGTAAAAAAGGATCATTGGCATCGTGTGAAACGCAGTAAGACCAGAATCAAAGATCACTGGCATGGTCTAAATTCCAGTAAGACCAGTGCGTAAAAAAGGATCATTGGCATGGTGTAAACCCAGTAAGACCAGAATCAAAGATCACTGGCATGGTCTAAATTCCAGTAAGACCAGTGCGTAAAAAAGGATCATTGGCATCGTGTGAAACGCAGTAAGACCAGACTCAAAGATCACTGGCATGGTCTAAATTCCAGTAAGACCAGTGCGTAAAAAAGGATCATTGGCATCGTGTGAAACGCAGTAAGACCAGAATCAAAGATCACTGGCATGGTCTAAATTCCAGTAAGACCAGTGCGTAAAAAAGGATCATTGGCATCGTGTGAAACGCAGTAAGACCAGAATCAAAGATCACTGGCATGGTCTAAATTCCAGTAAGACCAGTGCGTAAAAAAGGATCATTGGCATCGTGTGAAACGCAGTAAGACCAGACTCAAAGATCACTGGCATGGTCTAAATTCCAGTAAGACCAGTGCGTAGAAAGGATCATTGGCATGGTGTGAAACCAAGTAAGACCAGAATCAAAGATCACTGGCATGGTCTAAATTCCAGTAAGACCAGTGCGTACAAAGGATCATTGGCATCGTGTGAAACGCAGTAAGACCAGACTCAAAGATCACTGGCATGGTATAAATTCCAGTAAGACCAGTGCGTAATCGTGTAAACCCAGTAAGACCAGAATCAAAGATCACTGGCATGGTCTAAATTCCAGTAAGACCAGTGCATAAAAAAGGATCATTGGCATCGTGTGAAACGCAGTAAGACCAGAATCAAAGATCACTGGCATGGTCTAAATTCCAGTAAGACCAGTGCGTAAAAAAGGATCATTGGCATCGTGTGAAACCCAGTAAGACCAGAATCAAAGATCACTGGCATGGTCTATATTCCAGTAAGACCAGTGCGTAAAAAAGGATCATTGGCATGGTGTAAACCCAGTAAGACCAGAATCAAAGATCACTGGCATGGTCTAAATTCCAGTAAGACCAGTGCGTAAGAAAGGATCATTGGCATGGTGTAAACCAGTAAGACCAGAATCAAAGATCACTGGCATGGTCTAAATTCCAGTAAGACCAGTGCGTGAAAAAGGATCATTGGCATCGTGTGAAACGCAGTAAGACCAGAATCAAAGATCACTGGCATGGTCTATATTCCAGTAAGACCAGTGCGTAACAAAGGATCATTGGCATCGTGTGAAATGCAGTAAGACCAGAATCAAAGTTCACTGGCATGGTCTAAATTCCAGTAAGAACAGTGCGTCAGAAAGGATCATTGGCATCGTGTAAAAAAGGAACAATGGCATCGTGTGAAATGCTTTGAGAGTCAGACCAGACTGAAAGATCACTGGCATGGTCTAAATTCCAGTAAGACCAGCGCGTAAGAAAGGGTCATTGGCATCGTGTGATACGCAGCAAGACCAGACTCAAAGTTCAGTGGCATGGTCTAAATTCCAGTAAGACCAGTGCGTAAAAAAGGATCATTGGCATCGTGTAAACCAAGTAAGACCAGAATCAAAGATCACTGGCATGGTCTCAATTCCAGTAATGACCAGTGCGTAACAAAGGATCATTGGCATCGTGTGAAATGCAGTAAGACCAGAATCAAAGATCACTGGCATGGTCTAAATTCCAGTAAGACCAGTGCGTCAGAAAGGATCATTGGCATGGTGTAAACCAAGTAAGACCAGAATCAAAGATCACTGGCATGGTCTCAATTCCAGTAAGGCCAATGCGTAACAAAGGATCATTGGCATCGTGTGAAATGCAGTAAGACCAGAATCAAAGATCACTGGAATGGTCTAAATTCCAGTAAGACCAGTGCGTACACAAGGATCATTGGCATGGTGTAAACCCAGTAAGACCAGAATCAAAGACCACTGGCATGGTCTAAAATCCAGTAAGACCAGTGCATAAAAAAGGATGATTGGCGTCGTGTGAAACGCAGTAAGACCAGACTCAAACATCACTGGCATGGTCTATATTCCAGTAAGACCAGTGCGTGAAAGAGGATCATCGGCATCGTGTGAAACGCAGTAAGACCAGAATCAAAGATCACTGGCATGGTCTAAATTCCAGTAAGACCAGTGCGTAAAAAGGATCATTGGCATGTTGTAAACCAGTAAGACCAGAATCAAAGATCACTGGCATGCAGTGGCGTAACGAGGGGGGCAGAGGGGCGGCCGCCCCCGGGCGCAGGACGGGGGGGGCGCAAAATTAGGTCTGAAAATGTGATTTTTGTTAAAGAAATCAGGTAAAAATAGAAAAATAGTAAAAAAGTAACTTTTCGTACGTGAGTCTGGGGGCGCACGGGCAAGGGGGGGGGCGCAAAATGATATTTGACAAGGTTCTTGTTGAAAAACAGAGAAACAGAGGGAAAAAGCAAAAAAAAGGTCATCAGAAAGTTTGGCGGAAGTTAGAAAAAATATTCAGGAAATTCTTGCCCCCGGGCTCACGAACCCCTAGTTACGCCACTGCTGGCATGGTCTAAATTGCAGTAAGACCATTGCGTAAGAAAGGATCATTGGCATCGTGTGAAACGCAGTAAGACCAGAATCAAAGATCACTGGCATGGTCTATATTCCAGTAAGACCAGTGCGTAAAAAAGGATCATTGGCATGGTGTAAACGCAGTAAGACCAGAATCAAAGATCACTTGCATAGTCTAAATTCCAGTAAGACCAGTGCGTACACAAGGATCATTGGCATCGTGTGAAACGCAGTACCAAACTCAAAGATCACTGGCATGGTCTAAATTCCAGTATGACCAGTGCGTACTGCGTACACAAGGATCATTGGCAGACTTTTTTCTATGGTTATTATTGAAAAACCACCTGCTAACCGCATTTTGGTGTACAAAGTTAATTAAATAGATAAAAAATTAATTATAAAGCATCGTATCTAAGACCAGAATAAAAGATAACTGACATGATCAAGCGATGGCGCTGAAGTAGATAAGACGCAGTCGATATCTCGCAGCTGTAGGCCTACAGTGGATTTCGTGTTATAAATACCCCTCCCCAGCCACTGTTTTGGAGATCTCTTCAGTGTTCACCATCCAGCCACCACGCTCTACTTGATCTTCTTCCAATCTCACTCCGCAGTCACTTCTCGCCACAGACTGTTTAGGGCTTACCGTCACTAAACAGTCTGTCATCTAAATTGTTACGTCAGTGGTTTCATCACGTGTCTGTCTTGCCGCTCTTGCGACGTGACTGGCGAAAGCAATGAAGTATGTATATTGATGTATAGGCTATTGTATAGATGTATACGCTAGACGTCTTTATAATAGCTAGCTATTATACAGGCGCCCATGATTGATGTTACATCAATGATGTACCTAGCAGATTTTCCAATGTCTTCATTTAGCTATTCATCTCTCGTCTTTTGGGCTACTGTTTGGCGTGATTTGGCGACCAAGCGTTTCCGAAATCTGACAACCCTGTTCCAGTGAGCAGCAGAATCAGCACTTGAATAATCCAGCCGGACCAGACCGAAAATTGTAGCCCATAACGGGCCTATAGTGCATGCAGCTGCTGATGTGTTCGTCAAAATCGTAACTGAGACCGCAAAAAATAGTAGGCCTAAGTGAACGAAGTCGCTTGCAGTCGATAGCTTAGCGACTGGTTTCGACTTGAGGGCTTAGCGGCGACGGCGGCTCCGGGGACCGTTTCAGGTCAATTGAAAACGCTCGAGTGTGACAGACGCAATGGACTGAGTTCGGCTGAGTTCGGCAGGTCAGAAGAATGCCACCATTGTGCTAGGCATTATAGGGAGGTGCGTAGGGTAATGGTAACACTCTGGCATTAAGAGCAGAAGATCAGCACTGACGCGGGATCGCTTCCCGCTACCCTCCCAAAGGTCGACTCAGCCTTTCATTGCAGAGATGGGTACGATTAGCTAGAGTTGCTAATCGATTATCAAATTTCAAATTTTTAAGTTTTATTGATCATTCTCTGTGAATTAAATCAATCCAGACAAGGCGAAATCCTAATTAAGTCCAGTGAAGTACATTTTATCTGCTTATCCAGTAAAAGTTTTTCAGTTCCAAGAAACTCGAATGTAACATTGAAACAACAAAACATCATTTTCTGGACAGCCTAATCTTTACGAAGAGGAAAATCCTCTGCACGTACGCCATCTCTGGTTACGATCTTAATGTGCAAGTTATCCCCAGTATAGATGTCCCTCTCGGCTGCTGAAATGAAGACGTCTTTCACCAGATTTACAGCCTTCTCCACTGTTAAAGGATAATTAGAATTCTTAGCTCCAATGGCGGATCCAGGATTTCTTGCGTGGGGGGGCAAGAGCTCTTTCCTAGGGGCGCCACATTCTAGCCTACTTTCTACGGTAATTTGGTAATTAACTTTCAGTCATAGTACATGTACAATTTTAAGTAAGGGGTCGTCCATTAATTTTGTCAACAAAATAGGGGGGAGGGGTTTGGAAAAGTTTGACAGTTGTTGACAAGGGGGACAAGTTCGGTACAAGTTGACGACAACAAATTTTTCTCCAATAAATCAACACAGACCCTTCCAAATGGTAGTGAAAACATTAAGAAATGCTAAAAATGTATAAAGTGCTTAATGTTTAATACTACTAAAAAGCTGGAAATAAACTAAACTCATATATTTTGAAATTCGAGATTGCATTTTTTAGTGTAATTTAAAAAAAAAACTGATTCTACATGTATTGAGCCATTTTATTTCTTTTTAGGGGGGTTCTGGGATTGTTGACATAATTTTGTAGGGGTCCGTCAATGTTTGACAGTTGTTGACAAGGGGGGAGGGGGTCAAAACTGCCTAAACTTTGTTGACATAATTAATGGACGACCCCTAATGCCATAATTATGTAGTAGACAACTAGTAAATATATAGGCCCTGCTATCTTATATAAACTGTTTCACAGTGAGGAAATGTTCAGGGACAAAATATTTTTGCAGAACCATGAAGCATTTATATAAATTGTTTTCTATGAGACTTCATCAGTGCAAAGCGATTGATAGTCGCTTCAAAGTCGATATTCTCAGCCAGTTCTCTTTCGATCGATATTAATGCCAGTCCAGACAGGCGTTCATTTGTCTAATTTATCACAATGAAAGCTAATGTTATTTATTTAAAGAACGAATTGATTTTATAAATACCAAATAATCTCCGTTTCACAGCAGTTTAATCCAATATGCGGATCGCCAATTCAAAAGCCACTAGCAGAGAATAATTCTCTGCTAGTGGCAATTATTGCAATTGGCTAAATATCCAAAAGGCTGCGTGATTTGGGTTTAAACTTTCGATGCCGACTACATTAGGCCTATATATATACATCAAATCTCTAATGCAGTCGGCATATATACTACAAACTATTGGAACATGACGGGGAATGTGTACCAGCTTGGTGATGGATATATGCCTGATGCTGGACTGGCTGCAGCGTTGGAACCCAAGATTGGTTGGAACCGGTATCACATATCGAGGATGACCCATTGATGGGCATGTGTGTGGACTCTGGAGGAGTCATTGGACTTTGAAACTGCATCCCCAATTCTATGGCCTGTATATGCAGTCTGTCTATCTGACCTCCGGCCTCTCCCTAGCCCCTATTTAATTAACATACGTAAAGATACACAGAACAGCAATACTTGGGGAAGCACAGTTGACCGTATAGACCTAGCCGACTGAATCATGATTTGCAGTTTATTGGGGTTAAGAAAGGACTAAATCTCGGCCATACAACACCCATGGCCCGTTCTGGCAGCCCACCATGACGGGCGGGTCTGGTCTTGAGGGGGCGCCGGAATACAACCAGGAGGGGCACGGGGGGGCGGTTCGCCCCCCGGGCCTGTGGCTAAATCCGCCACTGATTAGCTCCTGAAATTTGCTAATCGATTAGAATTAGCAAACTCTTCTGGCTAATCAATTAGAATTAGCAGCAGCAAATCGATTAGCAATTAGAATTAGATTTCGATAATCGATAGTTCGATACATAGCCTACATTTGCTTCATGAATTTGTCAAATTTTAATCAAACCACAGCAAGTTACTACAGGAAGTCGCTGAAGCCTATTACAATACATAAAGCTGTAGCCTATTAGAATGCCTATAGCTGTAGCCTATTAGAATACCTAAAGCTGTAGCCTATTAGAATATCTAAAGCTGTAGCCTATTAGAATACCTAAAGCTGTAGCATATTACGTACGATGCCTAAAGTTGTGGCCTATTACAATACCTAAAGCTGAACAACTGCTAAGCTTATATGTGAGAACTGAGAACAGTCCACAAACCAGCAAGCAACACCACATTGGTCAATACATGCTGCAGTTATTGACATTGCTACTGCATTACTTCACTATTGTATTTTGCAATTAGCATGTCTTGAATCAGTGCATCACATAGCCTACTGTGCCTAGCATTTACAATGTAGCCAGCAGAACTAAATACGTGTTCCATGACAGCTGAGGTTGCAGGAACACAGTGATGCTGTAGAATGTAGATGAAGAACACGAAGACAAGCAAATATTTCAGTGTTACATGAGCAGAATGGACATAATAACCATGAACAGATAATTGCAGGTTTGAAACAGCCTTCAGACAAATAAGTAAGTAGGCCTATGTATATTCTTCAAACTCAATATTTATTAAATAAACTCATTCTTAATTTTCAAACATCTAATCGATCAGCTAATCGATTTTCGATTAGAATTAGCTTAAAATTGTTAATCAATTAGAATTAGCATCAGACGACAGCTAATCGATTAGAATTAACTGTTTGTCTAATCAATTAGCTAATCGATTAGCATCTAATCGATTAGTTACCCATCTCTGTTTCATTGTAAGGTGTTTGTCAGTTTGAAATAATAAACGAAGATTATTATTAGGCCTATTATTATAAAGATTGACTTACACGCGCTAAACTGAAGGAATAATGTAAGGGAAGGAGTCGAACTGATGAAGGTCTAAAATAAATATTTTCTGGATGTTATAAATAATACTTAGTAGCCACGTATTGTTCTTCTGTTACCTCAATGTTTTACAATCCGTGGCCTTAAACTGATGGCGTTAAGCCAAATTGCGTTCAGTTTTGTTGACTTAATTTGATTGACTTTATGGAATTAATTTACATAACTTTGGTGCAACGAAATACAAGACTCGACAACTTCCGAAAAAGTATACAGATTAGTAAACGGGTAGTCAAATCTTCAAAAGTTTAGGCCTAATGTTGAAGCTCCCAGCAAAGAAACAGGTATAGGTCTATACGAGCTTAAAGTTATAAGAACGGATTTGCCCAACTCCCTTGTAAACTTCTCTTAGCTGGTTCTTTACGAAATGACGTCTACAGTAGGCTAATAATAATTATTGAAAGAGCCTATTCAGTCGCAAATCGCAATACAGTTTAAGTAAGGTCGACGTCAATATCCCTGGCAGCCGTTAGGTGACGTTCATCACTATAATCATCCGCACTACCACAGTCCACCACCACCAATGGCATACGCTCCTATATTCCTCCCCGGAGTGCCAGTGGCGGCTCTAGACATTTGCAACAGGGGGGGGTCCACGGGGGGGGCCGGGGAAACAGATGGAGGGGCCCGTCTATTTTCGTCAAAAGTGAGAATGATGACAAGAGACCTGTATTGGAGCTACATGAATTGTTTAATCAACAGCCTCAAGTTAAGACACAAATGGAAACAGACTCACTTTGTTAAAAGTAAAACCTATGAACTACAAGCATAACCTTAACCTTTTAATTAAGTGCAAGTTTTATTAAGACTGTCATGCATAGAGTCAATTTAAACTGTTCAACAAAGGCACCCATGATAATCGACTCTGCACGAACACATTCAACTAACAGCATTGACATTGTATGACCAAAAACACCATACTCATTTTAAACTTTTCTATTAGGCTACTATTATGTATCAGATAGCGGTGTGTCTACCTGTTTCTTACCAATAAACGAATATATTATATTGATAAACTGCTCTCTGAAACGAATATCAGACATAATTATTTGCTTTGCAGATATGTCTAATATCAGAAAAGACTTGTGTTTTGGCGTTAAAGATTGTAGGCCTATACCAATCATAATAGTAGCCTAAGCGAATGGTCAGAGAATTGTCGATTTAGTTCGGAATGATATAGGCCTAATAACTGGATGTAGACAAGTTGCCTAAATGCAGTCTGTGCACTTCAGAACGATGCCCAGAGTTTTATCTGCAGCAGAGCCCGAAAAGTGCCTGGGCATTTTATGAACACACTGTTTGAGTAGTACAGTTTTAAGTTCGTTGAGGAAGGGTTCAGATAGAGTCTCAGTGTGTCGGCGTAGGTCGAAAGGAAGGGCGTTCCAAACCTACCACTGAAAAGGCTTGATTCTTCATAGTTGCAGTATGAGCGAACGAAACCAGGAGAACTCCCTTTTCTGTACAGCATTGGGGACGACGTCCTTGGAATCCCGAAGTCAGACAGCATTGCTCTCGGAGGCAAATTGGGCGAAGCCTTAGCTGGTGATGTCGCCATACCAGGGCAGCTACCCTGTACTCAATATGCTTGCGCATAGGGAGTCAGTGATGGATAGCAGGAAGTAGCTTATACGACAAGAAAATAGTTAAGACTCCAAGGAAGTAAATATATAGGTCGTGTCTGTGAAAACACCACGAATAAAATGACATCGGATTTCATCATGCATCATGCTTAAAGCAAGTAAGTCATACCTTTGAAAATATCAAAATTAAATTATACCATATTTCATAATATTTTGGAATAAAATTTGGGGGCCAGTGGGGGGCCACAACCTCAGTTGGGGGGCAAGTGCCCCCCTGGCCCCCTGTAGAGCCGCCACTGCGGAGTGCTGCCGTGTCCACGACGCTATCGGTCTTGTGTAACCCGAAGTCCGGGTTCATATGTGCCTTGGTCGTCCGACTGGTCTCTGCCAACTCCTCTGGGGCGGGGGAGGGGTGGAAAGCCAGGCTATGAGCGACCTAGTGTGGCCTTTTCTGCCATAGCACAGCGTGCGAAGTGTGCAAACATCCGGAGTCTTCTTTTAATCATCTCCGAGACCTGCAACTGAAAATTTCGGCACTGATAATGTGCGCAGTATATGGTAGTCTGGTGATTCTTCTAAGACGACACCATTGCTTATACACGCAAGCATACATACATACATACATACATAGGGTAGAGTGGGGCAAAACGCCCCCTTTAACGGGTTTTGCTCAATTACAACGTGAGTAACAACATTTTCAGCATGAAATTATTGTAAGACCTTGTACTGAATGTCCCAAGTAAAGTAAAATTATGTCCGATAAAATGCCCCAAAAGATTACATTAAAAATAATAAAATACAGAGTGCTTCAAAAGGGGGCGTTTTGCCCCTCACCTGGGCAAAACGCCCCCCCCGTGATTTGACCCCCGCTGCCTGAAAAGTCGATGCACATAATCAACTGCAATCACTGCCATGATGCAACAATAACTATAAGAAGTAAAGAGATCTAGAATTTTTTTAAAAAGATGTCATAAAAATAATTAAATAAAAAAAATATGCTTTGCTTCAGGTGACTCTGAGGTGAGGGGGGCGTTTTGCCCCATGTCAGCATTTTCCATAGGGGGCGTTTTGCCCCGCTTGGTGCTACCTTGTGAGATTGCCCATATAACAAAAAATTTATATGTTAAAGCCCCATTTATTGTGCACTGTTATTCGATTATAGGGTATACTTTAGACCTATATTTGTATTATTGGCTATATCTAGCATTTTGGCACCATTAATGATACAGAATTGGCGGCTGACTCTTATAAGGAAACACGAAAAAATCAATTTTTCTAAAATAAAAATAAACAAAGCATCTAAAGATAAATAACTGACGATTATCTCATTAGGGTACAACTAAGAAACCCCAGAACATTCAAAAATTTCATTACATGGCACAGGGGGGACAGGGCCGGGAGGGGGCGTTTTGCCCCGCGGGGGCGTTTTGCCCCACTCTACCCTATACATACATACATACATACATACATACATACTTACATACATACATACATACATACATGCTTACATACATACATACATACATACATGCTTACATACATGCTTGCATACATACATACATGCATACATACATACATACATATATACATAGGGCCTACAATACATATAGGCATACATAAACAGATGTATCTACTGAAAGTGACCATCGATTGTGCATTATGGTAACGCCGCTAGCGCTATAGAAGTAATTAGTTTAAAGTATCAGGTCATTTAAATATCGTCTATAATCATCATCGTTGTCATCGTCCTTTTCAGCACCATCGTCATCATCGTCGTCGTCGTCATCGTCACATCATCGTCAGCATCGTCATAAATAATCATGTAAAGCATTGGAGGAGAGCTTGCAATGTGTTTCTCAAATAAATGACAACTGTCTCCGCTGTTTCAGACACCAACCTACAGGCTTTCCTTTGTCAGATGGCAGTAGCTGTAGACGTTGGTCTTCTGTTGGATGCCATTATTTTGCTGACATGTAGTAACACAGTGGTTCTGCAAAGCGCCTCTTCAACTAGGCCTATTGCTTCTTTTCGGGGTTCCTTCTACACTGTAAAAAGTTTCAGTAATTTTGGCCAAAGCCCTCATTTAGCAGTCAAGGTCTCAAAGAGCCATAATTGGAAATTCTGCGTTTATTGACGATTTCACAGGAAAGAGGTTTTATAGCAATTAGCGCTCGACTAGTTTGTTGGCCTACGAAAAATGTAATTCATGTATACATAAGGCCCTATGAATTAGACACTAGAAAATAACAAGGTACCGGTAATCTATAGAAATTAAATGAGCATTTAGCAAAAAATAAATGCAGTTTTTCTTGCAGGTAAAACTAAGCGAGGACTACATTATTAAAGCAAGCTCCTGACTAGCTTCTGAACAGATTCATCATAGAGAGACATGCCGTGATGTAATCACTGTTCCAGGTCTTAATTAGGTCCGTAGCCTACCTAACAGACGCCTGAACATCTACCAAACAAGTTCTGCTCAGGTGTTTGTCCGTTCCACACCTTAATTAATCTTAATTTAATTGTCATCTGTCAGGTAACCGCTTTCTATGTGTCTGTCTGTCCGTCCTCCTGTGTATCCGTTTGTCAGTCTGTCTATCTGTCTATCGATTTTTCACCTGCGTACGATAAGGTATATTTAGCCATTGAATACAGCGTCGAGATTTACGGTGAGGTTTATAGTCTTCCGTTCTCACTCTCCTTTTTCGCACTCTCTATCGTTGTATGTCTCTCTTTGTGTTTCTGTCTATGCGTGTCTACCTGTTTTGACCTTTTCCCACTGCCTCTTTCTGTCTTTCTCTCTCACGCTCTCCTTTCTGGCGCTCTCTATATTGTTGTCTGTCTGTCTTAGTGTCTCTGCTTATGCGTGTCTACCTGTTTGTCCTTTTCTCACTGCCTCTATCTGTCTCTTTCTCTCTCTCACGTTCTCCCTCTCTCACTCTCCTTTTCGCACTCTCTATCGTTGTAGGCCTATGTCTCTCTTCTTGTCTCTGTCTATGCGTGACTACCTGTTTTGACCTTTTCCCACTGCCTCTTCCTGTCTTTCTCACGTTCTCCCCTCTCCTTTCTGGTACTGTCTATCGTTGTCTGTCTCTCTTCGTGTCTGTCTATGCGTGTCTACCTGTTTTGACCTTTTCCCACTGCCTCTCTCTGTCTCTTTCTCTCTCTCACGTTCTCCCTCTCTCACTCTCCTTTCTGGCGCTCTCTATCGTTGTTTGTCTGTCTTAGTGTCTCTGTCTATGCGTGTCTACCTGTTTGTCCTTTTCTCACTGCCTCTCTTTCTCTGTATATGTGTTTGTTTCACTCTCTCATCCCCGCCTCTCCAATCCCATGCGCTGCAGTCTCTGCCTTCCTGTCCCTTTCTCCTGGTTATCGACCCATCGAATTCCTAATGCGCCCGTCGTCGATTCACTGCGATCGCCCAGACGCACACGGTTAACCGCACGAAACAATTAATTCTACTGAATTAATCAGGAATAAATAGGCCGGTTTTTATTCGTCAGGAATGGGGCCGCTGTATAAATGCCGGCGGAAGGACCATGCACGCCAGCACACATTCAAAGCAAATGGCAATCGCTGGTCGACAACTTGCTCAACGATGGATCGTCCAATAACGACCGTGCGGCAAAACATCGTCGGACTACGTGCGGGCCGCCGCCGCCGACACCTATACAAATGAGCTTATTAGACATACGACACCTTATTATAGACCCGTTAGGCTTGATTACGACTGATGCTGGTTAGTGAATAATAATAATAATAATCTTTTCTTTAGTAAGCGCCTGACAAACGCACTGCGCTGTACATTTACATGTTATGCAATTTAAATCTTAACTACTAAAAGAACAGACAGCCAATACAACGGCGCTAGCCTAATAGCAACCTACAAAGCATATCCGCCCTACGAAGCTCGAACTCGGTACCTCTCGCTCTCTACGCCAGATGTTATCCAATGCGCTATCGGGCCCCCCCATTATTATTATTATCGAACTATCGGTTTACGAACATTCATTCGCGCCTTCTTTTGGAAATTTTTATAATTATGGAGCCTAAGAAAGTACGCATGTTATCATACAATTATATCGCATATTATGAACCGCAAAAGGCGCTCAAACATTGAGTTGTCTTGAATATTTCTCGCTGGGCGCGCACAGGTCTAACGTGTGCAGAGCAGTAGGCCTAATATTAGGCCCAATGGTTAAATTCAGCCGGATCCCGCTAGATCTGAGATCCCGCGCGCCTCTGAGTTGTGATACGCCACCTGCACTGTGAGACCCGCCACCTAAATTATGAGAACTGCCACCTAAAAAAGTGACCTTTAACCAAGAAGAGGAGACCTGTCACCCGGAAACGGAGATCCACCACCCAAAATCAGATCAGCATCCGTCGGTCTCACAGTGCGCTTCAATATTCACGTGCGACATAGAAAACTAAACACGTACTTAACTGAAGTTGCCTACGGCTGGTTTATTATGGGCCTAATAGCTGCCTAGTGCCTATGGTATGGGTAAAAGCCAAGGCTGTGCAGGACCCCGGAAAGACGGCGGGAACCTATGGCGACAAAGGCGACGATGCTCACACAAGTTTTGGCTCTGTGGCACCGAGGAAGAGGCATGCTCACACAACTTTGGAAACATCAATACTGTAAAAATAGCAAAGTGATGGAACCAACTCAAAGCCGACTTTGACCCTGGCCTTAGGGATGCGTCAGAAAGCTAAACGACTTGTAGAATGTAGAATGATATATTGCTCGAATATAAGATATTGGAAACCTTACTCTCTGTACTAAAAATTTAATGTGGTTGTTGAAAGATAGAGGAGGTTCTGGTGTAATAGGCGCAATAAAAATTATCATCCTACAAGACTGGACAGAGAGTGGTCGGAGATAGGACAACTACTTATTAGGACAGCTGTTATATATTTGCATACATACATACATACATACATACATACATACATACATACATACATACATACATACATACATACATACATACATACATACATACATACATGCATGCTTACATACATACATACATACATACAGTCATACGTATAGATACGTAAATTCGGTGTGTGGGCTTTCAGAGTGGAAGGAGAAAGAAACAATATCAGTCCTTCTTGAGACCACTTCATCAATGTAGCCTATTCGAAAATTTCGAGTGTACAGAGGTTATAAATAAATATAAACAAACAAGATTGACAAATAAAGAAAGTGCCGCAATGTCTGGCGGACCGCGTTTGAAATCATTTTAGCAGTCTATCTGTCGTATTCCAAGTCACCATGGCAGCTAGAAGGTCTGATCGGAAGTGCAACTAAACAGTGCAAGTGCACACTACTGTAACTGCTGAGATTGCATTTCACATTCCTAAACAATTCGAGGCGAGGTAGGGAAATAGATGTGGAGGAATCAGGATAACATTTTGTGAAAGAGCAGTGGTTTCAGTCTTGATTGAGAGACCTGTGGAGAGATGGCAAAACTGCAATAGGTGAGGTTTCGGTGAGTTTATAGGATGGAAACGCGTGGAGAGTGTTGTCAGAGAATTCGCCAGCAAGACAAGACAAGCAAAGGGCAGACCACATTTGGGTTTTAGCTGATGACGATACTGTTGCATACTGTGCGGTTTAGTTTTCCTCTATCGTATTATAATGAGGGTATACATGCGCTCTATAAAAATTGGCTGGCGCTTTGTATTTGATGCTTGCTACAGTAGGCCTAGTTACTAGTTAGTGATTTATTGTGCTATTGACCCTTTTATGTAGTCAAAATTAAGTATAATAAACTTCACAAGTGGCTGTAAAAATGACAAAAATGGCAAAAATATTGTTGTGGATTATATCAGATGTAGTGGATAATTTATCTCCCCTTAGGTTTGTACTTGGCTGAGTGAATAAGAGTGAGGTTGGCTCATACCACTTTTAAACTCTTTCTAGGCCACTCAGGCTGTGGTAACAGAAGTAGATTACATTCGAGTGATAACACAGTATATTGCTAATTGCTTCGATGATCAGTCGTTTGTAGAAGGTTAGCTAGGATCGATTTAATAATCTAAATTAGCACGTGCTTTTGGCGAGTTATAGCTAATCGCGCCTGCAGATAATATCGAAAAGAAAGTTGGACAGCGTGCAGTGGCTAAAGTTTCAAGCAGACTGTGGCTGGCTCTATGCGAATGAGGTCAAACTCGGTTGTACAGTGTGCCGTGCCATTTCAGTCTTTAGGGCCATATCGGTCAGCGGCAGGTATGCCTATGCGCCGTATGCGGATAGAGCTTTCGAAGGAGTGGATAAAGGGATCAATCATCAATCTAATCATATATCTTTGCGAGAAGCAGGTTGCATTTCTATGGCAAAAATCTATGACCATTGGGACTGCGCTAGCCATAGGCGGCATCAGTTCAGTGGGAGTCCGATAATGAGAAGCCGAAAACAGTAATTGTTAAAAGCCAGAAACAGAGCTAGGTGTTTTGTACCGTTAATTACATTGCACAGCATAATCGTCCCTTTGTTGATCATCCTGATTTGATTGAGCTACAAGAATGGAATGGTGTAAAGAAGTACGCTGCTCAGTAATGTAGTTGCTGCTGACATGGTATCTTAAATGAGATGCAAGCTTATGAAAGCTATCGTATAGGATAAACCTTTTTCAATTTGAATTAGGCCTACTGAGAGCACAAGTTTAAGTAAAAAACCTTGCATGATTGCGTATTGACGAGGTTGTATTTCTCAGTGTTGAGCCTGTCAGTCTTTCTTGATTTGATATCGCTGCCTTGTCTCACTGCAGATGAACTATAGTGGATGTATTCATGAAAAGTCATGAGTGGTTTGATGACATCTTGAGTTCACACTGGTTGGGCTTGGCCACTGATAGTGCATCTGCGGTCTCAGTCGAACTATAGGCTAGTCTACCACGTTTTCCATAAATTCTGCTTTGTAAATTGGCGTTGATTTTTCCTCTGTGTAGGCCTACACTGAGCATGCATAATCCGGATAAACGGTCATCTGTCATATTATAGTTGCTCTTAGCCGTATTATCAATTTATCACACGACGCATTGTACTGAATGACCTCTCAATTATATACGTAGTCGCAGGTAATGCTAAGAGGATGACAACTGCTTCGTGAATAGCAGGGTAAAATTCAGTATATGAAAGATATGTAAAGAAAGCGGCTGTTAGTGTCTTGCATTGGCGATGAAGACCAAAAGTCGAACCAAGCCATAGCTTCGGCTTCGAAATTTGTCTATTTTGTATGTTTAATGGATAGAAGACATATTCTATCTTATTCTTACTTAAAGTTAAATTTCTCAGTTTGACTTTGTGTAGCATGTGTAATATTGTGTATCATTAGTGCTTTACTGCGAAGAAATTTTTAAACACCAAAAAGTAGCAGTTAAAAATAGGTGTCAATTTTTAGGGGGGGAGGCAAGTGCCCCCTCTTGCCCCTATGTGCGGGCGCCCCTGACTGCAACGTGGGTCTTGTTTCTACCTTCTGAACATAAATGCAAGTGCAATTGAATGTACTCGTGTTCCCATAGCGATCGTGTGACGTCGACCCTGCTAATTTTTCAATAACTATATCTTAATGTTCAGGGATGGAGACCATCTAATGAGGATGTACTTCGTCGTTCGATGTGTCGTCGTTCGTCACGTGATAGGCAGTCGAAGAGTCTGGCGAATGATGGTGATGCTCATCGTCAGCGTGACTACGTTGCTGCTCACGCTGACCTTCTCTCCATCCGTCTATTTGTCAAGAAAAGGAAGCAACGACACGACGTCATCGTCATCTGCAGATGGTGAAGACGATGCCACTCCTAAGCCGCCTGTCCTCTGCATCTTTACGACTTTCAAACCAGTCGACTACAAAACGCTCATCTACCAGAACGTGCTTCGTAACTGGGTCCTTCTCAGTCCGCGCAGAATCCGACCCGTGCTCTTCATTCCATCAGCCGACAGATGGCTGTTCTCCAGAACCCTCCAGGGCGACCAATCGCCCCTCAATCGAACCATCGGCGACCTGGCGTCCAGCCTCGGTTGGCTGGTCGTCGTTCCGCCGAGAATCAACGACCAGAAGGTGCCACACCTCAAAGAGATGTTCTTCTACGTCGAGAAACTCTACCCAGACTGCCTCTTCTACGGCTACGCCAACGGCGACGTCCTCTTCAACGCCGGACTGATCCGGTCTCTCGAGGCAGTGGCTGAGGTTCTCGGGCCTCTCCGAAGGACCCTGATCGTCGGCAAGCGGACGAACGTCGTCCTCAACGACCGCGAGGTCTACCTGCCGTTGGACGTCGATCGCCTGGCCAAGGCCGAGGGCCGTCTGTTCATCTCCGACGCCCAGGACTACTTCTTCATGACGCCGCAGTTTCCCTGGTCCTACGTCCCGGCTGTGGTCGTTGGTCGTCCCGGCTACGACAACTTCCTCGTGGCGACTGCCCTCCGAAAGGGGGTGTCGGTCGTAGATGCCACGCGGTCTCTCGTCGCTCTTCATCAGACTGACCAAGATGGGAACTTCGCCGGTCATAGCCGCAACAATTCCGACCGCGACTTCAACCTTCGAGCGATCGGAAAGAGATTCCGCTACCACAGCGGACACACGACCCGCAGCCAGTACATGACGCTCGTCGACCGTGACGATGGAACCGTCACAGTGCACCGACGATACAGCCGGCGACGTGTCTGGTCGTCGTTCTGGAAACAAATAGGACTGGCGTAGATCATGTGGTCGAGTGATGATCACGGACAAAGGGAATCATTGTCAGCGTATAATAAAAGAAATCGTCAATAAAATATGGATCATGACAGTGAATCATGGCGTCGTTCACGATCGAGGGCCCTCGTGTTGGAACAAAAGGGCGTTTGTCCTCTGGATGTTACTAATTTTAATAATTAAAATAGATATTGTCAACATCTAGCTTGTTTATTTATTGTTCTACACAAAGATTGTCAGTCTGTTCCAACATTGTTAAATTCAGCCGGATCCCGCTGGATTGCTCCAGCCTTTCAGATTTGCAACCGACCACCTGAACAAAGCCCTATGCGATCCGCCACCTAAAGAAGGTGACCCTTCACCCAAATGTGTCTTGTTTGTAATAATCGCTCATAATTATGTATAGTGTTTCACACATTCTATGTGTTTTCCGAATAGCGATCAGTACCTACGTTAGGCTGTCCTCGAGATAAGCTTCGCTTTTAGATTTGTAAAAATTTTGAGAATCCGCTATACCTCTGGAAGAGCAATTTGACCACTGGGTTCAACTTAATTATGATCAGCGGCACAAAAGACACTTTTACATTTGGCGTACTCCGATGGTGTGGAGATGTAAAGAGAATGCCAGTTAACCGAATTCCACGCAATGCACTACATGCTCGATTCGAAAGAAAAAGAAACAAAAATAGTGCTGGATAGACAGTAGGCCTATTAACGAGGATATTGCATCAATTGGACTAACACTGAGGAAGCACTGGATATGACAAATGACGGAGGTCAAGGGAGAGCATTTATTCGTACCTATCGCCGCCAAATTGCTGAAGTCAGGAACTGAGGATAATGATAATTCAGATTTTATAGGCCTTTGCTTATCTTAATTCTGGAGTCGTCGCCAACCCCAAAGCCTATGGCCCTACACACCAATTGCTAACACACATACACAAACACACACACACACACACACACACACACACACACGCACACACACACCAACACAGCATAATAATACTAGTGAAAATTTGTAAAGCGCAACTTCAAGAAAAAAACTCATCAGCAGCGTTCCCAACTAAACAGAACAGACTTCAAACACTTCATGAGGAACATGGACGGTTACAGACTGATTAGCTTAATTGCTTCTACACGGTGGTTCAATAAAAAGTAAGCCAAACTCTTGGTCGTTCCCATTTGGTCTTCATTGATCCTGGAGTAAAATTAACGGAGCCTATTATCGCGACGTTCTGCTGTCACAACATCTTCTATCTGTTATCAGAAATCTAGCCCCAGAGGGCTGTTTTGTTTTTCAAAAGGACAGTGTCCCAGCCCATGCACAGAGCCAGGGAAACCATCGAAATGCTAACAAGAGAGACACCAGACTTCATTTCTCCAACATTATGGCCTCTGAACAGTCCAGATCTAAATCCTGTTGACTATAAAGTGTGGAGCGTTATGCAAGAGCGAGTCTACCAGACAGCAATCCATGATGTAAACGATCTGAAGCAACGCTTGTTGGAAGTGTGGGATGGTCTGGATCAGAGGATAACCGACGGTGCTGTTGCCCAATGGCGCCAGCGCCTCCAGGCTTGCGTGCAAGCAGAAGGACGACATTTTGAACATCTTCTTTAATTAAATAATCAAACCATACTACTGAGAGTTTTTTCACAAAAATATTAAATACTGTTTTCATGTTAGAAGTACTTATATCAAATACAAAGTTTGGCTTACTTTTCATTGAACCACCGTGTAATTTTAAAAGAAAGACTAAAAATTCCAGGATACAGGGCCAACAATAGCAAAACTTCTACATGACATTGTGCTGGGTTGCGGACGACCTATCCCGATGGACGAAAATGATACCATGTGCAACAAATAGGAGTTACATGCGACCAGGAATAGATGAGACAGAGATACACAAGGATCTGAGATAGGAAGAGGCAGTTCCCACTAGGCAATTTTGTGTGAGAGTTAGAATCTTATACGCAACGTGTTGAGGCATTGGTAACCAGTGCAGAGTGTCGTATGTAGGCGCAGATATTGCTCACAATTTGGGATGCCACTGTTCAGACAAGTAGATGCAGCTAGAACAGATTGCAATTTCAAGGTAAGAGAGGATGCCTAATCGCTAAAGAATACATGCATATATCTATTATATATATATATATATATATATATATATATATATATATATATATATATATATACACACACACACGCACGCTCACAAACACGATGAACTGAGCAAATGCTTTTAGCAAGTGCATTTCTAAAACACGAGTAACGTTTGATGAGTGAATTTGATTGACGAGTCTCAGCAGTTAGGCGCCTGTATTGACTCGCTCCGTCTGTCCAGTTGTTTACCGGTGGGCTTCCTGCCTTTGCTAATAGGCATATGGCTTAATGGCTCCTGCTGCTGCTGCTGCTGCTGCTGCGTCTGCGAATTCTCTGCCATTGCATCGACATGGCATTGGAACTGCATCCATGGTGAGCGCAGCTCAGGTACAACAGCAGTGTAAACAATAGATGCATTGATTTGGCGAAATTCGTCGGCTTCCTTGCTTCCGTTTTCGTAGTCAATATTCTCACTTCCGATATTGACCGAAATCACAGATGAAGGAAGGAGTGAACGCATGGACGGACGATAGAACTTCCGAGGGACTGAGAGGACCGGCGACCATAAAAGAGGAATGTCGCATCGACCGACGACTGGACGGACTGAAGAGTCAGAATAACGACCTACGCCTAATTATATAATTGTCGTCTGCACGCACTTCAACCAAGAGATCCGTGTTCATACAGACTCCTCAAACGCTAGATACTTATAGACTCCTCAAACCACTTCTCAGAAGGTCCACTGTCTACTTCACAGGATGACCAGGATAACAGTATAGTGCTGCCATCTATCCTGTTTAATACTAATCCTCCTCTTGCTTGAAGAAGATCGTGAATAAGCTGGTGCCCTGCGCTTGGCTTTCGAGTGGCGCTTTAGAAGTTTCGATATAACGATTACGATTACGATTACGATGCTCATGCCTGTCTTTTGCCCGGCCGTGATGACGAGCGCTGCGTCGAGTCAGAGAGGTTGTCCAAAAGGGTTGTCCGAATGAGGTCCGAGTCACGCTACCAGAGGATCAGAGGGACAGAGTAGCTACATGTTAAGGTGGGTGTCGTTTAGGTCGAGAATTGGAAGGTGTAGGATCAGATGAGTCTGGTTATGAATTCTTGAAGAGGTGAGGCTTCAATTTTGAGTGGAAAGCGTTGGAGGTGATGGATAGAGAAGCCTGAGACAGATTATGGTTGACGATTGGAAACGATGGCGGAGGAATCGAGAATTTGCGGAATTCAGGATGAGGATCGTTCCAGTGGCGTGGAGCAGTGTGGGATATGGCTCGGTTGGGGAACTTAAGATGAGTATACTGACCGGGGGTCGAGAAAGAGTCAGATAGAAGGATGATCGCTAAGAGCGGGTTGGCTGGATGGTGAACAGTTCGCGAAGATATTTGGGCTGGGAGTATTGTAGGGAGTTGTGGGTTAGTGATAGGACGTTGAAGTGGTTTCGCTCTGGCATTTTTAACCAATGGAGTGATTTGAGAATGAGAGTGAAATGATGATGATGATGATTGATTGCAGTAATCGAGCTTCGAGTGGACAATGGAGGCAGCGATGGTGGATTAAGTTTTGAGATCGAGCATCGGTCGAATGCGACGAAGGTCACGAATATGTGCAAGAAGCAGAAGCGCGAAAATTGGAGATGTAGTTAGAGAATGAGATATGTGGATTAAAAGTAACTCCAAGATTGCGGACAGAGGGAGTCGGAGTGATATAAGGAGATGAAGAGTTAGTGGATAGGTGTAGGGAGAGATCAGGGATGTTCTAGATTTGGTCAGAAAGGCATAGGATGATGAATTCTGTTTTGGATGGGTTGAGGCAGAGGATCGAGTTTAGATGACTTCCATTGAGAGATAAGACTGACCACGTTGAGTAATTGTGTGATGGGGGTGAATTATTAAGGGATGAACAAGAGTTTGGGGAGGAGGATATGTGGAGTTGTGTGTCGTCTGCGTATAGATGGTGATCAGAAGAGGATTTTATGAGATGGTTTAATGGTATGGTATACAGGATGAAGAGGAGTGGATCCAGGACAGAGCCTTGAGGGACACCACAAGGGAGTGGAATGTTTGAGAACAATGGTTAGAGATCAAGGTCGTTCAGTAGAATTTATCGCATGATGTCGGCTGTGACCTAGCTAATTTCTTCATCATAACTCGTCTGGTCTACTGGAGCCGTTTCCTCGCGAGCATGCCAAAGTTTCGAATTCGCCAGATTCAGTCTTGCCATAAATATAGTCCTAGTCCCATCTGTGTTTCCTGGGAATGGATGATGTGGTCACTGACTCACTGTGTTTTCTTATAGGGCTACTTCAAACTACATGCGAGAGGCAACGCAATGGCTCCCAGTTGATGATAGAATAATATTGCTTTCAAGATAGCGCCACTCAATCGAATTCGGCCAAGCATCGGTGGTTGGTTCGGCCTCGAAACACATCTGCAGGGAGCTCTGCGCGCACTCTATTGTACAGGGCCAGACGATTCAACGAAACTATTTCACCTCGCTACTCGCGCGATCTTGTGCACGTTGGTATACCGCCCTGCCATATGGGCACATCGATCTTCCTCTTGCATTTGACCATCCACGTGGTACAATCTTCCACTACAAATTACAACTTTATCGCCACAAATAGGTGAATAGACTTTTTCTTAAGAGGCATGTTTTAGATCTGTATGACAGTCATGCGTCAACGAATGTATGAGGTTCTTAAAACGCACTATACAAACGGTCAGATTATCAGATGCATGGATACATACATACATACATACATACATACATACATACATACATACATACATACATACATACATACATACATACATACATACATACATACATACATACATACATACATACATACATACATACATACATACATACATACATACATACATACATACATACATACATACATACATAGGCTACATACATACATACATACATACATACATACATACGTAGGCTAGGCCTACGTGCATAGGCCTACATATCATACACATTAATTATAAAAGATAATAAAAAAATATGGCGCCACTCAAGGAAACTAATGACCGGCGCTCGTGATTATGCTGGTGCTCGATCTGCGCTAATTAGCTTTAGAATAGCGCTTGAGAAATTTGTAGTTTACGATTACGATCTATATACTAGATCTAGGCTAATTGATACTAGACCTAAATATCTTTAACAACAGGGCAGCCATCGGGTAGCATATATGTCATAGGCCTACGTAGCCTATACATACATTGTATGCATTGATTGATTGATTGATTGATTGATTGATTGATTGATTGATTGATTGATTGATTGATTGATTGATTGATTGATTGATTGATTGATTGATTGATTGATTGATTGATTGATTGATTGATTGATTGATTGATTGATAGGGTCAGTGATCCCGTCCTAGACAAAAAAGAACCAGAACGTCTGCTTCAGGAAGAACCGGAACGCCGCCTGCAGGCCCCATGTTAATCAAGCCGATACGCGTTGCGTTCGTCAGAAAAAGAAATGGAACGCCGTTTCGGTGCCAACTGCTGCTTCTGCTTCTGCCAATGATGATAATAGCCTACTCTTCGTTTAATATTTTTAAACTGACAATTACGCAGTATGATTACACATCAGTATGAACGGATGATCACAAGTCATTACTGGAGTTGAATTTAACCAATGAGGTATTATTATCATCGCTAGAGGGAACATGGCGTATCTTCCCTTCGCTAATTTTTGAAGCCACAACCATAGATATAATAACACCTTATCACGAGCTCCGCAGTTAATTTAAATTGAAATGACGCGTTTTGATTGGTTGAAATTCATGGACGCAGTCAAGCTTAAGCGAGACTTTAATTTCTTTTCGAAGCTTACGCCTTGCAAAAAGTACAACAGACACAAAATAACAACTTATCCATTAAATAATATTCCAGCGGCCTCGTTTTCGGACTTTAATAAGTTGCTACATCCACACACTACACAATTTAACTTCGATCGTTTCCGCCATTTTGTATAGCCCAAGGGTCAAGGCCTTTTGAATCGGCGGCCTCAAAAAAATGGCCGATCAGCCCTCTAGTGATATATTTATATATTATACATCTCTATGAATTTAACTGTGTACGACAGCCATACAAGGCGCCCATCACGTCCTACATCTCATTTTACCACTGCGCCATCTCGCGAATGATAGGCTGAGTGGACCTTTGGGAGGGTACGGGAAGCGATCCCGCTACCTACTGCTCTTCACGCCAGTGCTGTTACCACTACACTATGGATGACGACGACGACGACGATGATGATTATTATAATTTTTTGTCATTAAAGATATAGTATTGCCGTACTCGTGACCCTGCGCTTGGCTTTCGAGTGCGATTTAGACGTTGAGTAGAAAAATTTGGGCTACTTTTGGGCTATCCTTACAGCATGTAGTTGCTGAGAATGATTGGTAAATAAGAAGTCCTTGGAAACAGAAATGTGTTTGGTTATCTTCAGTATAGAACGAGGAAAATATTATAATTAATTAATAATCAATTTTTGTCGTCTAAGTCAGATCCCACTTCGTCAAGCTTATCGATGAAAATCTAGATATTCGCTTTGTTCTGTGAAACTAATTTGTTGATTTCATCGATATTAAGTGTAATCGCATTTCCCATGAAATCACAGAAAGACGCCAAGTGCTAGGTCGACCAAGTTTTCGAGTAATAATATTTTATTTTTATGACTCTGTGTGTGTATAATGCTCCATAAAATATGCAACTGTAATAGTGCTCATGGTTCCATGCACTGTAAATTTGTAGACTGGATCTGTGGATCCGTTAATTTTTATCTCTGCGCCGATTTTTGCCCATCTGGCTAACCTCTCATTTCAATCAGGCCGCTCTCCGACAAAACTCGAATGTGCTCAAGTCACCCAATTACTAAAAAAGAAACATATAAAAACAACTTTTTACACAGGTCTATCTTGAGTGATCTCTTCCTCAAAGTGCTCCTGAATAGTTGCTTCGAGTCATCGACTGCTTACGAACTACGGCACTCAAATCTCTATTATTATTATTATTTCTGCAACATAAATGTTGAGCGACTTGCGGACGCCTCAATGCAAGAGGAATCCAGTTCGCATAGTGATCTGTTTCTCATTTCATTTTGCAAACAGCTGTAAATTTATCTTTTCCAGTTTTAAGTGAATTCTTTAATTAGAAAACAGAAACAGAAGAGCAGCCCCATAAGCAAGCCCCAAGATGCAGCCATAGGTGTAAAGTATTAACGAATTCATTTTTACCATCAGCATATGAGGCTTGTGGCAAAGTCCCCTCCAGCACTGCCTGTTTTGCTACTGTCGGTGTACTTTTAGCGGAGTTGACTAAGGGGAGCAATTAGAACATAAATCTTGAAGTCACTGCCCTGATGGGGATTTGAACCGTTGATATTACAACGGACAGTTCTATGTGCTAACCAATACACTGTTGTGCACACTATAGGAATCTGATTAGTAACAATAATAGTAGTCTGGAACATTAAGAGAAAAATTCAAGTCCTATTTGTCTGTTGATTCACAGTTTAGCATATTGCGTGATGCTGCTGAAAACAGATTGTGAATGAAACTGAGAGAGGTAGAGGCAGAGAAAGTGGTGATATAAACTGTTGCATATTCCTATGATTGCAGGGACTGGATGATGATGATGACAACTGAGGGTTTTGGTCTGAAGGCAACAGGCATCTGTTTGGATCCATACTTCACTCATGGGGTTCCTTCCACCCTGGATGCTGTCATTCAAAATCTTGACAGCCAGCTTGTGGAAAACAATAATCAGTAGGTTTTCTTCTGTCTGGAATATGTAACCTCTTCTATTTGTTAAATACCCACTGTAAGTCTCCATCGAAAATGTCTGTGTGCACATATTTGGATTAATAAAACATTGAATAAATTATAGTTCTTGTTAGTTAAGCTTTTTAGTTCTGGTTCTTTTTATTCTCTTGTGTTAAAGTATTATAAAACTGTTATAAATGTTAAAACCTCGTCATTTCAAAGCAATTTTGTTGTCAAATAGGTGACCCTAACAAGCAGGACCTCGGTTTTAACTTGGGTCTGCCCCTTGTTTCCCTGAAACATATTTGTACACTGCATTTTGTAATGTTTGTGTGTTTTAAGCAATAAATGAAATTTAATGCATATGCTCTGTTCTGTTTATTAAGTGATTGTTTGATTGAGTGGTGATTGAATGGTTGGTTGATTCTTTAATTGTTTAGTTCGAATCACTAAATTTTTCGGTAGCTGTTAGCAGGGTATGATTTAAGGTTGATACTCATGAGTGAAAGGCATATGGAAAGGACCAGTGTGCATGGGAAAAAGTAGCTGAAGGTGATATGAACCAGCATGGTGAATTTTCTCTCTTCTCCAACTCACACCATGGCTCTAAGTTTGATTGACTGCATTGCTGTATTGATTAACAATCATTTGACAAGTCATTTCCTTCATACATTATTCAGGTGATGAATTTTCTTTGGTGACATAAGTGATTTTTTTAATTTTTAAACAATAGGTAATGTTTTTGAAAATGATTTTTCTGGTATATAGTGCGTTGTTTTCAATTGAGCTCAGCATGATGCTGTTTCTATGTGCTTAGGCTGGAGCAGTGTGTCAAGGACCTGATGGAGATGAGTCAGCAGCTGTCGGGTGCGGAGAAGACTTTCGAGGGTCCTCTGGATGCAGTCAACCATGTCGTGGACAACTTTCTTCTGGAGAAAACAACTTGCTTTGATGTGGACTTGAATTCAGTTGGCCAGATGCTCCGAAATGTGGTACCTTGTGCATTTTCCAGTTTGGTTTGTGTTAAGTGAATTGTGCTAAAGGAAGGAAGTTGGGTTATGGTTTGGAAGACAGTCCTCATAACCTGGTTGGCTTGAAGTTTATAGTTATGGCTTGTTTATCAAGAAGACCATCAGCTAGTTGCAGTGGTTCTAACACAGACTAAACGTCTTCTGAACCACTTAAAACCCTTGTTATGTTATGTTATGTTATGTTATTGTGTTCGCATTTGAAAACCATAATGGTTGGTCATTTGCAAACATGACCTAATCTGGTCAATTATGTTAAAATATAGACAAGTGCTTTTGTGCCTCATATGTGACAACTGACTCTCACTTAAAAATTCTTCAATACATTTAATTTATACGCCTTGTAACTACTAATTTGATTTCATTAGCATTAAAAGCGTTTGAAAAGCCAGTTACTGTTTGATTTAGTTTTGTGTTTTCTAGATAAAGTTTATCGAATCTCACCCTGGATCAGAAGAGAGTGTGCTCCATGACCTTCTGACCCTGTATTCATCACAAGGCCTGGCATTTCCTGTGTGTGCTTCATCTACCGATCTCGTTTCACAGTCAACTCTGTCGCTGCACACAGCAGTCGACCAGTCGGAGCAAGTGGTGGAGTCTCTCTGGAACGACCTCTGCCTGCGACTTCGCCATCATTTTGTTGACCGGCTCTGCCATCTCCCAACTGGACAACCACTTGCACCAATTGACACCGTTCGCAGGCAGAGACTACAATGTGTTCAGAGCCTGTGTAGCATTTTTCCGATCCCAAGCGTTCTTGCAAAGTACCGTAGTCTTCGACAGCATCAGATCCAGCTGTGTCTCAGCAAAGGCAGTGGAAAGAAGGATAGGTTTTCTGATCTCGTTAAATCTTTTCTGCAAACATCCAAGGTCTTGCTGGTCATGATGGATGAGGATTTTGACCTGTTGGTTTCGGGTGTTTTTGCCGATGAAGTGGATGTCTTAAAAGGAATCGAAGCGATCTATTTTGATGCATTGGGTGACCATATTTCTTCTATTCTTGATGCTTTCTACTGTGAAATTCCTGGTTCTGAAAAGAAGAATGATAAAGATGCAAAGGCAATGCCAAAATCGCCAAGCGATGTTGGGTTTCTCGGTCGGCACTTGAGAGGTGGATTGAGGCACCAGCATTCGCAGAGTCTTGAGAGCCTGGTCATGAAGGGTGAGGAAAAGCAGTTTACAGACCTGAGTGTTATTCCAGAAACTGTTTTGTCAAGCCTTGTGGAATTCGTTGAATGCCTACTCTTTATTGATGGTCAGCTGGAAATCATTCAATCTCTTACCACTTGGGAGCTGATAGGAATCTCAGTAAAGAAAATATCTCGAAAAAAGCTGAAGAGTGAGTCTGCTTTTAATTTTTGAATATATGTGGTCCTTATTAAAATCAACTTACAGGAAGCTCTCAGTATTTTAGACTTTCTTATAAATATGATTTTAGTCTAAATTAAAATGAAATTTTATTGAATTTAAACAGAATATTTCTTCAACATGACCGACAGTATCTGAGGCATTGGACTTAATACGGTATTTCTGTGCTTACTTGTGTCTATACCTGGATGTTTATATTAACCATTCTCGAAATGGTTCTTTGTTTTGTTTTGTCCTTTTGACCCCAGGTGCTTTGAAAACTACACCCGTTTCCCCACCTGAAGAACCAGAAAAAGTGATGCAAAATGGAAGAATTCCATCGACTAGCAGCAAGCCTTTTGTTGCGGAAGAAGCGGAGATGATTGATGGAGATGCAACCATTTCAGGAGTACGACCTCTTGTCCAAGGTACAGTCAGTTTCAGCCAGTCTCAGTCAGTCAGTCAGCCTGTAAATCAGTCAGAAGCCAGTCAGAAAGTTGATTGGTTGGTTAGTCAGTCAGTCAGTCAGTCTCTTGGTGCTGTGAATGAGGCAGTCTGAACAATTTCTTTGTTTTTAATGCAGATAAGCAGCCTTCGTCGGATGGACCGCAGCTTGACTGGCGAGGCATCTTGCAGAGACTGAGTCCTGACTTAGGCCTCTGCTTTCGTAGCCATCTTAACAAACTAGTTGACAAGGCGTGCAAAGAGGAGAGCGATGTTTTTGAGAAGACTTCGACTTTGCCAAAATTCCCTCTCCCGTCGGAATTCATCGAATGTAACCCTGATCTCCCAAGATTCGTGTCAAAGGTCAGTGATTTCTGGTTTCTTGTAAATAAGTTGGAGGATGTGCAATATCAGTCGTAATTATTCATGCAGTGATGATGATGATAATGGTTATGAAGACAAAGATAGTGATGACTTTGGTGAATAGTATGAAAAACATTTCTGCTTAAGAAACGATGTGGCTTATCTTAGATGCATCTTTTATCGATCTTTTAGATAGCAAAATTGTAGCATCTTTGTGAAGTTGTCTAAAGGTGCTATATAATTATTCAACATACTCGCGTACATAATCTCGATCATATGTGAATATTTTTATAGCATTTCTTCTAGAAAACTCCTCCAGTGTGCTCCCGACCTAAAAAACAAAACCATTATGAAAATGAAACAGCATGCATAGAGTAACGTTTTCGAGTAACAAGTGTGTATGATGGCAACATTGGTGATGCTTACCATTAGGAAAATGATGAAGTTAGGATTATACTGGTTATTTTTAGGCTACTTGGACTGTTCTTGATGAGATAAGTCGTCTACTTCCACTGGCGCTCTCTTGTAGCACAAGTGTTTGCAACTCTGTCATTGGAATTGCCTTCCTTGATGCTGTGGTCCACTCAGCACAGACTCTGAATGCCTGGCTTCTAAAGGTATGGACACACTTTGGAACTCTGGCTTTTCTCTCACATCTCATTTTCTGCCTTCTCTAGTCTTTTTAATGCTAATTCACAAAAGAACGGATTATTATAGATCACACTTATTACATTGCATCTGCTCTTTTATGTTCAAGGGAATTCAGCCGCAAAATGAGTACTTCAACCTACATGTACACTCCGCTATAAAATGAGTGCTTTGGGGTTAGAATAATCAGTCTTCTTGAGATAGGACTTCTAGAATAACAGGACACAGGTGGACTGGCCTTTTATCAAAGTCCATCATGGTAAATATGTCCAAAGACCAGAAAATGAATACGTGTAATTCGTATTTCATGCTAATTTGAGAATTGAGATTAACAAAGCCAATATATGCATTTAAAAATAAGGCTAAGACTGAGCTGTAACTAATTAGTCCTATTTGTTGATTTTATCTCGGTAAAGAATGATTCATTTAATCTGGAATTGGGTTCAATAGAAAAACAAGGCTTTCCAGACAAAAATCCTGGTTAGCAAGACACTCAGGGTTTAGCATATGAGACTATTCCTTTTGTCAGAGACTTTATGAGTCTAATGTCTGTTTCAGCTGTCTCATGAATCCGTTGATCGAGTTCCCGTGTCCTGTCTTTATCTTGGTCTGGCCAGTTCCACTTTCCTTCAGAATCGTTTGGAGTCATTTGAAAGTGCTTTGCGACTTAATGAGGAATCCAGGTAGATCCTTCTGATTCTTTCTTTGGTACATACTTTCTAAGAAATCTTTGCTGTTTTGTTAATCAGTCGGTCCCTCAGTTTACAAATCAAACTGCTTTCTGCAGCATTGTGAAATTGACAAACATTGTGAGGCATTGTATTGTTTAGGTGAGTGTGCAGGTGGCCATGTTTTTAACTGCAGAGTTGTTTATGTCGTAAACTTCATCAGACTTATTCTAAATACAAAATAATCCTGGTAAATTTAAACTTTTCTGACTAATTCCTAACTATTTTTTTGTTTGTTCAATTCTAACACAGGAGATTGAAAGAAAACTAATATATAATGGTAGTTACTCTGGCTTGAGTATAATATATCTGATGACTGTTTGTTTTGTGTGAAAAGTTATCAGGGTTTGTCTTCATGTTGTGATGAGTGTCAAGCGACGACTGACTGCTATGTGGAGACAGTCAAACAGTTCCACAAGGATACGATAAGTCACTCCATCTCACATGATGCACAGTCACACAACTGGAGTGATACCAAGGAATTCTTTGAGGTACTGTGGCTGGCAGAGTTGTTTCATTGCAGTATTATACTTGTCTCAGGTGGCTGTCATGGGCATTGTCTTGCCAGAAGCGCTGCTCAAATGTCTTTGTTTCTGTTCAAGTATCTAGTCGTCTGTTTATGTATGTAGTCTTGGCCTCGATATTTTGGTCTCACGATGATTCTAGGCGTACCCAATGTCCTTGTCTTGGGTCTGGTTTTGGTCTTGGGGCAGGACTTCACAGGCCTCTTCTTGGTCTCACTTGCTTAGGTCTTGTGGGTAAACACCGAGTCTTGGTGTTTGGAACAAGTTGAAAACTGCAGGACTGCCCATTGTTACATACATAATGTCATACATGGATATGTAGTGCCAGAAGTTAGTTACGTTGCCATCATAGGGATATAGTTAATTCATCAGTGCTTAACTACAGTCTGCTGTTGTGCATTTCAATTGGCATCTTAATACACCAAAACAAAGTTTCTGTTTGCATAACAGTGTCAATACCCCATGCCAATTTTGTTATTTACATAACAACATTCAACCTGCTTATCATAACTGCCATACAGTAGCTAGTTTCAGCTCGTTTACAGCGGCCCAATTGCTACTAATGACTGATACAATAATAATCACTTCTGTCTTGTCATGTGGAAGTTGAGATCAACCATGTTCATGACTACGAATGTAATGAATGATTGTCTGACTTGTGGTGAGCAGGGTGAGCGCTGTTCCTTCGATATCCAGATGTGGACCCTACACATGCAGCAGCTGCGTTTCGATCTGTGGTCGATCTGTTCTTCTGATCATGCCAAAACGATATTCCAGAACATTCTCAGTGAATCACTCGTTCTGTTTGCTTGGAGGTATTCACGAATCCAGCCATCACATCGTAGATTGCAACAGTTCATGTAAGAAGACAATTCAAAGAATTGTAAACTTTCATTCAGCTTCTGTTTTAACCTTTAATGCCATTGGCAATTTATGATGGAGAATTTATGTAGCTCCTGTATGGTTGTCAATGTGAAGCATCACTGGCTCCACCTTCACTAACTAAGACAGTTTTTCTAGCATCCCTGCCAATCTAGAGACTTCCAGCCATTGCGGAGACAATTCGAGTACTGAAAACTAATGCTTTGAATTGTTCAGGTTTCATCAAATTGTAAAGTTCTCTGTTTTCTGAAGCTATGAAGTTGAAGAACATGCGACAGGCTGATTTTTTATGAGAAACAGATGTGTTTCAATCAGCTTAACTTTTTAGATGTTATTGATGTAATTCCGACAATTAATGTAAGGTTTTCATTGCTGATGTTGAGTTCATAGTGTTTGTTATGTACTTATTCTACGTATTTCCATATGTATTCTGATTTCCCGCAGAGCCGACATCAGCGCCATCTTGCTGTGTACAAGTGAACTTCTGCTGTCGTCCTGTGATTCAGTTTCTCAGTTTCTGGATCCGTACGATGGATCCATTGACATTATGGCTGTTCATGATTCATGTAACTCTCTTCTGTCGACGTTGTCTGTTGTTGGGCCACCTCTGGAAGTCATCTACAGGTAGCAGCTGTTTCATTCTCATGTCAGATTTCTCAGTCTCTGTCTGTCTATCTCTCATTGTATGTTTATGTGTCTCTGTCTGTCTGTCTGTCTGTCTGTCTGTCTGTCTGTCTGTCTGTCTGTCTGTCTGTCTGTCTGTCTGTCTGTCTGTCTGTCTGTCTGTTGGTCTGTTGGTCTGTGTGTCTGTTGGTCTGTCTGTCTCTCTGTCTGTCATCTGTCTGTCTGTCTGTCTCTGTGTGTTACTGTTTTTCTTCAATCAGGGCAATTGAATGATTTCTACTTGCTGAAATATGTTATGTTATGTTATGTTAAAAATAAAACTGTTCCTTATGGAATAGAAATTCGTTCAACTTTGCTTTCTTTGATCTGTTTCTGCATGGAGGAAAGCATGTGTGTGTGGGTATGTGTCCGAATATTTCTGAGGGGCTCACCCAAGGGATACAGATTAAATGTCAGTTTTTAAGACTTAGAATATAATACTACCAAGAAGATCACATTTGCTAACAGCAGAATAGTCCTGTGGTTAATGAGACAGATGACTCACTTACCATATTTTGTCTGTTGAGGCTAAGAGAGCAAAAATTTCTATCACTTTGTAACTATGACTGCCTCCTGGAGTTAGCTTAAGAGTTTGCTATGCTACGGTAATTTCATTTCTTCATTGTTGATCATAGATTCTTTTGATTGATTGATTGATTGATTGATTGATTGATTGATTTGATTGATTGATTGATTGATTGATTGATTGATTGATTGATTGATTGATTGATTGATTGATTGATTGATTGATTGATTGATTGATTGATTGATTGATGTAGCTGTTGCTGTTGTCCTTGGGTTCACTGTTATCTCTGTTGCTTTTTTGCCACCAGTTGTACCTTCCGTATTTGTGATTAGGTTTTATCGAAAAGGCTTTGACAAGCGAATATTGCGATCTGAAGAGAGTGGCATTGCGTTGAAAGGGTACCAGTCTCAGTGGCTGTCATGGATACGACCTGCATTATTTCCACTTGGCAAGACAAGGTCAGCTATGAAATGTAATTTTTATCTCTGGTTTGGATCATTGGTTATGTCTTCCTCTAATTTCATATTTCTTGTTATATTCACTTTTGAATCTATAGCTTGTTGTTTCAGAAAATTTAAGACTCATTTGGCTCAACTATGTTTATAAGTATGTTTGTGTGAAGATACTGAATATTATTATTATTATTAATTAAATTTGTAACGTGTGCACAGTCACACTGAAATGTGAATCTGAGGTGCGGATAGTCAGCCGCAAGGAGAAGATGCATTTAGGTATCCAAATGTGTGAAAGCCAAGGAGAAATAGTGAGTTTTGAGCTGCTTTTTGAATGAAGGAAGTGAATTTGAGCGACAAAGAAAGAGTGACAGTCGATTCCATTCCTTTGGGGCAGAGGCACGGAATGCACGTGAGCCCATATATGGCACCCTAATTAATATAGCTTCCTAAGTGTTTAGGGTGCTATATTATAGCACCTTAAGTGCCTCTAAGTTCCTCTCAAAAACACTGCATACGTTAGTCTAATTGATGTAAGTTTCAAGACAGTTTGAAAATGTTTTTGAATCGTGGCTGTTCTTCTCTATCTGTTTGTGCAGTTTAGATAGTCTTCCCACACCCAATGCAGTTTATCTTCACCTGAGTCTGATGTCACGGCAGCCAAGAATCACCTGGCATCACCTGTTGCGGGTAAGGGCTGCCAATAACATCTCTTTACTTCAGACAAGAGATTTGACGTACAAGCCAATGTGTTATTGTGTTATCTTAAGCCCAAAAGAACTAACTTCTTGTTAATGCCTTTCAGTGATTTGTATGTCTTAATTACAACAGTTGTGACGATGGTGATGATGATTTTGTTGCTATCTGGTCTTTTATGTAGCACCTTTTACCCTTATGTCACAACCTGGGGGCTTATTTTAGCCCCCAGAGTGGTTTTTCATGCATAACTTTTAAACAGAAAGAGATATTCAGAATTCCTGTGGCGACATTTCCTCCATACGCTTTCCCTGCAAATAGTTTTTACTTTTACAACTTACTCTTGCATGACGCCGTGTAGTATGACATCAAACTTTTGCGTCACAGTTGAAACTGCATTGAATTAATGATTGCTCTTGAAGTATTGTTCTTAGTCAGATGATATTGGTGTCAAATTATGATTTTTGGTAGGGAGGAATTCGAAAACATAAATTAAAAACCTTTTAGTAATTATTTCTTGCAGTACACATCGTCTGAATATAGGCTGCAGCATTAATTAGTAAACTTTTGACAGCTTTTTGCCATTGAACATGCTTGTGTTAATGGAAAACAGGCTTTGGTGATGAAGGACTACCAGATTCCCATTCTGCTTATGACTCGTTTGAATGAGATGTCAGTTGGACCGATTGCCAGTGGACAGAAGGAGGAAGTCGAAGGCACCGTGAGACAATTGTTTGTGGCGTTTGTTGACATCATTGTCAGGTGCGACCAATTTCCAGACGCGCTGATGAAGGTGATTCTTCCAGTCATTGAAAGGTGATTATCATTACTAGTAGTATTATTATTATGGTCCATTTATTAGTTTTTGACTATTGTTAAATTTCCATCCTATTGTCTTGTCAGTAGAAAATATACCTTTCTCTGTACACTTTATGTTATGATGCTAGAATTTATGATGGCGCTGTCTTGGAGTCAAGTAAATGGGACAAAGAGAAACATACAGAAATTCAGGCAGATGGCTTTTGTTAATAAATGCTGGTTTATTAGTGATTACTCAACGTTGCTGATATGAAACTGGAATATTTTGATTGCAGTCCAACTAATGGCTAATTGGATGCTTATATATGAGCATGGGCAAGTGAATACAGTGCTTGGAATAAAACTGTGCATTTAGTTGGACTGTGTTTCAACACGTCATTGAAGGGACTCGTTTTTTATGAACAGGTCAAATGGTTGGAGTCTGTTTGATGCATCAACTGTCATTGGAAAAACTACTCTGGTTAGTGATCAGGTTTTATCAATCACTGAACATCACCATTTGATATACATGCCATCTTCGATCTTAATGATGTATTTTTGTAGAATTTTAACAGTTACAGGCAGTTTCTGTTTCTCAGTTGCCATCTTCATTGTCATTTAAATCTTCTGAGAAGGGAAGTTCACATGTTGAACTTGACAGCACGAAAATATTTTCATCTAGTTCCAACTGAATGCCCAAAGTTCAATTGTTTTGTTGAATTTTATTGACTATATTTGTTTGTTCTGCCTCAGTCAGCACTTTTACATATGTGTAGTCATTTAACACTTTAATGTTTAGGATCCTGAGTGGCCGAGTGGGTTGGTGCCCGCTCTCCGCGCCGGCGCCCCGGGTTCGCTTCCCGGTCGGGTCGGATTATCAGAGATTAATTTCTCGGATCTTTACTGCGGGTGGCTCGGTCGCATTATAAACGTGGAGTACAATACAACACACAATACAACACATCACAATACAACTGGGGCGCGGTGGTTTAAGGGTATGTTCGGTGTCTTGCAGCTGGAGGGTTGCGGGTTCGGATCCACCTCAAAGTCGCCGCGTGAGGGACCCTGGGCAAGTCCTTCACTCGCAATTGCTCATGCGCTTCGTGAAACTCCGATTCAGCGTTCACAAGCAGTAGTCGGGAGCGCCTCTGAATGGGAAATCTGGTTGGGGCGCTATAACAAGTGTTCAAATACAATACAATACAATAATGATGAGAGTGTACTAACAGCGACTGGGAAACCATTGCAGCTTGTCATTGAAGTGTTTAAGAGTGCATCTGTGAGGTGGCTTAGAAATTCTTAAGTGCCATGCAACAGTGTGGCACGATGGCCAATTGGTTAGAGCTCTCAACCTGTAACGTGACGAGTACGGGTTTGAGCCTTACCCTAGGCAGTTACTGCGTAGGGTAGGGACCTCAAGCAAGTACCTCCCTCACAATTGCTCAGCGCCATCGATGTTCTGTTGTTGTTTGTGTACATGTCTGAGCTTTGGATGGAGGGCAATATCAGATGCAGTTGTACAGTTACAAAATGATGATTTTTGTGCTTTGTTTTATCAGGTTCCTATGTGGCTCACAGCACTCATAAAGCAACTAAAGACGTTCATAGACAGGTGAGCAGTTGGTCTTTATATCATTCTCTGCTCTTTTACTCACTGTCTGTCCTTCTATATATCTGTCCATCTATATCTGTCCATCTATATCTGTCCATCTCAGCCATACCTGCCTCTGTCATATGTGTAGACCGTTGTCCTGCTTCTGTGTTTTGTAGAGTGATAGAACCAGGAATAAGACTGCTCCTCATCAAGTTGAATTCCACGCCGCCATCTGCAACCCCGCTGTCTGAGTTCCTAAAAGACCAGCTTCCTTGTGGCTGCCGTCCCCTTAAGACACCAGCAGACAACTTCAACAGCAGTAAGTTTACTCTTATGTGTAGATATGATGGATTTGGCCAATCTGTGGCATCTTTTACAAATCTACGAAAAACACTTCTTGCTGAAGTGTTGTTAAAGTCTTCAAAAACATGACAGGTTTGTCTTGAATGCCTGATTCTGATGTAGATGGAGAATTTTCCACTGGTAGCCTCTTGCAGACACACTGAAACCAAGCAACAAAACCCATCCACAGTCTTTGGCCGTTGAATAGTATTCGGTAACCATCTGTACAGAGCTGAATATTCTTATTCGGCCGAATGCTTAAAAGTGGTATTCAATACATCTCTCCTTTTAAACAGCAACTTTTATGTGGGACAGCAACAGTAATATGAGTTACATGTGGGTTAATGCTGTAATTGTTTACTCAAGTGCAGTTACTTTGCATTTCAGATGTAAAAGATCTTGTGGCTGAGTGTATGTACAGCGTAATAACTCAGATTGTGACTGACATTCATTCATTGCCAGTTCCTCTCGTCATCTTCTTCCGATCGGCACAGCAAGAATTTGCTGGCAAGGGTTTGAGACCAAATTCACGGCTCCATACTGTTGGCCTAAAGGTAGGCTTACACCATCGTGCGAATGTATTGCTATACCAGTGTGTACAGTGCAGATCTGGTTATGTGTGGTCATTGGGAGACACACCACTTAGAACATGTTAAAAGAAATATAGTAGGCTATGGTTTATGTAAATCTTAGTGTGGCTAGAGAGCTCAAAGCTGTCTAATGTGAAGGGAGTTGCACTTTAGTCTGCTACCAGATGATTTTGTACAATACTTCGAAAATCCACATTACTGTCTGGATATGGTCAAGTGATTGTGATTTAATATCAGACAATTTATGTTTCTGGCTACAGTAACATATGTTATTTACAGACAATATTTTAAAGTGCTTTTATGCCAAGTGCAAATGATTTATCTTCAAACATCATCTTGGAATGGGCATATGCAAGTTTAAGTGACCAGGTTTTGAGCGTCCACTACAAGAGTCATTGTAAAATAGGAACCTTGAATTGTGTGGTAAGCTTGATCAGCTAATACCAAATGATAAACCAGCGCTCGTGAATAAGCTGGTGCCCTGTGCTTGACTTTTGAGTGGTGCTTTAGAGGTTTGGAGTTTACGATTACAATGCATTTTGCCTGAAATACGCTGTTGTTGGGGCAGTAGAAATACATGAAGAAGGAAGAGAGGACGTTGTACTTTTTTTTACATTAGCTGTTGCTGCATTTAAATAATGTTTTAATTCTAGGCAAGATTGTTAATGCGTAGTTTGTATGGTTGTCTTAAGATTCTGGCGACAGCACTGAGACTGGCTCTGACAGATCTGGACGAGATTTCGCGGATGATTGGCTGCAGTTCAATGGAGCAGAACATGCAGGACAACCTGAACATGTTGGCAGAGTGCATCTATCATGTTCTATCAAGCACCAGTCATGGTATGTGTTTCCTGCATAGTTTGCTTCTACTTCACTGCTGCAACATGGCTGGTCGTTGCTTCTGAATGCAGTGTTGCTCCAGCTAAAGCAGGGGTGTCAAAAGTCCAGCCTTCGGGCCATTTGTGACCTGCCAACGATGTTTTTCTGGCCCGTGTAGCCTTGCCTAAAAACTACACAATTGAGAATAAAAGTTCAAATTTGTCGTTTTTCACTGTGTGTGTGAAGCAAAATCAAATTGCTCTGCTAGCCAACAAGCCAGTCAATACTAAATCTGCACTTTGCTATAGAGATTTTTGATAGTGAAGATCAAAATTAAGACTGTTTGTATGCTAAAAATGCACCATTTAAGATTTAGTTCTGCAAAACTTTTCTGGGTACGGACTGACCAAGCTCTCTCCCAGACCCTACCCCCATTTTGCTCAGGCGCCTTCGGCACCCTGGCCTGCCACTTGCTGGAAAATATTGCCACTGGCCCGCCATTAAATAAACTTTGACACCTCTGGTTTAAAGGCATTTCTATCTGGATTACATAGGTCGCATATATCTGAATTTCTTGTCCTGCAGGACAGTGCAGGTGTAATGTTTAATGTTCAATGGCACACAAGATTGTGGTGACCTGATTAAGGTGGTAATGATGGTCCAGTTAGCTACATTGGTTAGCGCATAGGCTGTCTCCCATGGGCTATATGTTAGAGAGCATGTGGTTCGCCTCCCGAAGGTGGCTTATTTAAGAGATTTGATTTTAATCTCGGTCTAGCACGGTCCATACATGGGGACCTTAAGTGGCGTGACACCCATTAAAACGGACAGCGGTGGTGAAGGATCTCACCAGATCAATTCATTAAAATGAGTGGGGTCGAGGCCATGTGGTCGCTATATGAAAACATGCACATTTACGTTTTGCGATGCAGGTGGTAGTCATGCAAGTGGTATTGATTGAATCTAATAGTATGATTTCTAGAGTTAGTCTGTCATAAAATGCAATGGTCAATTCAGGTGACGTCAATAGTCCAATTTGGTCTAAATGAACAGAATATGTTGAAATGGAATAGGTCAGGGAAGCAGAAGTTGGCTACAATAGGTGATTAGTTTGACGTGTTATTGACAGATCGTGGCAGTGGAGCACCACGCATTGCAGGACTGTTCATGAAAGCAAACAAGAACTGGTTGTCGGAGCAGATAGAAGTGATAACAGATCATCTAACGAGCAAAGAGTATGTACATTCATCATTAAACCTCTTATATATCAAAGGTTAACTTGTCTATGAGATTGTAAGCCATTTATTGACAGAGCATCAAATACCATAAGATCACAGTAATCAGTACAAATTCAAGAAAAAAATTCCAGTAGATGAATGCACAAGTCAAAAGGTCAATCCAAAAGGGTCATATGGACCCGCTGCGGCTGGATCAACCTTTTTCTGGATAATATTTGGCAGTAGTAACAGTGCAAAAACAAAATGCATTGTGTGAGAGTATGATACACAAATCACAAATCAACGAACCAAACATAACTCATAGTTTAAGTCTTAACATACAGAGATCAAGCAGTCTTTAAATTTTCTTAAACAGATTAAGGGTGGGAAGATGCTTAACATCATTTAGAATTTTGTTCCAAATCGAAGTGCCAGAACATTTTATCGAAAACAATTTCATTCTAGTATGTGCAATGTCAGTGCGGTAATTTAACAATGTGTGTATGTATACACGCTAAATTGTTAAATACTTTCTTCTGAGAATATAAAAGCTACAGCTTGTTAGTTACCCTTTAGGAAATGACTAAATTTGTTGATTGTCTGTTGTCTTCTTTGTTTTAAGAGCATCTGAAGTTGGGCCAAGCAGCAGCAGCAGCAACAACCCTTTGGAAGGCATGGCATCGGGGGAGTTTGTCAACCAGCTGCTTCTTACACAGTGCCAGTCGATTCTGACCTCAAAGACAGGTCAGAGTTCACAGAAAAATTACACATTCTACACACAGGCAGATGGACACTGACTCACAGACAAAGATACACAGACCAAGGCAGAGGGACACATGAAGACAGGCACATAGATGCAGAGATAGGCACAGGCTGATGGGTACAGATAGGCACAGAGATACAGACCAACACAGACCCAGGAGTTATTTCAAATCGTCAGTCTCTCTCTCTTCTAAGTTTTTCTTCTTGTAAGTCATATTTTCTTGTTTTCTTTGTTTCGTAGGGAAGCTTTCGCTGTCTCTTGTCGAGAGTTTCCTAAGCAGCAACTCTTCTTGGATATTTTCACAACTGGAGACAACTGAAATCTTCAAAGAAGATCCTCTTCTGTCTTCCATCGCTTCTCCATCGTCATCATCATCAACGCTTTCTCTGACTGTTACGAGAAATGAAGAGGACTTCAATCCTGTTCAGTCTTATTCGAGAATAGGCAACTTACCTTTTGACCAGGTCAGCTGGTTTCAGATGTTTAATGTGGGTGCCACATGTCATTTTGCGACTCAGTTCGGCATTAATTAATCTTTTGACCTGGGTCATTTGGCAGTAATTGGATGGCTTAGTTTATTCATTACAGTAGTGATCAGAAAAAGTTGACTTTGATGGAGAGCTATTTCTTAAGTTGAGTTCAGGATGTCTTGATGCACCTTCATCTCTAGCCATGATTTTTTACGAAATCACCTTGTCATCATGATCATCGTCATATCATCATCGTTATCATAGCGTCTATTTAGTTATGATCTGTTATTAGATAAACAGAGAAAGAGAAGAATTTTTTGTTACAAGATGTTGAATTATGTGAAACAAATGGCCAAAGATCACTTTGATCGATTTGTTGCAAATTTTTGATTTGTTGCTGCAACTGATCTGTTGATCACTTCATTTTGATGTTCCTTTTTCAGTCTGCTCTTATGGATTACAAGTTTGACTGGGGGTCACTCGTTTCGACAGACCTTGGCCTTGGTCCAGTGGCCTTTCGTTCACTGCTTCTCAACCGGCCTGACATCAGGGAAAGCGAGTTGCTCGAGGATGCAAGCGCCAAAAGAATGGCTGAGACACTGAAAAAGAAATACCTCAAACACCAGACATCCAAATGATCTCTGAACAAACTGTAAAGGTGTTGGGCTTCTAGTGTCGAAGAAGGCGAGATTAGTCAATGCAAGATATAAATACAATGTAAATTGGCAAAATTTCTTAACAGCACACAAAAGCTGCACAAAAGACCAGCTTATTTACTGGTGCTTAATTTAAATCTAATCCATAAGTCGAGATGTATGGTCAGTTTTGATGCCAGCTCAAAATCTGAAGAGCTCAAGTCATTGAATATAGTCACAATTGTTTTGATACTTTTTTGAGCTGTCATCGACCGATTACTGAGAGAATGTTGTAGTAAATGAATCTAGTCTGAGAAATGGCTTTTGGGTATTTCCATGTTTATAGTGTCTTTAGGGAATGTCGAAGAAGCACTGGAGTTTGTGGTGGGACGGAGGTAGCTGTTGCTGCTGCAGTTCTTCTGTTCTGCTTCATAACAAACTTGATCAGTACTGTTGTTGATGGAGGTGCTTAATGAATTAGTCATTAGTAGTAATTTTACCTTATTATTTATTAATTGTGTTTAATAACTCACATGCTGTCGTTATACACTGCAGAGACACTTAGATGATAAGTTTATCATTTCTTGAAGTAAATTATGTTGAGTTCTAAAATAAAATACATGTAAATAAACCTGCCATTTTCCTCTGTGCATGTAGCTGTATCCCTATAATGCATAGGCATATGACGAGAGAAACAAACAGTGACACCCGCGTTAACAGCTACTCTGACGTGTGGCTTCCGGACTCTGACCTCCTTCTGACTAACCTTTCAACAACCCTCTGACTCGATGCAGCGCTTGTGAATAAGTTGGTGCCTGCGCTTGATTTTCAAGTGGCGCTTTAGAAGTTTTGAGTTTACGGTTACGAAAGAACTAACAGATTCTTTTATAATTAAGAGCATGAACAAAGCTGAAAAACAAAGGAATGAAAAAGTGTTCATAATTATTGAACACAAGAAAAACAAAAACAAACCTCTAGAACGAGCTAGCACACTGAATAGCGAATACAAGGAACGTTCCTCGAGCGTTAATTAAGGGAAAGAACTAACTGGAAGAAAACGATTAAATTAAGGCCAGGTGCCATTCACTTGAGTGACTTTTGGCAAAGGTGCCTTACTCTGAAAAAGTTTGGGAATCGCAGGATTAATTTATGTGGAATAGATTGCAGGCTGAACGAGCACTGCAGTGCACCTCGAGTGGACTTCAATGGTCGTGTTTCATTCCTTTTATGATCGCTCGTATACATCTGTCACCTCTTCAGAAATTCACATTAACATTTCAGTCATCGGTCTGTCAGTACAGTATGTGGTAAAATGCATTACATTATTAGGTAACTACCAGACATAGTGGATTACGCAAGGAGTTGACAGCAAGTCGGTATAGTGTCAGTCGACTTAATCGACTTAGTTGATAACAACTTAGCTGACAGTCACATGTTTATCAACTAAGTCGACTAGACACTACTGACTTGCTGTCAACTTCTTGTGTAATCCACTATGTCTAGTATAGTTACCTAATACTTAACAACTTTAGTCGACTAAGTCACATGTTTAAGTCAGTCGCAAACTCATTAAGTCAGTCGGTAATTCCTTAGCGACTGACTCCGGGACTACTTCAATGTTCCTTTATCAACGTCGATCTGTGTAGATTCCACGCACAAACACACACACGCCCACATGAAGTAGGCCTACGTATGCATACAACTTACAAGTGATGATATGGGCAAATTATATTTATGACCAGTACCAAAACCTCCCCCTAACAAACAGGCTAGATCTTGATCGAGGAACCGACTGTTTGCTTAGGGATTTAATTATGAACTTGTAATTACTGTCTTCAACAATATAATTACAGTTGGCTTAACCTCGAGTCTTCGAGACCGCATACTGTCAATTCACTAGACGTAGGCTGCTTTTTCCGGTCAATGTCCTAGCAATCAATGGTAAGTCTTAGTCTAGCCCTTCGGGTGTAGGGCACTGCAGGCTACATAATATACGGTATATATCTCAGGCTAGCTCAGTTCGTACACTAGGACCTTAACTGGCGTATGACTACGTGGCACTCGTTAAAACGGGCTGCGGTGGTGATCGAAAGATTTCACCTGATCAGTTCACTGAAAAATGTGGCAGGGTCAAGGTCACACGACTCACACGGTCGCTATAGAAGAACGCGTAGGCCTATATTCAGGGCCTATGCGTTCTTCTACATTGTTTCTAAATGAAGGAGTCATTCAGTAGGCTAAAATTAGTATTTAAGAACATTTAAATATAATTGATTATCTAGAGGAAGAGAATGAATCGCAGCGATTAGTCACTGTAGATTGCAAAACTTGCAGGTAGGCCTACAATGCGTAGGCTATTGACTGAAATACGATCATACGATTTTGGTTAGGAACTTAGGGTACTCAAAATCAATGCAAGTAGGCCTAACATCCGTGTAGGGCCTGCAGCTCGAGCCACCTTCGAAACGCTCTTCAGTGATGTTTCCATCCTGACAGCACAAAATCACCTCCTTGCAAGAGGCTCCAACTATACACGAGTTCAAGCGCAAACAAAAGCGCAATATGGCTTATCATCAGTTACTAAGCAACCGATTCCTGAGCTTTTTGCTCTGTGAAGCACCTACAGACTTTGCCTTGAGCCATTTGTACAACAGTCGGGTCGAAGACTCTTCAGCTGCGTGTCGCCCATGAAGTCTTCAGCTGGGCCTCTACGGCAGCCTAATGCAACCGTGCGGTAATCGCAAGAACGTGCTGTTATAAATATTCATGAGGACGTAAATATAAATATTCATGAGGATGGACGTCACGCGTGCACCTGCCAGTGTGACAAAACGACAGATCCTGTTTCGAGAGTAAGCGATGACTCTGCTGCAATTATCGCCAGTAAAAAAGGAAAATAAATAAGTCGGCTCACGAAACTTTTTAGAGTTAATTTTCGCATTGTTCACGGCTGGGATTTCTAGGAATTTTATGCGAGGATTACCTCAATCCGTCACAGAACGATCAAAAGAAGTGATGAGCCGTGTTGTGCGCAGGTACGCATAGGTAGGTACTAGGTAGGCCGTAGTTTTACGGGCGAATTGTCGCTTTTGCCCGATTTAGAATAACACCGACTCATGGGGTGGCATGAGGTGTGATTGAGTCCGCCCGTGACCAGTTTTTCTCTTCATTGATGACGCCATTGAACTGATTCGCGTTTAACACGATCAGTGAATCAGTTGTCGATTGGTTAGGTTGGCATCGATTGTGTTGAGTTCGGTTTTAACAAGTCGTCGTTGTTTTCTGTTTGTCTGGTTGGTGTGACTGTTTACATTTATACAATGGCATTTAGTCAAAGTTGTATCAATTGGATGTTTTCAGATCTCTCTGTTAAGCATCAGTGCCCCTTTATGTACCGGTTCATGTAATAGGTTGTCGACCTGTAAGTGGATCTCAACCTATTACCTATTACCTATTACCTATTACGTTCCTGCCGACCAATTTGTGTTTGACAGAACTGGTTCTTATAACTTGGCTTTCTTGGGAGCTGAAGAAATTTTGAGTTATGATTATGATTATGATTAGGCTACCATAGGCGAACATCTGTTCTATTCTAATAATGACTTCTATAACCGCTCTGTCTAATCACGATCTTGCTAGAAATCCAATCAATTGATTCAAGAAGGTTGGCCATTCGTTGGTAATGTTGATCTTTGATTCATTTGATCCTTGGATCAGATAAGATTGAGGATTAGATTAGAACAGATTAGAAAGGCTGTTTATGGTGCCTGACAGATATATGTAATTGTTATTGTATTCCGACATTTACAAAGCACCACTTCCAGAAAAACTCATCAGTGGCGCTCCCGACCTGAACCAGCGTGTAATGGGTGCAGGCAACAGATGAGCTGGTGTTTACATTGTTGCATTTAGTAACATTGGAGCCAGATGTAAGTTAATAGAGATTGCTGTATTTGCAGATGTTTTCAGATGATTGCTTAGAGATGAGGTGAGGTAATGTTTAGTTATTAGTCGTGAACAGTTCTCAGTTTGGTCATCCTTAGTTTTGTGGCTATACTTTGAGAACGGCTGAAGAATCTTGGATTTCATGATGGACAGGCAATGGCACCACACATAGTCCTGAGCAAGATAGGCAAGATAGTATGCGTGCCTCTCCTGGAATTCACATCTGGATGCTTTTGGTCCATAATAACCCATAGTGATTTTCCCAGTTTTCATGTTTTGCTCTCTCTTGCACAAATTTCTTTTGGCACCAATGTTGGCAGGTTGCTATTGTGCTTGTTTTTCACCTTTGCATAGGGAAGTAGAATTCCTGTATGACATTGACCGCTTGTTGTGCTAAGTCAGTCATAAGGAAAGGGTTACCTGAGTAGATTCATGGTGTTAGTACTTAGTAGCAAGAGTCAGATGTTAGGAAATTGACTGACTTGAGCAGTTTGTAATTAAATTAGTAATCTAGCAACTAAATTATATGTTTGATGTCTGACTAATGTGTTAGAGCTTCTTTACATCAGTTATCATCATCGTCACTGTAGTCACTCATCATCATCATCATCATCCACATCGTCATTTGTCACTAGACAAAGTTTGCAATTTTTACCTCTTTACTAGAACACTGATTTGTTACATGAATGATAGAGGGCATTGATATTGCCATTTAGTTTAGAAATAGAGAAACAAAAATGTAAAAAATTTGACATTGAAAGTGTAATTTTAAAATTATGAAATACCATTTAAGCTGAAGTACATGCTGCTAAGAAGTTGCCCACAAAGGTTAATTTTTCTGGCTTTCACTGTTGCAAATTCATCAGTAATGTCGTTGAAGTCTATTTTTTAATTTTTTATTCCACTCTGCTGAGTAGGGTCCAAATTGCTGAGATGAATTTGGCATATCATTACTCGTAGATAAGATAAAACTTCAGTAGCTTTAATTTTCTGACGAAGCACTGGCACCTTGCATTTGATACTACAGCTGTCAAGAGAATATGCAGTACAGTGCACAGATTGTGAGAAACATCTTAATTTTAAATATAGGAAAGAGAAATTCCAAAGGAGTCTTAGTTAAAGCTTCATCTAAAATGTCTAGTAACACTAGTAACACTAGTAGTGGCGTAAATCATGGGGGGGGGGCAGAGGTGGACTGTCCCCCCAAAAGTTTTGACTGAAGCCTATCTGTCCCCTCCAAAAAATGCAGAAGTCTGGCCCACGAAAAAATCTGTCCCCCCAAAGTTATGTATGATTTTCGCCTCTGAACACTAGCCCTGCACAGTCACAGATTCCACTGAATAGCTCATTGCCGTCATCAACATCATCCTCATCAACGACTGCAACTTCCAAGGCTTTTAATGGAGAACATTCGCATTTATAATGCATCGCATGCAATGTTACAGTCATGCGAGTCCTATTATTTCCTGCTGAGATGAAAGAAATATGCACTTTAGCACTTTCTCCTAACTCTTTGGCTAATTTTCGTAGCATCTATCTTTAATCATCATCATCTGGTTTATCCAAATGACTTCATGTCATTTTCATCTGATACGTTTGGGACTGAACGCTTGGACAGATTCTTGAAAGATGGTATGTACAAAAGTTCCGATACATAAAACCCTGGACGCAGCTGTCATTGATTGATGTTAACAGAAAATCAATTCATTGAGCAGTATCCATTGTTTTTCACTGTGGATATTTTTCAGCTGTAAATGCCGAGTTCATTGAGACAGCTCATAGCATTGTATGCAAATTGTGAGGCTCAGAGATGTTGGAATTGAGCCAATCAGAAGAGGTGGTTGTAGCTTTATGGCGTTTAGTTCTATCACTTTTGCCTCCGAGGGAATACTTGGAATGGATTCTGATTGACTGCTACTGAAGGTGAATGTATGCCCCACCACAACGCAAAATGGAATCAGAAAATACATCTAATGGCTACACTTCAAACCTGACATTCGTTGCTTGTTTGATCTGCTTTGTCAACGCAAACTATCCAATCTGTGCATGAGACGAATTTTCAGAAAAGGATTAGAGCTTTCTTATTTGTGGTTCTGAACTTTTTCCAGATTTTCACTTGTTCCGATACTTAAATACATACATACTTATTTAAGTAAGTATATTCTTTATTAACTAATTGCTAATCACACTTTGGTGGACAGACATCTGATAAACACAGCATACGGCATACATACGTACATTTATTCATGCTAACATACACACATACAAACAAACATACACACATATGTACACATTTATACACATTATGCATACTTACATACATACAAACATATACACAGTTTTTGCACACATGTACACAAACATACATACACACTTGCATAATGCATTCTGGTACATGATATCGTGTGTGTCAGTTGAGGGTTGCATAAATGTTTGATGATTGCAGGTAGGAAATCTACTGCACCACAAGTCTGTGATCTGATGATCTGATAAAATGCGGCTTTGTTGGAAGAAGAAGAAATCTGTTGGTATGTTTGGTCACTTTCTTACTAACGGATCTTAAATGTGACCTGCTCTGGCAAAAGGAGGCGGAAGTCGCCAGTGATAAAACTGAAGAAATTAGCTAAAACACCAATCAGGTGTAAATTTGTCACTCATCATTTTTTGGCATATATCAATAAATAGGATCTTATATTATACGGAAAAAATATTATTTTAATAATATTTAACCTATTTCATGACAAATTTACACATACATTTTGCGATCCATCTAGGGTTTGTATTAAGATAATAAACTGCATGCCTTTTTCTCGAAATTGTACTTTCGAGTAGAAAAAATTAAAAAATTCATATCTCTGGAACCCATCAAGATAGAATTGTAATTTTTTCAACATTTTAAACAGAAATTATTACTTATCAATTTTAGCACAAAATATACAAAACTAATTTTTTTGACAAAAGCCTCCTTTTTGCCAGAGCAAGTCACAAATATTTGATTCAGCAAATGCGTCAGAGACACTAAAGATACAGTATGCCTGAATTTTATGTGTTTGTTGACGGAAAATATGTAGCAGCTGTTTGACAATTCTTTTTGTTGGCTTGAATAGCTGTTGACTTTTCTGATTTATTTAATGATCCATTCTTCATTGATCATGCAGTTGAGTTTTGGGCTGGAGATAAGTTAAGTTCGTCAGTGATGGGAATGTTAAATCTCTTGACTTAATTGTGAGAATGACGCTAGGAGTCCAACTACCACATCATGTCCGATGTATTATTATTATTATTATTAATTGTGTATTTATTAATCAACCCTAGCTAAGGACCAAGCATCAATCAGTGATGCTGATCAATTGTGTGTGAAAGACTTGCCCAAGGTCTGTACCAGTGTTGTGCACGAGACCAAAATTCCAAGACCAAGACCGAGACCAAGACTGCGTGGTTCAAGACCAAGACCGAGACCAAGACCGCATGGTCCAAGACCAAGACCGAGACCAAGACCACGGGGTCCAAGACCAAGACCGAGACCAAGACCACGGGGTCCAAGACCAAGACCGAGACCAAGACCACATCATCCAGGACCAAGATCTAAGCCTCGAGACCATAAACGCATAAACGTGTTACATATTCCCATAATTCAGATCAGATGCTTATTATATTTATAGTTATAGTTTTTGTGCCCAAGTCTGCAAGGTCTCATAAAGAGCACACTATAGCTAAACACACACTCTCAGTAGGTGTGCAGGTGTTGCGGAATACAAGAAACTTTGCCAGTAGGGAAAAATTCCCCACCAAATACCTGATCTGCATCGTTTACCAGGCTACTGATTTTGCTTTGAGAAACTGCATCAGTGTAAGCCTAACTAGTCACTAAAGCACCAGAGGTCATGGTTAACTGTGCCACAACGTTTTCTTGTCGCTTCTAATAAGAAGCCAACAACGCGGTACTCTCTCGCTTTGTCCTTGGCGGATCGTCGCACGAATTCGAAGCTATTTCAGAAGTCCCTGAATAACCGAAAATATCGACAACATTTAACAAATAATCTACAGTACTCTAGTTCCCACCAAAGGCCAAACCAAAGGCGAATGACCGAGACCAGACGCCCAAGACCAAGACCACACCTTCAAGACCAAGACCAAGACCAAGACCGCACCTTTAAAGACCGAGACCAAGACCGGTACATTTGAGACCGAGACCAAGACCAAGACTGCATTTTTTCGGTCTCGAGACGGTCTCGAGACCAAGACCGCGGTCTCGAGACCACCTCACTGGTCTGTACACAGTAGCCCTCTCAAGGGAGGGTCAAACCCTTACTCTCTGTTTTACAGGTGGATGCTGTAACCAGTTTGCTACTGTGTCCCACAATGCACTGCAACCGATACATCTAGACATGTTTTTATATGCGGTTACAGTGATTTCGCTGTTATGTGATGTGCACTCATCTTTGAATTCCAATGCATGACATTACAATATGTTATCACATGATTACCATGCTATCTCCATGTTTTATGTATTGTTCTGAATGACAACGTCCTAAATCACAGTACATACAATTCTTCTATTATACAAAGGGCAAACCGAGAAAAGACCAACGTTCCACTTAGTAAGATCACCTGCATAACATGAAAAGGATAATAACTACATTTACCATTTTACGTCTCATTTGAATTACGTTTTGCATTTTCTTGTCAGAAACAACTAACCGAGTTATTCGAGCAAATGATGCCGAATTCAACGCACAGTTTGAGTATGCAGTAAGTATCTGATGTCTAGTATAAAGTCTTCGGTTCACTTAACACTTTGACCACGAGGGACGACTTAACTCATCTGTTGCATGCGAAGACGCAATGAACGAGATAACTCAACCCTAAGAATATATCAGTACACAGCGATTTTATTGGCGCCACTAGCGTGCTGGCAAACCTTGCTACCGTGTCTCAGTTACCGTACTACTGTAGTGAGTGCGGCCATCTGGTAAATGGTGATGCATATTGTTATTGTAACTGCAGCCATACTGTGCGTTAGACAGTGCATATGTGCACTGTCTGACATCAGCGTTCTAGCAGATAAAATGATCAGGTTACTGCAGAGTAGAGTAGTGTAGACTCAGTAGAGTAATTAACAGTTTATTTTCATTTTCTTAAAATTTTCAGAGTTATTGTCTATGCAATGGTGGCAATACAGCAGGGCTAGCAAGGGTAAATGCCCTGGTAGTAAAAAAGCCTTTGCCATGGTTGTTGCCCTGCCACAAGACTGCCAGAATTTTGCCCTGCTTGCCATAAATTGCCCCTGCACTGATCTGTAGTATGGTCATAGTTACTGAAATAATGCAGTTATATGCAATGTAGGAGGAGTTGTACTTAATTGTAGTTATTTTTTGTTAGTTGAAATTAATGTTAAATTACGTGTAGCTCAGTGTAACTCATGTAATTGGGTGTAATCAAAGCCTTTGCGTATTAAAGCATGGCTAAGGTGGTGTATAACTGTTATTTCAGATTGTATATAGGCATCAGTCGTAGAAGTGGCGTCATAGACGTGGCACTTTGTTGCCAAGTGAAAACTAGTTTTTTATAAAGGTTTCTTTTGAATTTTTCTATTTTACTTTAACTGGCATTGTTGTTTGTTTAGAATAATTTCATTTCAACTTCAAAATACAACGTGATAACGTTCCTTCCCAAGAACCTGTTTGAGCAATTTCGACGACTTGCCAATGCTTACTTCTTGTTCTTACTCATTCTACAGGTAAGAGTTGAGTTCCTTAGAGCCTGTGATAGCATGGCTGTAGATCAGTGCTTCTCAAACTATGCTCCATGGCCCGGTACCGGTTCATCTGTGAATGGGCCGTGGAATGATAACTGGAACCACAATTTGATTGTGCTCAAATAAAATATACGTTGTGTGTTGTAAAACAAAATGAGAACACGGCACATTGTTCAAGCGTTATAAACAGATTTGAAAATGCGATGGTTGTAAGAAACTGTGAGAATATTATGAAATCGAAATTTTAATTAGCATGAAAGCACCGGTCCACCGTAGCATCAGAAAGTCTGAGAAGCACTGACGTAGAGAGTATATTTACATCTGCATGACAGTTGAACCGCGCATGTCAGAATGATTTTCCTCTGTATGTAACTGAAGGGCTGAATGCCTCTAATGTAACACCTGCATTGATGATGACAATGATGATGATGACGATGATGATAATTACGGTGGTGATGATGATGATGACGACGATGGTGGTGATGATAATTACGGTGGTGGTGGCAGCGGTGATGATGATGATGATGACGACGGTGGTGATGATGATGATGATTACGGTGGTGGCGGCAGCGGTGGTGGTATTGACAATGAGAATGTTGGATCAATGATTGTGTGGCAAAGAAGAATGATGTTTCGAACAGTTACAGTGATAATGATTTTGACTAGAAGACTACCAGCTGAAATGTTGTTGAGCCATAGTTACTCAGGCTTCTAAGGGTGTTGCTAGTTTTCCATAAAGATGTTGTGTCGACAAACTGAAATGGGTGCTATTTAAATGCTCTGAAGTGTTACAGTTCATTACAGTTATTGTGATGCTAATGATGGTGATGTTGTGGATGGTGATGAGAATGATGACATGATGTAGTTGCTTTTAATGTTATGGGTTAATTTATAATTGATAGTTATAATAAATTAATAATTTTTATTATTACTATTGTTAGTGATGAATGTTCATTGTTTGCATTAGTCTGTAGAATGTTCTAGTGCATGATTCTGCTAACTAAATTCCTGTTTGTCTTGTTGAAAGGTCAACGTCTTTCTCATGATAACTGAATGTCAAATATCAACTGTTTTTGCAAAAGTCACAAAAATATCGATCGCATTGGAAAATGTTTTTTGTCAGTGTAGCAGATGTCAGCTTAGCTGTGTTTTTATTCCGTTTTAATTCAGACTGTACAACTTGACTTTGAGGCAGCATGCTACCAACACACGCAATTAAGCCTACACATCTCATTGATATTCTGTGTTGCAATGCACAATTGCACATATGTTGCTTTGTGATGTGCGTTTCAATTGTGCCAGGTAGAATGTGCATTGACTGAGCAACAAGAACTCTCTTACTGACCCTTTGACATTTTAATACCAGTCCATCTATGTTTGAACACTAGTAGATTGTGTGGTTTTCTCTTTTCTGATTTCAGTCCATTTCTTCATCCGTTTAAGTATATGCTCTTATTGGCATCATGTCATGAAAATGAGCTATGTAAATGTGTAAACTAATTACGTGTACATTGCTTTACATTACCTATTGGAGTCTTGCTTTTGCAGTTGTGACTTGTTTGTGTGAATGTATAGTCCTGTATTTTGTCACAGAGAAGGGAATGACACTGTATGACATTGTTGGTCACCTAAGATGTTGTCAGTTGTCTTAACAGGTCTACACTGCAAACTGTTTTGTTTCCAGTTTCTTAACTGCTATAGCATGACTTACTGGTAGTTTCTTTTATGAATCAACATAACTTTCCAAATGATTACTATTGTTACCATGATTTAACTTGAAATGACCATCGATTGTCGATTGATACCTTTTGCAGTATGATAACGGTGTTATTAAAGTCATCAGATTAGATTAGATTAGATTAGATTAGATTATATTAGATTGATCATGCGAGTGTTCATAAAACAGTAGAACATGAAGTGGTGTCTATGTTACAGTTGAGCACATTTTAAGGTTGCCTTGCCAGTCCCAAGCCTGGAGAAAGGATGAGGGTGACGCTGATCATCCTTGTTATATGATCTGGGATCATTAAGCAGCAGCTAACTAGCTAACTGTGGCTCTCAAACGAAAAATTATGGCTTCTGAATGAGATGTTCATTTTGAAATGTTGTTCAGGTCATCCCAGCTGTCTCATCCCTCAGCCCATACACTACAGTCGCTCCTCTTGTGTTCGTCTTGGCTTTTACAGCCATTAAGGATCTTATAGATGACATTGTAAGTCACGGCTCTAGTGCACCGGGGCCTCTCGCTGGTTCCAGTCTCACTAACGTGGTTCTCTTCACAAAGTTCTGGCTGATTTAACATTTATTTACTCTTTTGCCGTTTTCAGTCGTCGCTATCTCGGCACTAACTGTTGTCAGTTAAACTAACGGTGCTTCGGGTTTTGCCAGGTTGATTACTGAAATGATTAAAGTTTTATGTCGTAATTCAGTGATTTATTTCATTCATAGGTTGCTTGGTACTGATTGCTTATTTTGGTAATTCTAAATGCAGGTCTTCTTTGATTGTTACAGCATTTTGTTCAATGATTGATTTGATTGTTGATTAATTTCAGCACTTTTTGCGCGTGATCTAAGAAATTTATGCTTTTTATTGACTCACGTTTCCGTTGAAGTTTGACGTCAATGGGCAATGGTCCAAAAACACTTAAAGCAAAATGCTGTTTAGTATAAGAATATTTTCTGTATGGAATATACTGGGTAATTATTGTTTTCAATTGACAGACCGGAGAAAATTGGTAATGGTTGTCTGTTTCTCAGTGGAAAATGTTTACAGGTATCAAGTGAATGCTTCCTGTGAAATTGTTGGTCACACACAGAGCCGACCTCTGAATTATTCACGGCAATTTGAAATTCTAATTGTGTTTCATTATGTGTGATTTTCTACGGTCTGAGCCATCATGGGCTATTTTGGTTTCGTGTTTCAGATGTTGACTTTTATTGTTGTTAACAACATTACAGCTCAGACTCAGAAAGAGCAAAGTTGATCATTGGCTTTGTTTACATTTTTAAATATGTTAATTAAGAAATTTTTATCATAACAAGTGCGTAATTTTAGAACACAATATTTTGCATCAATGAAGCTGTGTAACACGTTTTAAAGTCAAAATTATCAAGAAGGTGATATGGAAAAGATGGCTTTCATAATGCTTTCTGGTGCTTGACAGTTATGAATGCTGAAACTGTTGAAGTCCATTTCAGTTTTGTACAAGAATAATTCTTCTCAAGCTGTTTCATGTAGAATTTTTTTTACCAAAATAAACTTTGCTAATCTGAGTCTGAGTAGAAGATGCTTTTATCAGTTTAAGTCTTATAACCGTTGGGATTTATTAACACTGTTGCTACTAACACTCGTTGTTGTGTTGTTCTGGTTTCATTCGTTTTGACAACAATGCAATCGTCACTTGACTGTGCTTTGCTTCAAATAACAACAGCTCATACCTTATGTCTCTTCGCTTTCACCACTTACAACTGTCATACCACTCTGCGTGGTACTTGCTGTTAGCGCCATTAAAGATGCAGTCGATGACTTCGTAAGTACTAACATCGACGCCAGTTATAAAACTAACAACTAACTTAAATTGATGGTAAATTCTACTAACAGTTGAGGGATTAAGATAATTCTAGATTTCATTTGCTAATTTTTATTAGAATTTTGACAATCAATTTCTTGCTTCAATTATTTTAAAATGCAGAACTTTAAATAGAGAAGCTTTATTAAAATTGTTAGTGTTATTTAAATCAAGCATTTTAACTTGTTATATGTTATGCAGATAATAGCTGTTTTTTTGGTAAATTAAATATTATATCTGTAGGATATATATTAATTATTTGAGCATTATTACATTTTACGTTTACTTAGGGATTCATTACCAGGATGCTTTACACTTATTAACGTGTTTTAGATCTTTACTATTCATTATGTTTACTATACATTATTATTACTTCTTTGTGTTATTTTACATTTTATTTCAATGTCCCATTGTGCGTTTGCTAATGGAGTAATAAAGGCTATACTTACTTACTTATTTGAATATTGGTTATTAAAGGATGTTGTGAGATCATTTGGTATGAGAAGGAGATGTGGTAACTGAGCTGGATAAGAGATTGGCCGTGAAACTGACTGGGTAGAAATGTTAAGCGATGATTATCCATGGAGGGAGAAAGATATGGAAGGAAGTGGTTTGTCATTGTAACAGAGAAGTTGAGACTTCTAGTCCTGCTTGCATTCGTTAGATCATTTTAAGATAAACTTTTCCTTCTATTCCCACTTATAAAAATAATGTTCTTTGAATTTGCTGGTGGACTTTCTCATTGTCATCATTTTGCGTTCCTTAGCAACGTCACCGTAGTGATCGTCAGGTGAACAATCGACGATCATGGGTGCTTCGCGACGGACAACTCGTGGAGGATCGATGGCACACGGTTGTCGTTGGCGACATAATCAGGATGGAGAATGATCAGTTTGTTGCGGCTGATCTTCTGCTTCTGTCTTCCAGTGAACCAAACAGTCTGTGCTACATCGAAACAGCAGAACTTGATGGGTGAGTCTTATGTGGAACTTGATGGGTGAGTCTAATGTAGAACTTGATGGGTGAGTCTAATGTAGAACTTGATGGGTGAGTCTTATGTGGAACTTGATGGGTGAGTCTATGCAGAACTTGATGGGTGAGTCTAATGTAGAACTTGATGGGTGAGTCTAATGTAGAACTTGATGGGTGAGTCTATGCAGAACTTGATGGGTGAGTCTATGCAGAACTTGATGGGTGAGTCTATGCAGAACTTGATGGGTGAGTCTAATGTAGAACTTGATGGGTGAGTCTATGCAGAACTTGATGGGTGAGTCTATGCAGAACTTGATGGGTGAGTCTATGCAGAACTTGATGGGTGAGTCTATGCAGAACTTGATGGGTGAGTCTATGCAGAACTTGATGGGTGAGGTCTATGCAGAACTTGATGGGTGAGTCTAATGTAGAACTTGATGGGTGAGTCTATGCAGAACTTGATGGGTGAGGTCTATGCAGAACTTGATGGGTGAGGTCTATGCAGAACTTGATGGGTGAGTCTATGCAGAACTTGATGGGTGAGTCTATGCAGAACTTGATGGGTGAGTCTAATGTAGAACTTGATGGGTGAGTCTATGCAGAACTTGATGGGTGAGTCTAATGTAGAACTTGATGGGTGAGTCTATGCAGAACTTGATGGGTGAGTCTATGCAGAACTTGATGGGTGAGGTCTATGCAGAACTTGATGGGTGAGTCTATGCAGAACTTGATGGGTGAGTCTATGCAGAACTTGATGGGTGAGTCTATGCAGAACTTGATGGGTGAGGTCTATGCAGAACTTGATGGGTGAGTCTATGCAGAACTTGATGGGTGAGTCTAATGTAGAACTTGATGGGTGAGTCTAATGTAGAACTTGATGGGTGAGTCTAATGTAGAACTTGATGGGTGAGTCTAATGTAGAACTTGATGGGTGAGTCTAATGTAGAACTTGATGGGTGAGTCTAATGTAGAACTTGATGGGTGAGTCTAATGTAGAACTTGATGGGTGAGTCTATGCAGAACTTGATGGGTGAGTCTAATGTAGAACTTGATGGGTGAGTCTAATGTAGAACTTGATGGATGAGTCTCTATTTGTTTTTCTATTGACTTTGTTTCTAAAATGGATTTGCTTTCAGATGTCATGCTTTTCTGTTGATGGTTTCTGTAGCAATCCTGTGGCTAAATTCGCTGGTTCTGCTTTGTTGCAGAGGATGGAACCAGTATTGGTGTGCTTCTTATATTATACATTCATATTCGGACATACACCCAAACATACATGCATGCATACACGTACATTCATACATGTACATATTGATCCTACCTTACATGCATACCGGGTACATACACGTACATTCATGCATGTACGTACATCCTAACACACACATGTACATATATCCAAACATGCATACATACAGTACATACATGGTTTGCTGGTAAGTTTCGTCGCTTCTGGTGTCTTTTGCTGACACTTTGACCTGTCTGTTTTGCTAGGGAAACAAATCTGAAAGTGCGTCAGGCACTGCCAGAAACAGCGGAAATGGAAGAGAGTTTGGAACGACTGACACAGTTTAATGGTAAGTATGCGCATTGCTTTTATATATTTCTTTATTTCAGTGTTGCACTGTTTTTACTATGCTTGCAAGAAATCCAGTAATCTGAATATGAGATGAAAGACAGCTGTGTTTGGACTAAGGCCTTCTCTTTTTCAACCCACTTAACTGCTGCTAACTCAGTGCAATACCACTACGTCAATTAGAAAGGCAAAAGCATTTTCCAAGTATAATCAAATCAGTGGGACACATGTTGGTTGTTTTGAGCCAATGTTTATATATATATACACAGAAAAAGGAGTTCTACTGGTTCCATTTGCTCGTACTGCAACCATGTGGAATTGAGTTTTTTCTGTGGTAGGACCAGTGATCAGGAATGGTCTTCCTTTAGAGCTGCATCTACACTCTGGGACTGTGGAACTCTTCCTGAAACTTTCCTCACTAAACTTAAAACTGTTCTTTTTAGGCGCATTGGAGTCGGGAGTGCCTCTGAGTAGTTACCTTGAAGGGGCGCTATATAAATTCCCGAATGAATGAATGAATATAATATATATATAAATTTATATAATATATATGTATATATTCAGACAATATTCTCTCATGATGTTCTATGTTTGCAGGTGAGGTCATGTGTGAGCCGCCAAACAATGTCCTCAGTAAATTTGAGGGAAAGCTGACCTGGAAAGACCAGAGTTTTTCTCTGGACAATGACAAGGTCCTGCTGCGTGGCTGCGTTCTTCGTAACACCCACTGGTGCTACGGAATGGTCATCTTTGCTGGACGCGACACCAAACTTATGATGAACAGCGGAAAGGCAAAGTTCAAACAAACCCACATAGATCGCCTTATGAACGTCCTTATCATTGGTGTAAGTCAGTGTTCAATCTGAAAGGAAACTATTTTTCAAAAATAAGACCTGTGCAGAGATATAAACTGCAGTGCTTCTTCATTAGTTGCTGTTCTGCCTGCTTTAATAGTCCATGCGTCCAAGAGTTCTGTTTCAGCTTTGCCTTAGAAAGGTCATTATTGGCTTGATAATATTTTACATTTGAATTGTGATTGAATATATTGGTTTAATTTCCAAAATAAAGTGATTAATTTAACGAAGGTCTCCCAGATTCCGGCACAATTTGCAATTTGATTTGCAGAATCAAGTGATTGATTTAGTTTCCAAAAGCCATTAATTGATTAATTTCCTGAATCAACGGTGTATGTTTCGAGTGCATCTTAGAGGAGAAACAGAACTAATTTTGGCAATGGCAAGTATTTACGGGATTTTATTTTGAAGTTCTGTTGTTTCATTGTTCCATTAGATTTTCATTTTCCTCGTCAGCCTCTGCCTGGTATGCACGATTTGTGCCGGAATCTGGGAGACCTTCGTTGGGTTTCAGTTTCAGTGGTACCTTCCGTGGGAGGACTTTGTTCCGGGCACCGCGGTGAACCCAGCAGGCGCAGACAGTGGACAGAAGTCTGCAGGAGCAACGGTCATTGCCATTCTCGTCTTCTTTTCTTACATCATTGTACTCAACACTGTCGTTCCAATTTCACTCTACGTCAGGTACGTCTCTGGTATTAGCTTTCCAGTCATCTCCTGTAAAGCTATTGATGTTGACTGCTTAGCTGAACAACACATAAAATACAGTAGGAACTTTCTCCTCCATCTGCACTAGTTCGGTAAAACTCATCTTTTCCTGGGGATATTTCCTTCATCGGCTGTTGCCGTGTCTTCTAGTACTCCCATCTTGGCTTTCAACCAGACTCACCCTGGATTGCACAACGATTTTGTATAGTAGTGACCATCGACTGATACCTTCAGTATTATGTATGTATGATGGCCATTTATATAGCACCTCTCAAGAACCTCACGTAGGCAATAAATCTAATCTTGCGACATTGGCATTACAGAAGTTCTTAGATTTAGGAAATGTACCATCTTGGGCAGATTCCCTGTTCCACCTACCTTGCCTGCGTACTCTTCATGTCTCTGTCCCTCCCTTGATTTACCATCTTCGTCTCCTGTTCCCAGCCAAGGGCAAAGGTCGTATATCATTTGCAATATTGAGGCTAGTTTATGACGTTGCCTGATGTAACTGTACTACTGGACTAAATGTGGCTTCTTAAAAGCCGTGATTGCAAAGCAGATATTTAAATTTCTGTTTACGTTTTATTGTTTCAGTTTTCATAATCTTCTCTAGTGATCTTCTAAATGATGTTCTTGTGATGTTTCTCTGATGTTCTTATGATGTTCTTTGATGCTTTTGTGCACTTTTAGCGTTGAAATGATTCGCTTTGGACACAGCTGGTTTATTAACTGGGACAGCAAAATGTACCATGCCAAATCGAACACGCCTGCGAGGTCAAGAACTACGACCCTTAACGAGGAACTGGGTCAGATCGAGTACATCTTCTCAGACAAGACTGGCACTTTGACACAGGTAGAAAGCTCATCACTTTATTGCATGTGTGCTATCTATTGCATGCATGTTATCATCAACTTGACCCTTAAAAGAGGCTAATAATGTTGTTTGTCTAAACACTACAGTGATTAATTTTCAACCACTAAAGTAATAACTGCAAATCAATCAAAAACTCAAAAGTATCTGATGCACTCTGTAACAGTTAATTGCAGAGCACCAGCTCATTCATGAGTGCTTTGTCAAGTATGAGGGGTTGTCCGGAGAACCTGTATAAAGAACAGAATGCAGTTTCCAGGAGTCCAGAGACATGGTGTGTTCTGGTGCTATAAGTTTGTAAATTAGGGTTAAATGTTAATTAGACTATTTGAGTTTGCCTTTTTTGTTTATTATACTTTCCAAACTGTTTCTGTATTGTTTCTGTTGCTGTTTCTGCTGCGGCAGGTTTAAGTTTATGTTTGTAATGCTTTTGTGAGATACTTGATTAATGGAGAATCATGGATGATGTGGGGATGTTTTGTAGAATGTCATGACGTTTAACAAATGTTCCATAAATCGCATCAGCTATGGAGATGTGTATGATCTACAAGGAAATCCAATCGACATCACTGAGGTAGATATTGAATTCCATTTATTTGAACATTTGCACTTAAGTAAACTTATCACTAACAACTGTTTTAGACAACGACATTGCAATTATGATGTTGTAGATGTAAAGCATTATTTACTCTTTTAATGCAATTATTCTGGCAAAGAGAAGAAAGTCATATTACAAGACACACTGCCAATTTTCCGAAATTATTCAGTTACGAATGCCTACAACTCCAGAATGTAAAATAAATTCCTTAAACCATGTCACTTGTTGCAGGGGAAGCAAGGAAAAAGTTATTCTCGTGTGTCTATCATGTGCCTATGTCGCTAACCGAAGTCTTTCTTCTTTGAGGATAACTGCTTGTTGTTGATTTTAGAAAACTCCTCCTGTAGACTTCTCGAGTAATCCATATTATGAACCAACCTTTCAATTCTATGACAAACGTCTTCTCGAAGCCGTTACTCTTGGAAATCCCCAAGTCCACATGTTCTTCAGACTTCTGGCACTCTGTCACACTGTTATGCCGGCAGAAAAGGATGGTAAGCACTGATCTTCAGTTGTAATAGAATTTAACCCAATAATTTTTTTAGTATGCTGATGATGACGATTTTGTTTCAGTTTTACTAATCAATTACTGATAGATTTATAATATCACTAATGCCTTGAGCATTATTACAGTGTTGCTATAGCAACCCTTTGAGTACTTTTTATGCAAATACCAGGTAAATAATAATACTAATAACAATCCAAGAAGTTCTTGGATTATTATTAGTTTTATTATTTACCAGGGATTTGCATAAAAAGTACTCAAAGGGTTGCTTACTTCGTAATTGTGAACGTACATGCACCATAGTGTTATACAAATTTTATAACTTTAATCATCACAAAGAATGTTGATTTTCAAGTAAATTGTTTAATATTATTTTTTTCATTCAAGGCGTCCTGGAATATCAGGCACAGTCACCAGATGAAGCGGCCCTTGTTAGCGCTACTCGAAATTTTGGATTTGTCTTCAAGGTTTGTCAGAAATCATTGGAGTTCTCTCTGTGTGGAGACGCTAAGGCATGGCATGGTAGCTGATTGGCTAGAGCATTCTGTCTGTTATTGTGATTAAGAGAGTGCAATTTTTTAGCCTTACGTAAGGCTGTTTCTATATAGGGATGGGACCTTCAACAAATCCTTCGTGCACAGTTGCTCAAATACATTGATACTCTGTCATGTGATTGTGTGTGTACTTCTTAGCTTTTGAAGGAGGGCAGTCTCAAATACAGGTGTATTAAACTGTATTATATTAGTATAGCATAAGTCTTTGTTAACATTACTGAAGTCTAAACTTAAGATTTTTTGTTTCAACTGGCTTACCCACCAGATTTTGATGGATTTAAATTGAAATTCTCCATACAATTGCGATTTCAGACCATTGTTTTCACTTGAAGCCATCATTTGATGCCCTTTGCTTTCTGATAATGGTATTATAGAAGTCATTAGATTAGAGTAGATTAGATATTTTGGATGATTCGTTTTGTTATTCAGCATCTTCCATTTCTTCCTTGTTTGTCGTGATTGAGTTAACGAATTAGTTAGTGATTAATTAATGGGTTTTGGTGTTTAGTCTCGAACTCCAAATTCGATAACAATTGAAGTGTTGGGAGTGGAAGAGACTTACGAGCTGCTCTGCATACTTGACTTCAACAATGTTCGCAAGCGCATGTCAGTAAGTATTTCAAGTGGACTTCACCAACTGATTAAATTTGGTATCATAATTTCATTTGAAGCACCCATCATCTGATGCTTCATGCATGGTTGACAAACGCTGTGTTCTGTGATCCAACAGACCCCCGTGCTATTGTCTTACAATTCGGGCACACTTTGCTTTGCCGTGCTTTGGACCGTCCTTCTGAAACAGTCTTCCACTGAAAATCGGAACTATTTCACCATAAACAACTCGAGAAAGAGGCTGAGCTTATCTTACGTTGCACCTGCTTAGAACTATTACCGTAGATAGATAACTATGTTGCAGTGCTTTTTTGAAAGGAGATCGACAAATAGAGATTCATAACTTGAAATGCGCTATATAAATGATTGGATAAATTTTTTACAACAGCAGTATGGATGAGGTGTTTTGATATAGGCTCAGAATCAAGAGTATGTTATAACCTTTCACCCAAGTGCTGAAAGCCTTGTTACTGTTTTTACTGGGCTTTGATGATCTTTCCAGGTGATTTTGCGAAAAGACAACAAGATCATGCTGATGTGCAAGGGTGCTGATTCAACCATCTATGAACGTCTGGATCCTTCATGTGCTGCTCTTCAGGCTGTGACCACTGCTCATCTGGAGGTCAGTAGCTGCTCTCTCTCTCCTCAGATTTATTATACACTGACTCAATCCAATGACAGCAGTTTATATGTGTAGGCAGTGGTTGATGTCACTTGGTTTTTAATAATGACTCTTTCCGATCACCTGAGCTGAGAAAAATGAATGGGAGGAATGGATGATCTGGAGCTACATTAAGGGTGTTCAGTGCTGAGCATGGTCCGTGGAGCTGTATTGGCTCAAACATCAAATACAGTGCTGAGTGCACCTGAAATGATTGATGATGATGATGATGTTGTTGTTGTTGTTGTTGTTGCTGTTGCTGCTGTTGCTGCTGCTGTTGTTCTTGATGATGTTGGTGATGATGGTGGTAGTGATGGAGAGGCTGATGATGATGATGATGATGGTTATGGTGGTGGTGATGACGATGATAACTATATAGCATACTCATTAACTTCACATGGTTACCTGTGATCATTGATCATTGCGTGGGTGAGTGTACGTTCCATGATGTGAAGTCGTACGTCTTGTTCTGTTTTAGATCTTTGCTCAGGACGGTCTGAGGACTTTGTGTTTAGCTAGTAAGGAAATCGATCCTGCTTACTTTGAGCAATGGAAAGCGCGACATCATGAAGCAAGGTGTCAATCCTTATAATCAATGTTTTCTACTTCTTTTTCTACTGGTTGTCAACATTGTTTTCATTTTGTTATGTGCTATTTAGTCATCATTAGCGGCAAAAACTAATACACATTATATATTTTAATTTTATTTCTATTGTTAGTGTTTGTTTTTGTTTGCCTGAGGTAATTCATTCCCCAGGGACTTAGAGATTATATAGAATGGTACATCTGGAATGGCTACTCATCCATTTATTATTGTTATTTTATTATTATTGTTATTATTATTATCATGAATAAAAATGTATAATGAATCCAAAAAATCAAAACAGGATATGAGAATCTGAGGCACAGTCAGTCAACAGGTGAGGAGCAGTTAGATATCCAGATATCCATCAATTAGATATCCAGATATTTAGCAATTAGATATCCAGCAATTAGATATCCAGCAATTAGATATCCAGCAATTAGATATCCAGCAATTATATATCCAGATATCTAGCAATTAGATATCTAGCAGTTAGATATCCAGATGATTCACTCTTTCTCATTCACTTTCAAGCAGCTGGATCAGCTTGGTATACGCTCAACCAATGGACCATCACATCCCACTTTTAGTGATTCAAGTTATAAACTCTGTGTGTTGGTTGTTGTTTTCTTTGTGGTTGTTGTCACGAATCTGGTTTTGATTGTGTGGTTTAGCACATCTTTGGAGGACAGGGAGGACAAAGTATCGGCCGTGTATGAAGAGATTGAGGAGGGAATGATGCTGATTGGGGCAACAGCCATTGAAGACAAGTTGCAGGATGGAGTGCCAGAGTGCATCGCCAACCTAGCCAATGCTGATATTAAGATCTGGGTCTTAACAGGAGACAAACAAGGTCAGGTCAAACAAAGGTTACGAGATGGTGTTATGCTTCGCATTTGGGTTTAACTGAAAGGTTGCACTTTGGATGGAAATCAGTCTGTTGAATCTGGGATTTAAACTGAATTTGCCAGTCAGTACAGTCAGTCAATCAATCACTCAGTAAGCGAACCAGCCTGTGAGTCAGTCAGTCAACTGGTTTTTAGATGAATAATTATTCTGGGCTATGCTAAGCTGATCAATTATTTTTTTCTGACAATAATTTCTTATCTCTGTACCTGGTGGTGGTGTGTCAGCAGGAGTTTAATTAATGAATACATTATAGATTAATTCTGAAAAGATATCTTGAAAGAGTTGTGTGTAGCTAATGCCGCTGAATGAATGAATGAGTGAACTTTCTGGGGATTGTCTCAACATTAGCTTTCCAGCATGATTATCAATTGACAAAAGTGATTGACTAAGACTGAAGTATAATGTATGAATAATTAATTGAATCTATTTTAAACACAGAGACTGCTGTCAACATCGGTTACAGCTGCAAACTCCTTACTGAAGAGATGGAGCAGATATTCGTCATCGATGGCGACACCATGGAAACAGTTCGTGAACAGCTGACATCCGCAAGAAACGAGATGATGAAGAAGAACAGCGCAGGTGGAACCTCTAACCCAGGATACACAGACACGGTGTCAAACTCCGGCAGTCGCTATGGAACGATGACCAATGGAAATGGGATGCCACAGGATATTGAAGCTGGTTCCTTTGCACTCATCCTTAATGGACACAGCCTGGTTAGTTACAGAATTTAATTTATTACCATATTTCCTCATTTTCTTTAAAAAATAAACCGACTGCTTCTCATTGGCTTTCAAGCGTTGGATACTGCTCGTCACTGACAACTGAATAACCACTATTCAGATTTGAATATCTGTGTGACCTTGCATGAGTTTAAAAATTTTAATGATAGTCATTAGATAATGGTGCTTACAGAAATAATAACCCAGAGGGCAAATAAACGTCTAAAATTTAACCAAGAGCCTCTGTGTCTATGTATGACATCTTAGTGACTGGTCTGTTACTGATAGCGATGATGTTATGGTTGAGTGATTGTCGTGTTTTTCAGGTGCACGGTCTGAAGCCAGACATGGAGTTGCTGTTGCTGGAGACGGGATGCCTTTGTAAAGCCGTCATCTGCTGCCGTGTCACGCCTCTTCAGAAGGCGCTTGTCGTCAATCTCGTCAAGAAGCACAAAAAGTCAATCACGCTCGCCATCGGAGATGGTGCCAATGACGTCAGCATGATCAAGAGTAAGTCACAGCAAGGTTGACAGGGATCAAGACTATGATCAAACATAAATGCTTACTTTGATCAAATGATAAGAACTAACTCGAGTATTCACTGCTTTTGTCAAGTATTTAGAACGACGTCATGAGCAACAGTAAAGTGCTGCTGCTTTGATCAAGGTAGTAAAGTTGCTGCTTTCATAAAGGGATCAAAATGCATTATCAGAAGTATGACACTGCTTTGATTAGAGAGATAGGAAGTGACAAATCACAGTGGCAGTTTGTTGCAAGATATCTATTTTCATTTATTCATTGCAGAGATTTATATAGCACTCCTTCAAGGCTACTGCTCAGAAGTGCTCCCAACCCCAGCACAGCTAAAAAGGACAGTTTTGAGGCCAGAATAGAACATATCAGATTGGACCCTGGGGAGCAAACGTAGCGCTAAGGGGAGCCTGTTCCTGAGTGAGGGGCCAACGATTGAGAATGGCCCTATATAGCTCATTGTTATGGTGTCTGAAAAGCTGAGATCCTAATCTAATGTTAGGACTTCTGTTTCATCATTAGTAACTTTCATGGTAAACATTACCATTAAGTTGATGATAATTCCTTTCTAACCCTGAACTTGATGAAATTCATAATGTAAATTGTATGAGATGGAATGAGAATTAATTTATGATGCCAATGTCAATGGCTTTTAATTTGTTGCTTTAGTGGCACATATTGGAATCGGAATCAGTGGCCAGGAGGGTCTTCAGGCGGTCCTTGCAAGCGACTACTCCTTGGCTCAGTTCCGCTTCCTCGAGCGTCTTCTACTCGTCCATGGCCGATGGTCGTACCTGCGAATGTGCAAGTTCCTCAAGTACTTCTTCTACAAGAACTTTGCGTTCACGCTCTGCCACTTTTGGTTTGCCTTCTTCTGTGGATTCTCGGCTCAGGTGTGCAAATTGATCCCTTATTGATTTCGTTGCCTGATATTTATGACTGCTTACATATTTTGTTTTATTTAGAAGTTGTTTAAACATTGTTTAAATTTAATTTCACTAACCAGTTAAAAAAATCCAGTTATTCATTGTATGAAAATATTTGCTTCCAGGAGTTGTGTTGAAAATTCAAGATTATTAGGCATTTAGAATTTCTGTGATTTGAATGATACAAACTCATCTGAAATATGCTTACTAAGTTGTAGCAGGTCTTTTTGTCTAGAGATCCAGGCATGCGTGCTGAGTCACTTTGTTTGTTTTTTCTGTAGACGTTGTACGACCCCTTTTTCATCACACTCTACAACGTCATCTATACTTCACTTCCTGTCATGGCTCTTGGATTCTTTGATCAGGTAATATCAACCGTGGATTATTGCTTCATGTTATGCCTACATCAGACTTGGTAATCAAGTCAGATGATTGTTTGAAGCTGGCAGCTCAAACACAGCCATTGTTTAACACTTACTGATTGTCTCCAATATCTATTTTATGTAGTGCACTCAGTTCACTTGGTTCCTGCCAGAAGAAATAAAGTGTGGACTGGTTTATGCTCTCCCGGTTTATGTGCCATTCCACCTAAGGTGTTTTGACCCCAAGGCTTACAACTTAGCACGCCATGCTGGTTAATGTGTCATACAAAAACTGCAGTGTAGTGTTAATTATTGCTTAATATTTTAGTATTATCTATTTTTACGTGCAGCTTAGTTTACGTACTGTAAAACAAGGAATGTCCCTCCCACCCCCTAATGACTTAGCATGAACTAATCCGCTTTTTATCAGAATTGTTGTTTGCAAAGTTTTACTGTGATGCAGACTGACGAACACTGTGTTCTCTATGAACTTATGCACCACTTGGAGTCTTGGACTATTGCAGGAAGTACTTTTGTAAGGTATTTAAAAGGTGCTGTATTAAATAACTAGGTACATAAATACCTACATGCTGATTCTTAAGGGTGATTTCTGGTTTAATCGGTTGAGTAGGATGTGAACGAAGAGGCGTCGTTACGATTTCCTCACCTGTACGCACCTGGTCACCTGGATCTACTCTTTAACAAGAAGGTGTTCGCACAGAGCGTTACAGAGGGCATCATCACATCTCTCGTTCTCTTCTTTGTTCCATATGGCGCCTTCCAGGAAGCGGTCCAGCCATCTGGAATTGACATCTCCGGTTACAGGGCATTTGGGTGCATGGTAGCCAGCGCTCTTATCATCACAGTCACGCTCAGGGTCAGTTCTCTATTGTTATCTATTGTTATCTGCTGTTTTCAACCAGACAGAGACTGACAGACAGACTGACAGACAGGACAGATAGACAGAAACTTAAAATAATAAAAAGATCACAGTAATTAATTCATTGGTTTTATGTCTTGTGATGTATTGGTAGGCTGGATATTACCATTCCTATCATGACCTATATTCATTACCCCAAAATAAAGTTTCTTTATTTTCTAGTGCCTGTTAGTATAACTGGGGTAGTGGTTTACCTTATTATCAGCCCCTATTGATTTACTTTACGGAATTCATACCCCTTGTAACCTTGTTATGATTAGGGCAGTTTATATTACCTGTACATTTTACTGTGTGAATACTAAGACCTATACCATCATGTTCCATCTTTTTATTATTTTACCTAAGTTCATAGTCTCGAATGGTTTCTTGGACTATACTTCTCTCTTTGTGAATAGTCTGTATGTTCAAGTTATGGATTCATGGTATTTGATTTAGAGGGCTCTAACTATATCCAGTGGCGTGACGAAGGGGGGGGGGCAGAGGGGGGCAGCCGTACCCGGGCACAGCACCAGAGGGGCGCAAAAGGAGGCCTGTATAAGCTGCAGGTACCTTCATTGCCCTTCACAGATCATTAATATTTGCTAATTTGATTTTTAATGATTAACTGCTGATCTGATGGTAAATGATTAAAATAAGGAATAAAATGTAAAAATATGCATTTGTAATTTTAAATCTGCTAGTAGTTAATATCACTGATATTACCATTACATTCTGATATATACAGGAATTACGATTTACGGGTAACAATAGTACAAACATCATAAGGATTCTGCATGGTCTGGAAAGGGAGGGTGTCCATGGGGGTGACACCATGAGTTACCGCACTGGGTGACACCAACCCTAGTGATGCCATTGCTGGACTGTCAACCAATGGGTTGGGAGTTCAAATCCTCGCTGGAGCAGAAATTTGTGTCAAGATTTCTGTTCCACCTGCGCATCCTAGCCAGCTCAGCTATACTGAGTACACTGACCAATGACCATACACTATCAGTGGAAAAATCAGACGGTGAGAAAGAGGACTGGAGTCGGACTTTGTCAGTAAGGCATGCCGAGGCTAAGAAAATGAAGTTGCTAACAATTCATACCATGGCTGCCTGAGCCTTCTCCTTAGGCTCATTTAAGAGACTGCTGTTCTTCTTCATATGTTATAGTGTTACATGTGATTTTTAGATTATGTGTTATTGCTTTATGTGATTTCAGTGTGGTCTGGACACGTACTACTGGACAGGATTCAATCACTTCGTCATCTGGGGAAGCATCATCTTCTACTTCATCTTTACGTTCATCTTCTACTGTGATATGTGTCTCTATGACTACATGTACTCGGGAACCGCGACGACCCTCATGCAGACAGCCAACTTCTGGTTCACACTGTTGCTCACAGTCGTCATCATCCTGATTCCGGTCGTGGCCGAGCGATTCTACTACGTCGACACCCGACCGACCCTTACCGACAAAGTCCGGCTCCAGCAGAAGATTGGAAAGATCCGAAAGCTGGCCGGGGTTCGAGTCCTGCGACGGCGCTCGACGTTGCGACAGAGCCAGCGTTCGGTTGGGCGATCTGGTTACGCATTTTCACACCAGGAAGGATTTGGAGAGCTGATAACAAGTGGTTCAATCATGCGCAGAAAGCACCCGTTCAAGGAGAAGGGGGGTGAGTCCTTGTCAAAGGGACTCGCCGCCCATTTGTCGACTCTGTCCATTGCAAGTCCCATTGTTCTCGAGTCGCCTGGATTTCCGTCACCTAGCGTATCCCCGGCGGCAGTTTCGGTCTCCTTGACGGCACTGAAGCAACCGACCACGTCCGCTTCATCTGTGCAGAGTGCGACGGAATCGGAGCTGCAGGATATCTCGGCTGTTGGGGAGTCGTCAGATAGCGCTGCAGTGCGAAGGCGAAAGTCAGTCGAAGTCTAGCGTGCGTCTTGGCCAGATGTCCCCGGTCCGTGCTGTGTCACTTGCCGTCCAACTTACAAGCGCTGTACTTGCTGCAGTCTGCGTCTGAAAGGAATGTGTAGTCCCAGGGTTTTTCTAAGGTGTTCGTTATCTTCCGAGATCCATGACTGATGTGTCGTTTGTTTATCTGGCAGATGAATGTTCTTGCTCCAGTGAATGGTTTAGTTCTTGTGTGGATTTAGTTCTTCTCGTCATTCGTGCGTGACCAGTGAGTGCGATCGTAAAACCATCATTCCAGTTTTATATGTGTTTTGACATGCTCATCTCCCTCTTGACTCGGTTTATTTGTTTTTAATTGTAAACGACGTTTTATTTTTAACGTCTGCTCTGACATTCCATGGTTTCCAATCGTGTAAGGTAAATTTGGACCAGAAATTCTTAGTCTGGTTGAATTAGATTTGTAGCTATATTTGTAGCTGGTTGTTGAAAGACAAATGAACAGCTAATTCCAGGCAAATTCCAGGACTGAAGTGAAGCTGCGCTGGACTCGCATGGCAACAGTTGTCCATGTTTCACAATTCTTTTGGCCAGTAATATCAGAGATTATCATATTGTAGTACGACTTGCAACAAAAAATAGCTGTGTGCTACAGTTTAGGGTTGATTAGGAAGAATTGAACTGAGCATTTTTTATATCAAAATACAACAGCAGCTTGAAATTCTTGGGATTGGGGTTTGAAATTATGTTTCAACGGGTTTAATGGCGACTGCGAGTTATGTTTGCAATAGTTTTTCTGTGTTTTTCCGAGCTTAAGATTAAACTCGGATGTTTTTAGTTCTTGCTTTTCATCTGCTTTGTCTAATTTTCTGTGCTGTTTGTTGGTTCACAGGAGAGGATATTTATGATTTTACATCAGTTCTTTGGTTTTAATAAAATTTCCTACATTGACTGCAGGAACACAGGACTTGATGTAGAGCCTGTTATAAAAGAGCAATTATGACCATAAGATCAATAGAATGAAATATGCTTTCTCTTTTATCTATGTGTGACTGACTGTGTGTCTTTCTGTCTGCCTCTGAATATGTATATATATGTATGTATGTATGCCATTGTATGTATACAAGTATGTATGTATGTAGGTATAATGATATTTATTTAGTGCCTTGTGGGAGCCTCTGTCCTTTTTAACTGTTTGTCTTGCATGATTTAGACCAAAGCGAACGAAGTCATTCTCTGTTTATTTCCTGACAGCAGTTCAGCAACCTTTTCAAGTTATTAGAAATTACTTTGAGTTATTACAATGTTCATGTATTACTTAATAACAGAGTTTGAAATTCTTTGCTGCTGTCCTGACTCATTATTCTTTGATTGAAACATGCTAAAAAGAAAGTCGTAATATTAGTACAGATGGTTGGTGTATAGCTTTGTCACCAACGTTCCCTCTGAGGCAAAGGTGCAAGCCTTGTCATCTGCTGAGCAGTGACTGCAAGAGACATGGGCGACAATTTTTCATTTTAATGATGATCGCACGATGCAGATCAACGTACTTTATTTGCCATTGTTTTAAAGCACTGTCTAGTGTGCTTGAAATTATGCCGCAGTGCGACTGAATTTGTATTTAGATTTGAACTTAAAAAACTGAAAAACATTTTACGTGATTTTAAAGCATTAAAAAATTCCCATCTGTGGCATTCACTGTGTGGGCGTCACAGTGCTTGCGCAGAAATGCGATGGCTGGTGCGCGGCCGTGCATGCATGCAGCTTAGAGGGGACATTGTTTGTCACTCACCATTGATAAAATTAAGTATGGATATGGATTTTAAAATGATTCCTTAGAAATCATAATATAAATTATTTGTGCGTGTATAATTTTGGTGTATGTGGGTGATTATGCATAAATGGTGTACACGTATGTTCATTCAAATAACATTTCATATATGATGTCAAAAATATAAAAGATGTTTTTTGGTGTTGTTGCTTTCATTTATTGTGCTATTCAGTTGATGTTGATGACTGTGATGATGACGTTGATGATGATGATGGACAAGAACTAGGTTGACAATGATGCCTTTTGTATTAGATACTTGTTGGGTCAATGTTTATTTCTCTGTATTCACCATGACCTTGTTGGGTAGCATTTAGCAGCATTGTGCTGCATGTAATGGAAATCAATAGCATTGGATAGGGTTTGGTAGCACTGGACAGATACTTGGTCAAACTCAGCTGCACCCTTTTTTGGCAGTTGCTTTATTTCTTCGATTTGTTTCATAGCTCATTTTGTACATTTGCAAGGTTTCTGGGACCTAGTTTTTAATAATATTGACGGTTTTCACTTGTTTTCATTTGCATTCCAGATTTCTTCTTTTCCTAGCTAGGTTGATTTTATTTGTGGTATTAACTACAAGATTGACTGACTCTTGTTCTTAAAAAGTGATTATTTTATGATGAGTTTTATGTATATAGATCAAATGGTAATTATATGCATGTAAAATAGGTCACAATAATTTCTATGTAAATAGGTCATTGCATAATGTCAGCTTAAATTATGGCTATGTGATAAAGTGACTTTTGAGATTGTTTATTTCAATTTTGTTTTAATTTTACATAATTATGTGATATATTCAGGTTCTGGGTATTGTCCCATGATGGCTCTGTATAAACCTATTAGTTAAGTCAGTGTATGCTTATTTAAACATTTTAATGGTTAATGTTCAATGAAAACAGTAATTTATTATTATTATTAAAAATATGTTGTTGTTGTTATTATTATTATTATTATTACTTTCTACCTGAGATAAGTGTAATCCTTGAATAAATTATGGTAGGGACCTTGTTACTGACATCAGAGCAAGTGCCCTAAATTACAATGGTATGGTAGCACTGTATGCAGAAGCATTGCAGATGGATCGGCATTGATAAAGAAGTTGGTCTCTCATGGCTCACCAGATATGGAACAAAGGTGGAAGGCAGTATCCCACACAGAATCATTTTCCAAGACAGTGGGCACAAAACATGTAGATGGCAACTCTTAAGTACTTGGCAGATTTGAGCAAAGCAGCTTGTTCTGCCGTGGCTCCTTCTGAAGTCACAGTATGTCCAATGTTGCATAATTATGTGTGCACAATAGTGGCATGATCTCAAGCAACATACTTTCCTACCACCCAAAGGATAATACTAGCCCCATAAAATCTGATCTCTTGCCATCAGATCTCGACAACTTTACTGGTTCTTTGCAACTGTGGCAACAGCTTTCTGCAATTCATGCAAGATAATGCTACTTTTATTATTGTATAATTATTTTTTACCCAAGGTATAATATATCTGATCCCTTGGAGTACACAAATTAGGAGAACATTGCTGTGGAATGGCTAGCCTTCTTTGGTGGTTTTTATTTGTGGAAAAGATGCTGTTAAAAAGTGACTGGATAGCCATAGATAAGCACTGATATTATTGTTAGCATCAGTGTTATTTATTATTATTATTATTATTACCCGGTATTATTATTTATTATTATTAACTTATTAACCGAAAGGATGAAATCCAGAAGTTGTATTATTATAATCATTTTATTATTATTATTAAGCCTCTATCATTATTATTACTATCATTGCTATTTTTAAATAACAGTTATAGAAAGCAAGGTTTAAGTTTAACTATTAACAAGTGACTGAGAGGCTCTGATTACTTTGAGACTTGACATGTATAATTATGGAGTTCATTGTGTATAATGTCAGCAGCTCAGCCAAGCGCTAAATGGCTTTTTATTCAGCGCTGACTTAACTGATGTATCAAAGAAGAGCAATTTCACGTTTTGTGGTAAATTGTTTTCGATTATTGTCAAGTGTTCATTAAATCAGTTTTCTTGACTTCCTTTGCCAGAGGACAAGGAGACAATCTTCCTATTTTGACTAAAAACGTTGTCTTAATTAAGCGCGAGTTAATAGCCAAGCAGAATCTCCTCCAGACTTTTAGCTGCCAAAGGTTGGGAATTCGAAGGCAGACGATATTTAACTTATGACCGTAATTGTAAGTGATCATTTATATAGCGCCTTTGCAGAAAAATCATCAGAGGTGTGCCTGATATGGACAAAGCAAGACGATGATCGAATGGAAAAGCAGCTTATGGTACAGACTGCATGGGAGCATGCTTCCCAATGAGGGGCCGACCACGGCGAAGCCCCATGTTTGCATCGTGGCTGTATGGGACGCGGAAAACCAGATCACGCACCATTGCAGAACGAAGAGATCATAGTGATGACAATGATGACGACAACAATGATGAGAATAATTATGACTCTGACGGTGATGATGAAAATAACGACGATGGTGGTGAGTGTGAACAGTGAACATAATATTTCGATGATTAGTCAGCAAATTTTGAAGAGCGCGTGTATATTGGAAATTTCCTTGACATCACACTGAGTTTCTTACTTCTTTTCCCATGTCTTTGCAAACATGCTAGCGATTACGCGATGTGCATAACTAACACTACTACTAATACTAATACTATTTATACTATTTAAAATAATAATAATAATAATAGACCTAATAATAATAATGATAAATATAATTATACTACTACTAATAAATAATAATAATAATAATAATAGCAATAACAAATAATAATAATAGAGTATTATTCTCGAGAGCAGCTGTGGCTCGAGCTCCTCAGTTTAGTCTCCTAGACAGCTTCTCAAGTGCTTGAAGTCTGTATAATTTGAGCGTCATTTCATTGGTCGGCAGCACTGAGCCTACTGATGAGTTTATTCCTAAAGGGGCGCTTTATAAATGTCAGATTACAGTTGCAATAATAAAAATATTAATATAATTAGTACTGGGATAATTGCTTTCTATAGGCCTAATAGTTTTGTATGCTTTAGAGGGCATGTTTAGACAGACACGGTTCAACAATTAGATGATTGCTCTGAGTGATTAGCTCAAGTCCAAACCATTATATATATATATATATATAATAAATATATATATATATATAGGCAATTGCTAACACAAACACACGCATACACACAAACACACCCACATGCGCACGCACACACATCTGTATGTGCATATATTATAAAGGTACCAATGTATTGCATATACAATATAATGGGTAGGCGATATGTGATAATACATATATAATATAGGCTCATGTTTAGGCTATAGTGTATATATAGACTGAATTTGAGTGTTTTGAAGTATCTATCGAGAATCATCATCGTCAGCAACATTAGCAGCAATCAATGAAAGGCCCAACTCAATTTTGTTTTGTTCGCCCTGAATGCGGGATGGTCTCATGGGTTCCATCATCATCAAACCACAACAGCAGCAAAAACATCATCCTTATCAAAAGAAAACTAACATCAAGTACTCAATAATTATATACTTGTGCATCTATATAATAAACTATATCAATGTATACACAATAGGCCTATATATATATATGCACATAATACATATTTAAGCATGGTTTGCGTGTGATCATCTATAAATGCGCCTATATGAATATATAAATAAAGCATTGTGTAAGGGCCAGGACACCCAGGCACTTCTGCACCTATTGAAGAATAGGTGCAGAAGTGCCTGGGTGTCATTTGATGGATGGATGGATGGATGGATGGATGGATGGATGGATGGATGGATGGATGGATGGATGGATGGATGGATGGATGGATGGATGGATGGATGGATGGATGGATGGATGGATGGATGGATGGATGGATGGATGGATGGATGGAATGGGTGGGTGGATGGTATGGATGGAAGGGTGGATGGATGGATGGATGGATGGAAGGGTGGGTGGGGGTATGGATGGATGGATGGATGGATGGATGGATGGATGGATGGATGGATGGATGGATGGATGGATGGATGGATGGATGGATGGATGGATGGATGGATGGATGGATGGATGGATGGATGGATGGATGGATGGAAGGATGGGTGGGGGTGGATGGATGGATGGATGGATGGATGGATGGATGGATGGATGGATGGATGGATGGATGGATGGATGGATGGATGGATGGATGGATGGATGGATGGATGGATGGATGGATGGATGGATGGATGGGTGGGTGGATGGGTGGGTGGGTGGGTGGGTGGGTGGGATAATGGCTAGGTGGATTGGTGGGTGCGGAATGGGTGGGTTGGTGGATGGATGGATGGATGGATGGAGGGGCTGAGGGGTGGGTGGATGGATCGGTGGATGAGTCCATGGATTGATGGATGGATGGACAGATTGTTGTCGGTGCATGGATGTGTCGCTTGCTGCTGATTCCGGCTGCTGCAGGCGACGTCTCTTTGGCGCCAGTTGTTTCATCATTTGGATGCGTTTTAATTCCGGTGCAGAGGACGTTGACTCATCTGACTTCTGTCTCCATGTTTCATCAAGTGATGAAATCTGCCTCCGCAGCTCGGTTGCATCGAGTTCATCCACACTGTATGCTGCAATAGCTAAGTTTATCGAACCCAATCGGATGAAAGAGGCTGAGCTTCCGCATTCGGTGATGGATACAGTTGGCTGATGGTAGCGGAAGAAGAGGTTTCGACTGTTCTTGAAGAAACGAAACTTGAGGTTGTTTTAGATGGACCATACAGAATCAGAGTCTTCGTGAGGAATTACGTGGACCAACTAATTCACGCATAAAACTACCATTGCAAGCAGATCCTCTGCCTGCTGTCTTTAGTCTAGAATCTCAGTTGACCTCTCTGGACAATTCTCTGACGCGACTCAGCGCTCGTGAATAAGCTGGTGCCCTGAACTTACCTTTAGAGTGGCAACAACGATTGGCCTATGCTTCTGCCTCTCTTCTATCATCAGCAACAGGAGGAGTGATGCTCGTCGTGAAGCCTGAGAACCTCGGTCTTCAGATCGTCGATTCGTTTGACTTTACCTACGCCAGTCGACCGAGGTTCTCCCTGGTCAGCTGTCTCCGGAAGAGCTGCCAGTTCCTGTTCTCGCAGGTCGGTCTCTGCGCCCTCGTCGTCCTCTACGCCTTCGTCGGTGGAATCATCTTCCAGCACCTGGAACAGACGAACGAAATCCACGAGTGCCAGACAAGAGCCAGCATGTACGAAACGCTCCAGAACAGGACCATCGAACAGCTCTGGGTGATTGCAGATAATCTGAGGTCCAGAGAGGAAGCCATGTCCGCTTTCAAAAAGCAACTTGCCGCCTTTCGGACCGTCCTCTTCCAGGTCGGCGATAGTGGACCTTCGGACTGCATGGAAAGGTTGACGAAGGGCGACTGGACGTTCCCGGATGCCATGCTGTTCTCCGTCACAGTCTTCACGACTATTGGTTTGTTGTCTCCTCTTAAATCACCTTCTTGAAACACTCCTACCCCTTTCATCTAGCTGTCTTCATCCCCTCTTCCCCTCTTCTCCATTTTTTCTCTGCAATCTTTCTCCTAGTCCTTTACTAAGGACTCTCTAGACACTATAGTAGACAGTTAAAATATTGAACACCTGACCTGATGTGATTTGACCTGATTTTTTACCTGAACTTTGACCTGGCCTTACTTTGCTTCGACCTTTGCGGGCTCTTGCGCTTTCTCGGACGCTGATATAAGCTTTGGAGCTGGCTGTCCAATAGGGATGGACCGATTGGCATTATTTTGGCGATTTCCGATTCCGAATAGTTGGCCTGCTTTTTTACCGATTCCGGATTCGATCCAATTAATCGGCAATATTTAGCTTTCTTTGATTCTAAAGTACTGATTTAGTAAATTTTACAATTTTATATGTCCGCTATTTTTGTTGATGCGTCGACTCATAATTTTATAATTTTTACAGGGATTTTCAATTATAAAGATTACCACAGGAGGTCACTGAAACAGATTATCATTTTTGTATTAATGAAAAAAATTGTTTTTGGTCTAATATATTACTTCTTTTGGTATGTGTAGGCTATCGGTAGTTCAGTGATGCTCCGATTCCAATTAATCGGCCTAGGGCAAAATCCGGCGAAAACCGATTTTCGGATCAAGATTCGGTTCATCCCTACTGTCTAGTTCCGTTTGATCGGCCAATTCTTTGATGGTTTTCGGGTCTAAACTTTAGATTCATTTTTTTCAACTTGCATACCAACCATAATCTGCTGTATCATGTAGGCCTATGCATGTATGTATGCCTATATGCTATCGTATCGTATCGTATTTCAGCATTATTTTGTAAAGCGCCTCTCATAGGATGAACCGTTCAGAAGCGCTCCCAATGCGCTAAGCCCCGCGAAAAGAAGCAGGTTTTGAGAAAAGCGAAGGAAGAAGAGAGACTGCCATATAGAATTGTAGAGCGAACAGAAGGAGAAAGAGCATTCCAAAGAGAGGGACCAAATGAAGCAAAGAAACGAGACTGAGCCATAGCAGTTCTACTACGGGGAACCAAGAGGTCAAGTCTATTGCAGGAACGAAGTGGACGGTGGGAGGTAGCTGAATGAGGCCGAAGTTTTACGCCAACCAGATATTTTGTGGCAAGACCTCTCTGAGCCTTGAAGATCAGAGTGAGGATTTTAAATTGTATGCGAGCATGCAGAGGGAGCCAATAAAGTTGGTCAAACATAAAGGTAGAGATATGAGAGTACCGGGGAAGGCAGGCTATCAGTCTAGCAGCTGTGTTGAGGACCGACTGAGCAGAAGAGAGACGAACCTTAGGAAAACTAACAAGAAGAGAATTGCAGTAGTCGATCCGAGAAAATGCAAAAGCATGAACTAAAGTAGGCCTAGTGAAGATGGAGGAGGAGATAGAACAACGAATGACCTTGAGACGCCTTAAGTGAAAATAGGAGGAGCGTGTGAGATTAGAAATGTGCTCAGTAAAGGTAAGTGAACTATCAAGGGTAACACCCAGATCCCGTACACTTGACGAGAATGAGAAGAGTAGCCTATATATAATATTATAATTTATGTATTATTTAATTTCTAACACGTGCACGGTCATTCCGAAGTGTGAATCTGAGGCGCGGATAGTCAGCCGCCAGGATAAGATGCAGACATGCAGTATAAGAATTATCCACGTGCTTGAAAGCCAATACAAGGAGAAATAGTGAGCTTTGAGCCGCTTTTTGAATGAAGGAAGCGAATTTGAGCTACGAAGAGAGAGTGGCAGTCGATTCCATTCCTTGGGAGCATAGGCATGGAATGCACGCGAGCCTCTGACTGTTCTGCATCGTGGCTCAGCTGAAAGACCCGTTCTTGAAGACCGCAGGCAACGAGGAGGGATGTAAGGAGTTAATAGTAAATGAAGGTAGGGAGTCTAGGGACTAGGTATATAATTGTGCTAAGGGCTTTGTAGGTCAAACAGCAATTTAAATTTTTTCGGAAGTCAGCAGGAAACCTATGCAGCTGATGGAGTAGGACTGAAGAGCTTGTTCGTAGCGGGACACGCAGCACTACGCGAGCTAAGGAGTTTTGGATGCGTTGCAGCCTGTTGAGTTCATGGTCTGAGAGACCCACAAAAACCGAATGAGCATAATCAATGCGATAGGATCCGAGACAAGGGAACATGCTATGGAACATGCTATGGTCTGTGACATATTCTTGTAGTCAGAGCCGACCTCATGTGACGAATTGCCCAGACGTGATAGAAACAAGATTTACAAAGGTTTGTTATGTGTGGTCGGAATGTGAGCTTACTGTCCAGGGTTACCCAAGTGTTTTGACAGTATCTGAAAGTGGTACAGCAGTGCCTGTGAGGCCGACACTAGAAAGTGGAGGGAAAGAGCGCAGGCGTTGGCATGAACCGAACAGAATGCCTCAGACTTGTTTGGGTTTATGGCCAAACCATTGAAACAGAACCATGCATACATAGATGAGAGGCACTCTTCAAGTTTTAGTCTACCAGACTGATCAGTGTGTGACAGAGCAATATGGAGCTGAGTATCATCCGCGTACTGTTGTAATTGGACTCCAAAATGATTAGCTATACGACTGATTGAGGAAGTAAAGACTGTAAATTATAAAGGGCCGAGGACAGATCTCTGTAGCACTCCAGTAGTGCAAACAGTCGGCTCAGACCGAACGGAACCGATTATGTATTGTATGTATGTATGTATGTATGTATGTATGTATGTATGTATGTATGTATATATATGTATGTATGTATGTATGCATGCATGTATGTATGTATGTATGTATGCATGCATGCATGCATGTATGTATATATGTATGTATGTATGCATGCATGCATGCATGCATGCATTTATGTATGTATGTATGTATGTATGTATATTTACATGTAGGTATATATGTATGTATATATGCATGTATGTATGTATGTATGTATGTATGTATGTATGTATGTATGTATGTATGTATGTATGTATGTAAACATGCATGTTTGTATTTATAATGTATGTATGTATATATGTATTTATGTGTGCATGTAGGCCCTATATACTTTTAGAAATCCTTTCTTTAACACTTCACCCTACGCCACTCCTCTGACTGTGCATGGTAGGTGATAACGATTATGAAGACTGCGATTATGATGATGATATTGATGGTAGGCTACCGATGGTGTATGCATGTATGCAATTATGCAATTATGCATGTATGTATGTCCATATGTATGTATATATGTGTATGTATGTACGTCAGCAGGCATGTTTATATTTATTATGTATGTAAACCTATGTTTGTATTTATTATGTATGCAAAATGCATGTGTGTATATATGTATGTATGTATATATATATGTCAACAGGCATGTTTGTATTTATTATGTAGACATTGTACATGTATGTATATATACAGTTAGAAACCCTTGCTTTAGCCCCGTCATCCCACTCCACTTCCCTGACTGTTAATGTACCATTTGGTCGATTGTTTGGTCTGTCAGTTCTGTTTTTCCGTTGAATTATGAATGACCAGCGATTGGTCAAACGGTCAATCTATCATCGCTCAGTTGGTATAATTCGGTCGGTCAGTCTGTCGGACGCCCAATCGGATACAGGCGGACGGTTGATGAAGAGAGGAAGTTGATGATGATGAAGGTGATGGATTGTGATAGCGGTAGGGTGATGACGTTAATGATGACTGCGATCGATGATGATGATGATAATGATGATGATGATGATGATTATGATGATGATGTCAGATGATGATGATTATGATGATGATGATGATAATGATGAGGACGATGTTGCTTACGCTGGTGATTGTGAATATGATAAATATAATCATGATGACGCACGGTAATGATCGTGGAAATGATAATTAAGTTTGTGATGAATGACGACAATGATCACGATGATGATGATGACGATGACGAAAATGTGCTCTGTGTTGGCAGGATATGGCAACGTGGCTCCTCTGACCTTCTGGGGTCGTCTTGTCTGCATCTGTTACTCGATGCTTGGCATCCCTCTGATGCTGCTCTGCCTTGGCAACCTGGCATCGGTGCTTGGCAACGCTTTTCGATACGTCTACTCCCAGATCCTCTGCTGCGGATGCTGCCTTCCTCGGAGGCTGGCTTCCAAGGGAACCAAGCGCAGACCCGGAGCAGGAGCGGGCACATCGGGTGGAAGCAGCAACCCTCTCACTCCTGAACAATGGATGAAGAACTACGAAAAAGACAGGGCAAAAACTGACAACCAACAGCGGTCAGATGTGGATTTGAAAGCAACGGATGCGGAAAACCAGACGGAAACGGACCACACGGAAAAGAAGAGAGAGGAAAAGGAAACGGAAATGGCAAAGCACCACATGGAAAAGAATCTGGAAAGTGATGGATACGAAAGAAAGCAGAACGCAGTTGATTCGGAGTCAGCTGATCCACCACCGGATGAATGGAAGGGTGGAAGTGAGGATGAAAGAAAAGTTGGTGGAACGCGAACCGATGAAAACAGAGGAGCTGGAACGGATGGAAGAGGAACTACTGGAAGAAAAGCGGATGGATGGACGGATGGAAAGACGGATGGAGGCAGACCGGGCAGTAAGACGAACGCAAAATCTGCCGAGGATGTGGAAGAGGTGGAATCGGAAGGTGATGATGAAGAGAGAGTAGGAATTCCGCTGACTATATCGCTCGGAATAATCGCTGGGTATCTCCTGTTCGGAGCCGTTTTGTACGGGATGTGGGAGGCAGGGTGGACGGCCCTCGACTCCGTCTACTACTGCTTTGTGACGATCTCTACAATCGGGTTCGGCGACCTCGTGCCAGGGTCAGCGGGGTTTCAGACGGAGGGCGACGGTTGGCGGATGGCCAGCGCCTCCCTCTACATGCTCATCGGAATGGCCCTGCTGTCCATGTGCTTCAATCTCATGCAGGATGAAATCGCTGAGAAGTGTCGCCGCCTCGGTCAGGTCATCGGACTCATCGATAGAAAGTAGAACTATGGAGCAAGGCTGATCGATCGATCGAACGATTGATTGATTGATCGGATCAGTAGACTCATCGATACGTGGAACTACGGGTCAAGGTTGAACGGTCAAGCGATCGATAGAATTGATTCATCGATGAGCGGAACTATGGGACCGGACTAATCGGTCTGTCAGACAAAAGAAACACTTTCTCTTGATAAGCTGTAAGTGGATGTCGTATACAGAGGAGTCGACTCTAAACTCCATGCTCCTCTCACCCGAATCCCTCATATGTTTTCTTCCTATCCTCAGTCCTTATTAAGCCTATCATTATTAAGTACTAACCGACGCTCAAATATGCATGAATATAATTATAGGCTACAGTGTATACATAAGCAACACGACAATCAAGACATGTATGTGGGTTCATTTGTTTATGCAACTCAACCCTGGCTCAACCCAGTTGAGACATTTCCCTCTGTCTATAGACGATTCCAAATCCAGCATTTAACTTCAGATGTATACGAAGTATCAAGATCAAAAATGTAGACTAATCAGGATTTGGCAAATAATAGTTTCACACGGAATGATCTCCAGTTGAAATAAAATTGTCTGAAATTGCTGGTGTCCATCATCAGTCATCGGAGATTTGATACAATTACATGATAATACTACGGATTACATGTGTAAATATATCGCGATAATCCTTTCGTGATCCAATGTCTTTAAGGCAAATGTCTGACTGGCTGATTAGTGATTCACAGAGGTCTGTCTTCCAGAGTATTTTCGAAGTTAAAACAAACGCATTAATACTGTATCTACAATTAACTAACACTGGCAGTTCAAACAGTCACGAAATTTACACGAATAGCGGCCTATTCTTTACTTAGGAAATCCGTCCATCCGTAAACAACTCGTCGCTAACGGCCTGGGTGTGCTACGGGGAGGGGGAGCTGCCAGATAACTATCCATTGCTGATCACGTTGCTCGGTTGCCTTCTGTTGCGTATGAATTCCACTGCAATTGGCATTCTCGGTGTTGCCGAGAATGCCAATTGCATTGGCATTCTCGGTGAGCATTGGCATTCTGTGTGATTCAAAGAATCGAACCTTAGGTGTTCTGGTCTCTTAATCCAGAGGCTTAGCACAATGACATAATATTGACCTGAGTACGGTTTGGTCCTGGTGCGCCATCGTTGATTCCTTGTGAATTAGCGCTATAGAAGTTACTTATTGATAATAATTATTAATTAGCACTGATTTCTGATATAGTTTCATCTGGCAACGCCGCTAGTATTAAAGAATTCCTATGCGACCTGCACACAAATCTAGCGCAACTTCTTTCTTGTACAGAAGATAATAATACTAAACTCCTCCAAGCTGCATAAACTGAAACTCAAAGCAAGAGATTCAGCATAAATATTATTAGAATAACCTAAGGATTTAATTTGTCATGACCTAAATATCACGCTGCTGATAGTTGACTGTGAGGCGCCTTGGTAACGGCATGGCTGTGTTACGGCGCCATATAAATTGTCATTATTATTATTATTATTATTATTTTTTTTTTTTTTTTTACCCGAGGTAGTTCTAATCCCTCAGGCCGCTAAAAAATGTCCGGAGACAAATTATTATTATTATTATTATTATTATTATTATTATTATTATTATTATTATTATTATTATTATTATTATTATTATTATTATTATTATTATTATTATTATTATTATTATTATTATTATTATTATTATTATCACTAATCCGCCTCTTGTGTCAGTTCGTCGGTCCGTCTCTCCATCCGTGAGTCCAGCTTAGACCGTATCTTCCGGACAGGTTGCTGTCGGCACCCATCCACTGCCATTGGCAAGCGACGGATCCTTGCAGCTGCTCCTTCTCCTACGAACCCCATCGGAATCATTCGGCTGATGCTCCTTCTTGTACTCCTGCCAAAGGGAGGCCACCAACTCCCCTGCGATCCGATCTCCGGCGTTCTTGGAGACGAGGCGCAGGATGAAGCATCCGTCGCGACGCAGGTAGGTGCGGGCGAAGTGACCGACCTCGGTTTCAGAGGCTTTGTCGACGATCGTCTTATCGTCTATGTCGGTGAGGCGGTCGGCGACGTATCCCTCTTGGAAGCAGAAGAAGACGGACACGATGACCCACTGGACGAGGCTGCAGACGGTGACCGTCACGACGAAGACCATCCAGAACCAGAGGAAGATGAACATCATCTCGTAGAAGAGATTCAGAGGCAGGGCGCACTGGATCGTGTACCTGTGGATGTTGCCGAGCTTGCGCACGTTGAAGTCGCAGAGCGTGACGCGCGGGAATCGCGCAGACGTCGTCCACTCCTCTCCGTTGGCCATTCGCCGCATGACGTCGAAGCCGTACAGGTGGTAGTCCGTTCCGAGGAATACATTGAGCATGAACAGCTGGCCGATGACGTTGACGACGTACAACACCTTGATGAAGAGGTAGACGATCGTCAGGTAGCTGCCGTAGATCGACAGCCCGAACCTCTTGCAGAGCCCGGCGGCCTGACGTCTTCGCTTGAGACCGGTCAGGAACTGACTCATCCGTTGACTCATGTAGCGCACGTTCGTTTCGAATTTATCGTCTCTGTGTCGCTGGCATTCGATGGCGGCGTCGGTGATTGTGTTGACGGCCAGACCGGACTTCTTGTTGAGGATGCGCCAGAGGGGACGAGGCAGGTAGAAGAGGAATCCCTGGAGGCTGAAGACGAGCGCCATCCATTGGTAGTAGCTGATGATCGGGGCACTACGACGACTCTCGTTGGTCAATTCGGTGTCGATTGGAATGTGGAATGTATTCGTCGTCCAACATACCTGCAGATCAGTCACCAAGAACAACAATTGTAGGTCTTATAATGTGAAATCAACCACCACAAGGTCAACTATCAAAGACAACATGCAGCATAGAGGTCATCCACCACAAAATTAGCTTCGGCCAGAGAGGTCAGCCACCCAAAAAATCACTCTCGGCCACAGAGGTCAACCACCACAAACACTTGACATCACAGAAGTTCACAACTAAGGCACCTGTGGTCAAATTTTAGCCTGTAATTGTACTTGTAAATTATTATTATTATTATTATTATTATTATTATTATTATTATTATTATTATTATTATTATTATTATTATTATTATTATTATTATTATTATTATTATTATTATTATTATTATTATTATTATTATTATTATTATTATTATTATTATTATTATTATTATTATTATTGTTACCGGTATTATTATTATTGACAAAATGTTTAACGAGAGCAAACTAGCACAGAAATTAACACAAACCCCATGAATGGAAACTATTAGATTGAGACTGAACACACAACAATAAAAACCATTACTTGTAGGTTAAGACACAAAGGAAATAATTGACACTACATTAAACTGTGACTCAAAATTTAACAATAGAAACAGTATTAGACTGTGACTCAGAAATAAACAATAAAAAGCAAGAGATTGTGACTTAATTAACAGAAATCAGTTATAACTAATTAACTTTCCTATTAAGACTTTATTAATCAGAACTTTATTACGCCCGAAGGCAGAAAAACAAATCAAACGTCACAACGCACATAGCCTACGCAATTCTGAACAAACATAGGTCAAACGCGCAGACTGCGAAAATGTTCGTAAAAGTCATTTATGCAACTAAATTTACTGTTCAAGATGCCGGTGAGTTCAGAATCATAAAGAAAGTGCTCAACAACGTAACACCGTAAAATATCCTGGAGAAAATTAGATGACGAATGAACTAGTCGCCTATTATAATAGAACATCATGCGACGTTTCGTAATAATGTGATGTAAGTCTAGTCTACCAAGGCCACAGATGAAGCCTTTAACAGATTCCCATTTATTAAAACCAAATAACTTTCTATAAACAGAGTTACAATATGCATTCAGTTAATCTTTCTGTCTCACAGTGTATTTAACTACGGCTGAGGCGTAAGTTAATTGGCAAGCAGACAAATTCAGTGTTTCCGTTAACGCCCAAATGGCCGTTTTTACGTCCGTAAAAACTTCCAAAACGTCCAAATTTTTCGATGTGATATCCGAAATACATGAGCTAAATCCAAAAGAATTCTAGGTCAGGGTGTAAATACGTCCTGTTTTTGGACTCTAGCGAAAACACTTCAAGCAGTATGTCTTTCTTGTAAAGATAGATGAAACAACTCACTAAGATATTTGGCACGCGCGTAGATACAATTAGCCTACAGACAGAGTAGAAAGATCGTCTAACCGATTCCGTGTTAAAATTAAGCGATTTACCCTGATTAGGCCTAATCTAACTCAGGCTCGGCTATTCACCTAATTGGTGTTACTTGTAACCAGTTGCGTTCATTATTGAATTAAACGAATATTGATTGATGATTGAATGAATTACCATACCCAGGCATTTTATTGATTGCACCTAAGAAATTGAGACGTCTCCCAGAGTCATGGGAGTAATTGCAAGTTTAGCAGATTTACCTACAACAATGCAATTATTGGATTTTTCTTTTATAAACGACGAGATCAGACCAAGCCGACCTTTTTCGTATGAGGAATTCTGACTTGAACGGAGAATATTCATCCAAAGACCGCATTCTGCGATATATCGACCAGGAAGAAAAGAAGGTTAAGAGAAAAAAGAGTGGAACGAGAAGCAAGAGCAGGAAGAAGAAGGGACGAAGAGAAAGACAGAGAACGAGTGGGGGTTATTTCTAAGTGATAAGTGAAAGCAGAGAGGGAACAACGAAAAAGAGGAAGAGGTGGAAGGAAAAAAGATTGAGGACGAGCAGCTGATTATGAGATAAGAAAACTGGAGAAGAGAAAGAGGAGAAAGCAAGATAGAAAGAGGAGAAAGCAAGATAGAAGACGAGACGGATAAGTGATTTGGCAAGCGAGAGGATGATCAGATAGAGGTGAAAGAGGAATAAGAGGCAGAAGAAGATACTGCAGAGGACGATGAGGAGGAGGAGTTTAAGGGAGAGGGAAAGCGGAAGAGGAGTAGGAGAAGGAAGCAGATTAGGAAGAGGAGGAGGAGAATGTACCGACCTTTTTAGCGAATGCGACCTGACTACTGGAGAACTCTGCTGGGCAGAAGCAGCTGATGGGTTCATCGATGTAGACCCTGGCCGAAGCGAGGAGGGTGAAGGCCGACAGGAGGAAGACGGTGTATCGACAGTTGAGCTGATCCGAGTAACTATCCGCTCCACCGAGCTTAGTGTGAGTCACGTCTCCGATCAAGGAAAACAGCTTCTCCATTTGGTCGTCCTAGTGAAAACGTTGTTGACTGGCAGAATAACTGGTTAGCATTAAGTGTAGTCGCTCTGTCGTTTCATCTCATAATATTATTTACGACCATGTTTCTCTGTTCTCATCGTTGTTCTTTGCCTAAAACAATTGATCCGTTTAAGTGAAGTTCCTTTGTTCTCTCTGCTTCTGAATTCGCAATGCATTCAGTTTGTGTAAGTCGGTTAGAAAGATAAGTCTTGTCTGCGAGTAAATACCAAGGCTATTGAGGCACCTGTTTGGCTATATAGGCGACGTAGGCATGTTGTCTAATTACTCGAAATAATTCTCTAACAGGATGTCGCTGTGGAAGTGAGGCATTAGCCTGCTCGTGCTTGGACAAACATACACCTACAGAAACGTAGTCACACAGACAGACACTAAGACTCTATGAACACAACATATACACATACAGATGGACAGACACACAGCCATTTTAAGTCACACGGACACGTAGACATACAGACAACCACAGTGACTGACTGACTGACTGACTGACTGACTGACTGACTGACTGACTGACTGACTGACTGACTGACTGACTGACTGACTGACTGACTGACTGACTGACTGACTGACTGACTGACTGACTGACTGACTGACTGACTGACTGACTGACTGACTGACTGACTGACTGACTGACTGACTGACTGACTGACTGACTGACTGACTGACTTGCCGACTGACTGACTGACTGTGTCAGGAAATAAATTACAATACAATTCAACTCTAATTTGATTTTTTTAAATTTCCTCCTTACAAAGTTCAGAATTGCGCATTGAAACCGTGCAACAGAAACATTTTAAGAACCGTAAACAGACTGAAAAGGTAAGTTTACAGTTTAGCATATTCTCCGTATGAGATTTACGAAGGAGAATTCCAGATGGGAAAACTGCTACAACTGTGAGTGAACTCCAGCCAAAGACTCGTATACTATATAGGAACAAGATTAACTCTTCAATAGATGCAGGTCGAAGAGAAGATCAGTGTGCCGTTAGCAGAGCTACAGTGTGTTGGAAGCGAAGAGTTGATGACACGAATTAATGGACCGACTATTTCAAGAATGTGTGTTTTCTAGAATATTGCTTGTAACATAGGCATAATACAAATTGGAGCAACAACACGAAATTAGGACACAGAGACACTTAATCACATGACTTAGAACACATGTTGGCATGTTGGCATAGATAGCGAGGCACTGCATGATAAACATCATGTACACTCAGAGCAGGCTACTGCAGGCGACGAGATTACCAAGTCAGGGAAGGGGGTATAAGCCGACACCACGCAAAGTGTGCAGTCGAGTGGCATGTGCTCTCTGGCAGAGGAATAAGGGGTGCGGAAGAATACAGAATGATGAAGAGCGATGTGCCTTGGGCCAGGGACAAGGGAAGAGTCGATGGACTAATTAAGTCAGCAGACAAGAATAGGAGAAACAAGCAGCGGCACTAGAACAAAGAAGAATATTGAATGATGCAAGAAGGAGTTGTACTAAGGCTGAAAACTAACATAACAACAACAACAGCAACAACAACAACAACAATAATAATAATAATAATAATAATAAGAATAAGAATAATAATCGCATATGATGAATTCAAGCAGACAAGTAGCCTACGCAGTGAGATTACATGATATAGTAGTGACAGATGATAATAAGTTTAACAGAAGTCGAATTTAACTGTATGGCAGCTTGCAAGGCGCCAATCTGCCCTACTGCTTATTTTTACAGTTGCCCATAGGGAGTGGAAGGCTGAGTTAACCTTATGGAGCTAGCGGGCATTGAACCTGCGTCCTTCTGATCTTTTCCCCAGCATGTTGCCATTCAACCATCTTCCCACCCCAACATGAATTCATGATTGGTGAGCGGCAATAACTAGCGCCATCAGCATGAACGCATGTTGAAGGATTCGCGGCTATAGGGGTCAAACAAGTTCAACGAAAGAATAACCAGGTCAGTAGAGCACGAGGATTTAATTACATAAGGAGACGGGACAATTTCAGAGGAACACTCTCCGAAAGGGGATAACGACTGACTCTCAGGAGGGCGACAGGAGACTCTCAGAACAGACAACAAACAAGAAACCAGACCGGCAACCCCTCTATGGCGCCGCTACCATCAAATAATGCTTTGGATGATTGGTGAGCGGCAATAACCAGGGCCATAAATCGTCTCACAATATAGGGTCTAATTGCAAATGATGAGTAGGATGGCAGATGATTTGCACGCGCTTTGCACGAGAGGATTGCCAGTTTGATGAGGTTACGCTCAGATATGTGCCTAACAGTTAAGAGAGCAGGTTCTACAGAGCTCGAAGCTATAGACTCATTCATTCATTCCGAGAATTTATATAGGGCCTAGCGCGGCAGTAGCTCCTCTGCAAGAGACTTACTCAGAGGCGCTCCCACCCAGCCAAGGCTAAAGAAGTGTGATTTGAGAGACTTATTATAAACGTCCTATATATAGCCTATATACGTCATTTTTCAAGCGACGATTATTTCAAGAATCATGTACACTACCGTACCTGCTTAGGCTGGATTTCTCACCTCGCATTTTATTGCGCGCATTAATGCAGCTCTGACAAAGGTTTACAGATGACAAATATGTGGGAAGAACCAGTGAACCACACTGAAGCAGTGGCGTAAATCATTGGGGAACAGAGGGGACTGTCCCCCCAAAGTTTTGACTTAGGCCTATCTGCCCCCTCAAAACATGCAAAAATCCTGCCTCCGAAAAAGTCTGTCCCCCAAAGTTTTTCGCCTCTGCACTGAAGATTGCTCGAGCAGACAGAAAGTTCTTCCAGAAATTGCAGGTTCTTTGGCCACTGCATTCATCAGCTCTTGTGCATATGTGACTTTACAATATGGAGGTGCGTAGTCACTTGCAAATTTGCAATCTCATGGGGCAGTGGTTCTCAACCTTTTTCAGAGCAAGTCACCCTTACTTAAAGTCATTCAGTCAACGGCATCTGGCCTTAATTTCATTTATTTTCCCCCACTTATAGTTCTTTCTTTTAATGACGAATCACGTTGCGACTTTTTATACATTACTTCAAGTTTGAAAAAGTTTTAGTCCTATGTCTATGTCAGTAGCGATAATCAAGTTTTTCGCATTCTTTTCCCATCCTGCCATCCAGTCGCTGCACCCCAGAGCAAGTTCACGTCACTCAAGGGTGTCGTGGCACCCAGGTTTGAACAGTCTTATATAGCCTAGTCGAAAATGTACATACATAGAGCCGATCATTTTTTTACTAAGTGCCTGTGAATAAGCTGGTTCCCACGCATGGGCGCCCGCAGCATAGGTCAAGGGGGGTCGCGTGACCCCCCTGGAAATCATGATCAAATAAAAATCCGACAGGTTTAATCATGCAAATAAAGCTTAAAATATGTCACAAGATTCTGTTCAAAATACTTAGTAAATACTGGCTTTAGTTTCATACTGCTTAAGCCTACTAATAAGTTACTATACTAATATTCAGTGGCTGATTTAGCCATAGGCCTGGAAGCCAACCGCCCTCCCCCGTGCCCTCCTGGTGGTGTTCTGGGACCCATTAAAACAGACTCGGTGGTCATCGTGGGCTACCACTAGCCTGTCAGAACGGCCCTGGAATGGCCGAAATTTAGTTCTTTACTTAGCCCCAATAAACAATGCTCATCACGATTCAGTCCGCTAGTTCTACGTTCAACTGGCTTCCCCATTATTTATATATCATGTATGTTATCAAAGACACATGTTATCTCGGACTAATGTACCGACATCAGTGGTGGAACACTTCGACTCAGAGGTTGACCTTATCACTTCAGGTCACACATATTGACAAAGCCAAGCCGACTGGGACCTCTGGATAATCTCTGGATGAAGAGGTCGGCCCGAGGTCAAAAATTTCCCCACACCGGCATTAGCTTACCCCAACAGGTCCCTGCATTCCTCAAGCACTGTATCAGTTACGTTTCTCTCATGCATTCTGAGTCTGTATCTGAGGATTTTGTATTCAGTTGAAAGTATGTTAGAATTGAGCGTGTTTCTCTTCTTTTGGATTACTTATGGAAGAAGATTTTTGTGTCAAGGTTATCCTTAATTTTTTCTTCGCTGGTGCTGTGTAGAACAATAGGTTAGACTTTACTGTGTAGTTTACATCCATTCTGTTGGATTGTCTCTGGAAGAACTGTAAACAACTGTTGGATTATCTGATTATTGAAGAAGCGAAGAGCAGCCCCTAAGCCAGCCCAGAAGCAGCCATGGGTATGAAGTGTTAACGACTTCATTTTTTTAGCCACATGTGGCATGTTAATATGGATAACAAGAATAATCGTAAGCTGCAGCAAACTCTAAGTGCCCTTTGGACCGTGAAGCCTGCTAAGTCACAAAAGAAGTCGTCTGAACGTTCGTCTGAACGTCTGAACTGCTCCCTCCTGTAATGACATTCCCTATTCCTTGCATCCAAGACCGCATGACCGAATTGTCCCACAGGTTGAGAACTTAATGAGAAAAACGTTTTTAACTAGAAACTTTATAATAGTTAATTTCATGTAAACCAAAGTGCGGTTATGTAGTTGGATAAATAAAGAGTATGCTTACTTACTCACTTACTTCTGAATGATTGTTGCGTCTGATTTTAAAAGACTAGGCTATAATTCAGGGGTGTCAAACCTTTTCTAATGGCGGGCCAGTGGCAATATTTTCCAGCAAGTGGCGGGCCAGAGTGCCGAAGGCGCCTGAGCAAAATGGGTGATGGGATCTGGGTGGGGGCTGATCCCGCCCCCAGAAAGTTTTTGAGAAATTAAATCTTAAATGATGCATTTTTAGCATACAAACAGTCAAATTAGGCTTATAAAATCTTAATTTTGATCTTCATTTTTCAGTCATGAATATCATATAAAGCAAATTGAGCCTCAAAATGAAATATATAAACTTTTATTCTCAAATTGTATAGGGCCTAGTCTTCAGGCAATGTGCCGCGGGCCAGAAAAATATCTTCGGTGGGCCAGAAATGGCCCGCGGGCCTGCTCTTTGACATCCCTGCTATAATTAGTAAGACTCAGTGGTTTTTTTCTAGAAAAAAGTTATGGAACTCAGCAAATTCAGAACAAGTATAGAGACATGTGCTAATATTTCTGTTTCATATACATGTGTCAATCTCAATAAAACATTGAAATCACTTAGATGAAATTAACGTATCTAAATAATTTAAAATAATTTTTTATTAAAACTTTTAATGAAATATATTATTTATTTATTTTGTAATAGCTGAAAAAGGTTCCGGAACGCCATTCCGGACCGCTCCGGCTGAAAAAAGCACTGTTAAGACTTAATAGGTATTGACCGTATTGTTAAGACAATGTAATTATGTGAGTTTAGTTTAATGACATATTATAACGCAACTAACTCTCTCGGCCGTGACTGACCCCCCCTGCAAAAAATCCTGCGGGCGCCCATGTTCCCACGACTTCTCTTTGGGGCGTTGTAGAAATCTCGAGATTGTCATTTGCAAATACGTGTGGAGTTGAGAATCATCGGCATAAACTGCGATTTCTATGCCATGACGATAGGCATTGGTTGACAGTTCAGAAGTAGGCTTAGAAAAGTTAGAGGGGATGAACAGCATGGTCCATATAAGATGGAACCTTGTGGGACATCAAAGAGCAGCGCAGCGGTGGATGACTAATATTAGAGAACTGATGCGAACTAATTAGTACGATTAGAGTTCTAGGAGACAAATCTACGTTAAGCTTACTGGAGTAGCATATAGTAAACGAATGAGTGATTAAATGAATGAATGAATGACTCAGTTAATTAAACACTGAAAAAGGGAAGAACGACTTCGAAATGATTATGACTTAGGTTTCGTCATTCGTTGTGTCTCATCGTTTATCACTAAGTAATCGTGATAATAGTTCGTCATTAGCCTAATCTCATCTACAGACCTCGTGCAAGCAACCATGTATTTTTGACAATGTCAAGAGCCCTCTCCCTTCCTCCGCGTTGACTCTATTAGTCCAGCCATCTACTGATCTAGACCTAGGTCATTTAACGAGTCTTTAATTCGTACCAAGAACAGCTGGGCTTCGTCTATGGGCTGTGTAATAGGGTGAAACGAGTCATAGGCAAATGCTTTTGAAGAATCTGTAATTGGCAGGGGGTGCAAAACTTGTGTAGACTATAGATCAGCGTTTCCCAAACTGTGGGTCGCGACCCATTGGTGGGTCGCGGGCCGATTTTTGGTGAGTCGCGAAAAGTTTTTGAAAAGTGATTTTTTTATAAAAAATTTATAAAAAATGGGAAAGTGGAAAAATGAAAAAAAATTGAAAATGGTAAAATATTAAGGCACAATATTACACGCATAGCCTAGGGCCTAGGCCTATACGGAATTCTGGATTTGACAACGTCCACAGTGAAAACATGGATAGGCAATCGGCCGCAGCTCAGCGTTACCATCTAACCACAATAGGGCGCATCTAACTCGACAAATGTAAATGTAACTGTTCGCGTTTTACTGTAGCGAGCGTAGGCTATATTATGTCCTCGACGCTGCACATTTTTTAATTAATTGATCGGATGAGATCTTTCACCGCTCGCCCGTTTGAATGGACGCCAGTGGCGTAAATCACGAGGGAACAGAGGGGGTCGACTGTCCCCCAAGTTTTTTAATGTGGCTTAGGCCTATCTGTTCCCAAAAATTTAAAAATCCGGCCCCCGAAAACCGAAAAAATCTATCCCCCAAAGCAATGTACAGATTTTCGCCTCTGATGGACGCCACGCCATTTAGAGTTCCCGTGCAAGGACCGTGCTATCCCTAGATTTAAATCTTTGAAATAAGCCAGCATCGGGAACGGAACCGCAATCCGCATGCTCTCTTTCACAGAGGCCCATAAGATGCATCCTACGCTTTTACCAATGTAGGCTAGCTAACTGGGCCATCGAGAACCTACTGGTAGCTTCATCCAGTGCAAGACTGTACGTCCTCGAGTTATATGTACGCTATCGTGTTGTTAGATGGCAGCACATTTCCATTGCTAGAGGTTTTCAGAACTTCTCATCACCATAATTAGGAACGTCACTTCAATCGGATACAACCGTGTGTGTGTGCGCGCCAGCTTCAAATAAAGCGATTTTCCATCATCAGCGTTACTCGCATTGTTTTTGTTGTCTCCTCTAAGTTTATACTCTCTGCATTATGGATAACTGGTTGAAAAATAAACCAACGATGACAATCAATGAAGAAGAACCTTAAACAATTAATTCAAAGCAATAGAAACGAAGAAAAGTGATGAAATAGTATCACTCCGACTAATTAAATATAGGATTTTCGTGGAATGGAGATGAAGTAGAATAGATCCTGATCAGGTTTATGTGAAGTAGGCTACTTGCAAAAAAGAGCATACAAAAGAACAAATTGCGTCGGCATAATTATTGAGACGAAGTATCCCGATTAGAAAAGTAAAACTAAAACCAATTTTTAGAATCAAACTAAATTTCGAAGCAAGCTGCAACTGTCGAACTCCTTGCGCCTGAAAACGCCGTCATCAATAGTAGCCTAACTGATAACAAACGCACCCTTCACACACGCCTCACTATGACAAATAGATCGATGTTTTTGTAAAACTGTGTTCATTAATAAATTAAAATACTGTTTTTTCTTTTTAGACCTTTTTTGTCCAGTAAAGCTATGTGGGTCGCGATAGATTGTCATTTTTTTTAATTGGGTCGCGGTGCTAAACAGTTTGGGAAGCACTGCTATAGATAGGCTACTAGTTCTGATAGCGTAAAATATCTTGCCTCTAGTATTATGTCTCGTAATCGTAATCTCCAAACTTCTAAAGCGCCACTCGAAAGCCAAGCCCAGAGCACCAGCTTATTCACGAGCACTGCGTCTAGTCAGAGGGGTTGTCTCGTACAAAGAACAGTTGGGCATCGTCCATGAGCTGTGTGAGTCAGCATCTGATGGGGAAATCTGGAGGATTTAACCCTTCCGGCCATCTATTCGCAATTCATAATGCCATGTGTGACATCATTGGTTTGAGAGCTCAACTTGAAACGCAGAGTGGCTGGTTCGAGCTTCTTCCGAAACGGCCTTGGTGTATGAAGCAAGATTGATGCTTATAGTGATTATCTTATAGCCTTTAATAAATACAGAACTACGCATATAGAAGGCAGATATACTTCGATCTATAGAGGTCTGTCTGTAGACTGTAGAAGTCACAAAGTAAAACATTCTCGTTTTGGAGAGCCGACCTCCGGCGTCAAACGCACACTTTGTGTGGCATAAAACCTCATACTGTGTACTGAAAACCGGATCCATAGTTATTCTCGATAGAATTCTCTGCACTTTCCTGAGTACATTAGCGTGTCAAAATTGCACTGCCTTCGCTAATTATGCCTAACTAGTAAAAAGGCCTGCACATCCCTAGACCAGTGACCACCCCTCCCGTACTATCAGTCGGTGCCAGAGGCAAGGGGACGATAGAACCAGGACCTATACCATCCGTTTAACGTAACCTAGAACATTACGAGCCATTTAATCAACAGAGCGAGAGATAGAGAGGCCTTATTTAGAAAATGGTCATTAATGAATGCTCTTAGTAATCTCATTGAGCGTCCATACGACCTTTTGACTCTTCCACCTATCCTCATCCAATCAGAAGACTTCTACAGCGCCACTCATCTACACCAGCGCCCCCTGCCCCCCCCCCACCCGTCCCCCTTTGGGCCCTTTCGTCCTTAACCAGAAACCGCTGAATCAGGTTTCAGACGAAATGTTGCAGCAGATACAAGTGCAAATAGATGTTTAAAACTGATATATCCTCAATATACTTCCCATGCATCCTTGCTTAATCTTGCAGTGCCTAGCCTAGCCTAGCATATACTAGCTCTGCCTTGCTTTGCCTCATCCACCAAAGCACTGGCTACACCTATTAGAGTAGGGTTTTAAACAGTGATACGCTACAGGCCAGAAGAGTAGGTCTGCAGAGCGTTTAAAGGGGTGACAATTTGTTTGCCTTCTCATTATACTCTGACTAATTACGTCTAATTATAACGTCTCCCATTTCTTCCTCCCTCCTTATACCCTCCGTCATCAATTACCACACTCTCTCTCTGTCTCTGTCTGTCTGTCTGTCTGTCTGTCTGTCTCTCTCTCGCTCTCTCTCTCTCTTTCTCTCTCTCTCTCTCTCTCTCTCTCTCTCTCTCTCTCTCTCTCTCTCTCTCTCTCTCTCTCTCTCTTGGGACCTTTAGGTAGGAGGCGTATAGGTGACCTCAACAGATCTTCATTTAGTGCCAACCCCATGAATGTCACATGACGTACTCAGTATCGCAGAGAGAGAGAGAGAGAGAGAGAGAGAGAGAGAGAGAGAGAGAGAGAGAGAGAGAGAGAGAGAGAGAGAGAGAGAGAGAGACACACACACACACACAGACAGAGACAGAGACAGACAGACAGACAGAGACAGACAGACAGAGTCAGACAGACAGACAGACGAACAGATAGACAGAGACACACATACAGACGACATAGACAAAATGGACGGAGTGAGAGAGGGAGTGAGAGAGGGAGAGAATGAGTGGGTGGGTCGGTGGGTGGGTAAAGAGCAACAGAGAAGGATGTGAACTGTCGCTGAACATTCACACATATTATTTAGTGCATTTATCATGTATTATGTTACTTACACTGTATGTATTTATCTATTATTTATGTACGTATACTATGAAATATTTATTATGTGTGTATTTTGTATTAGACTATATATATTATGTATATATATGTATGATGCATATATAGGCTATGTATTACGTCAATCAGTCAATCAATCAAAATTTATAATATAGGCCTATAGCGCCCCTTCAAGATCTCTACTCAGAGGCGCTCCCGACCCAGGCCATACAGGTCAGTTGGTGAAACTGAGAACAGTTTGGAAGGTGTCGTAAATCTAATGTTAGCCCGTTCCAGGTTGTTGGAAGAACCACAGAGAAGGAACGGCTCTGCATTGTGGCGAAGGCACGGTGCTGGGCCGTGCATGGCAGTCCTTGCCCGGGGAACTAGGAGATCAACATACATAGGCTACTATAAGTTGTAGCGAAGGGCAGAGCATGCAAATAAAATAGGGCCTAACTGAAACGGAACAAATCAGAATCTGCAAAAAGTGAAGGTAAGAGGACGAATTCCTTATAGAAGCGTCGTTTCGACATCGGAGGAACATTCGACTGAGGCACAAAGACGACCATAGCAATTAAACGACAGGACACAGTTTTAACATCCGAAACTCATGACTTTTATAGCCTACTCGTTTTCCATCAAATCAGTTTCAGCCCGTTTGACACACACGATGGGAGACGATTTGCTACTAAAGTCATGTGCAACATAATAGCCTACCGAGGTGGATTTAACTGTGGAAGCATGTAGCAACAGACAAATACAGACAGACAGACAGACAGACACACAGACAAAGGCAACGCCGCAACGTTGCAGTCAACTATGCACCTGATGATTCTACAATGTGCAGAATTACATATGACACAATCATGGTTGCATCATTCGGTATAGGCCTACGCCTAACTGATGATTCAATTCTCTGTAGTCAAATAACCCTATAGATCCTTTGTTTCGGCGAAGATCTATGACATTGAACATACTGCATCTTCTTGCAGCCTTCGATAATTTAAGCGCATCGTAATTCTTAAGACAGGATCTTTCAGTCAGGATTTATGTCGATCGGAATTAAGCAGCATTTAGCCTAGACGATGATCACTTCAATCTTATTTTTCCTCTCATGTACATCCTTCTCCTCTTCCTCCCATTCTTCCTCCTCGTCCTCCTGCTCCTCCTCTTCATCCTCTTCCACTTCTTGCTCCTTCGCCCTTTCCCCTTCTTCTTCCAGTGATTCATCATACCATGCCCCGTTGGAATGTCCTCCGTATTGATCCAGTTCCTCTGGATGATCGACATTATCCTCTGGATGACATGCCACGCCCTCCTGATCGCTCCGCCTCTCGTCGCATCCATTCAGCGCAGTCTCCGCCTCTCCGATGGCCACGCCCCCGTTGCTATCGCTGAAATGACGTTTGATGACGTAATCGACGTCACGTGTCTCGACGTTGTCGTCATTCCATTCGACCAGATTAACCCTCGTCTTGTAGTTGTAGTATTCGTAGCTTGTGCTCGGAGTCACGTGCCTTTTCCCTAGCAACCGCGTCTTACTCGACGTCTGAGTGACCCTGACGCTCTGACCCAGATCGGAGAAGCGGTAGCGGGCGGACGGTGGGCGGAGCCTGTCGATTTGAATGACAACGAGGCGATAGAGAAGGAGGAGACAGACGAGAGAGTTCTTGCACGTGAAGAAGATGTTCGTGTAACTGAGACACTCGTACTTGAAGATGAGGACCAGACGCAGGATGAGGTACGGACCGTCCTGCATAGAAATCGAAATTAGGATCCCGTAGAAGTCCGGGGTGCAGCAGGGGTTGCGTCGGGCCGTCGAACCCTGGAAGAGTCCACTGGCCGGGGTAGGGACCAGCCCGGTCGTCCTGTGAAGGTCGCTCTCGCTGACCCTGCTTGGCACGAGACCCGTCTTGTCTCGACGAGCCCTCGACGCAGTGATGACGATCGTAAACTGGATCAGACTCCACGACCAAATGGAGAGAATGACGATGCACAGAGGACGGTTGTAGCGCACCTAGCGACGAAAGACGCAACGAACATATTGGAAGCATTGAACGAATGACTGAATGAATAAATAAATAAATGAACAAGCGAACGAACGAACGAATGAACAAACGATAGAACGAATAGATCACTGACAAACTTAACTGACGAGCGATTCAGCGCGTGAGTGAGTGATTGAGTGATTGATTGTGTGAGTGAGTGAGTGAGTGAGTGAGTGAGTGAACGAGCAGGCGTGCGAGCGATTGAGTGAGTGATTGAGTGATTGATTGATTGAGTGAGTGAGTGAGTGAGTGAGTGAGTGATTGAGTCATTTGAGTGATTGGGAGATTGAGTGAGTAAGTGATTGAGTTATTGAGTAATTGAGTAATCGAGTGAGCGAGCGATTGAGTGAGTGATGGAGTAAGTGAGTCAGTGATTGAGCAAGCGATTGAGTGAGTGATTAAGTGACTGATTGATTGAGTGAGTGAGTATAGTTATATCGTGCCTGTTCCTCTTTGAATGATTCGAAGAATTCGACGATGTCTCCGGCTGTTCCGATGTAGACGAGCAGAAGCTGCGACAGTTGGTTGTGCGTCAGTTTTCCCTTCGGCAGAATCCATCTTCCGATGATGAGCAACAGCAGCAGCAACTGCTCCAGCGTCTTCACCCACTCATCATGCTTCACCTTCGGAAGCTTTATCGGCAGCTGCACAGAAGAATCGTCAGCACTCTCGTCGTCATCATCATTATCATCATCACCAGCATCAGCATCATAGACATCATCGCTATAGCGTCATCATCAGCATCAACATCATCAGTTTTTAGTTTTTCTATCTTATATTGAGTTATGCAATTACTGGCATTGTCTGGCTGAGTAGGCTCTAGTATGAGACTTATTATTATGCATAATTAATTGTGAGACAGAAGACAGATACGAACAATGGAGGATATATGGAGCGGATGAGAGAGGCAGAGAAGAAGGAGAAGGAGAAGGAGGAGAAGAAAGTGAGGACAGGGTTCATATTGCAAGGAGTTGAACTATACACAGAGAAGGATTCCGATTATTAGGTAATTGATCTGCAGCAATGTAGGCCTATTATAGAATCCCATGGATAGTAAGGTCTTGTAGGACACGCCGAAGTGCTTCTTAGTACTTGTAATTATAGTACTTATCAGATTTGTATACGAGACACCAAACTTCGAGACCGAGACCGAGACAGTGAGGACCGAGACCGAGACCGAGACACAAGGTCCGAGATAGTTCAAGACTGTTCAAAACGAATGAAATGCACATTGGACCCAAATTCCGAAACAATTTTTCCTGTAATAAAGTACAAACCTAAAACTGCTTTTTTCAATATCTGTTAATACTAGAAACATCGCTTTTCTAAACTTCCGATTTGTTTAACACTTCCGATTAACTAGTTATCCGTTCGGCACAGGACAAGTTTATAACGCGATACTGTCAGTAGTTCGGAACTAAAGACAATTTTCGCGAGAACTATGGACACCGCGTCTACAAGAGAAGAAGACTTTCGCTTCGAGACAGTTTCCAAAAAGTCAAGAAATGACCTCGAGACCGAGACATCAGAAAACCTATCTCGAGACGTCTCGAGACCGAGACAGTGTCTCGAGACATTCCAAGTCTGGTACTTATCACTTACTACTTATGTCCTGTGCCGGGGTCAAATTCTAATTTTTTATGGCAGAGACAATTTTGCGCGAACAACTTGTCAGGGTCGCTAAACAGATTTCTTTCTGCAGGTTCGAACCCTCAATCGTCAGGTGCCAGCCAAGCGAGCTACTAATTATATCACATGGTCGAGCATCAAGTACAGATCTATACTATAACCGTCGTCGTCGTTATCATCATGTTAGCCGTCGTCGTTTTCACCATTTGAATTGCGGTTAAAACTGCAAATAGGCTCCGAAGAGAGTGTGCGCCAAATTGGGCGCCGTTCTTGTGACCAATAGCACGGACCGGTTATGGGGAGTCCACTCCACTGGAAGTTTGTTGCTGTGGGACGCGCGGGAGGAATTAGGTTGAAACGAGTAGTCACTGTTTAGCTGTTGTTGGAGTAAGAAGGTTTTCGATGCTCAGCTCAGCGGACAGAGGCAGATGTCAACGTCTCAACGGGCTGCCTGAGATTAACAAACGCGCATATATAGTGTAAAAACTGTACATAGTGGACTTTGTTAGATTTACGTTGATGTACGTCATTGTTCATTGAGGTTTGTTTTGTTGGAATAAAACTTCAAAAATCTTCCATCGTTATTTACCCAGATGGCTTCGAAGACTTGTGCGTTGTTTTGATCTGAAGCGGAGACGGAAGAGGAGGAGGAGGAGGAGGAGGAAAAGTAGGAGGAAGGGGAAGAGGAGGATGAGGAGGATGTTGCTCCGTTGGCGACGGGACTTCTATCGGTGTACGTGCTATTCTTCTTGATTCTCAGTTCGAGTTCGTGCAGTTCAAGGAACCAAATCGTTGGCACCATGCACAACAGGTAGCACGTCACGCTTGGACAAACCCTGCATCACACGCAACACAAACGCTACATAGTCCAAGATAGATATACTATTGTTATTACTCTAGCTGTAGGCCTATGCTACTACTTCTACATCCACTACTACTAGTACTACTACTACTGCTTTAATCTGCTGCTGCTGCTGCTGCTACTACTGCTGCTGCTGCTGCTGCTGCTGCTGCTACTACTACTACAACTACTACAGCTGCTACTTAAACTCTGTCTTACGGCACTGATCTTCTAGAATCTAGATATTGACCGGATTATGGCTTGGGTTTGGTGTGCCATCGGTTGATGCCTTGTGCATTAGACACCGGCGCAATAGAAGTTACTGATTACAATCACAATACATATGAATTATTTATATATCAAACGCTTGATCCCTCAAGCATGAAAAAAGTCTTCGACAGCTTACCAGAATATATGGATGCCTATTCGTTTCAATCGGGGTATTTGAATATTTTGTTTTGATTGGGTTTACAAATGCACTTGTAGACATAGACACAGACAAACAGATATACAGCTGTAGCCTACAGGAATCTGCCTAGTAGTAGTAGTAGTCATAGAACTAGTATGCGCATATTAAGATTATTAAGATTTTTAGAAATTTACGAACATTGACGAATATTAAAATGGCTAACGAATATTAAAAATTTCAAGTTCCTTTAATTCTTAATTCTTCAAAATCCTTACTCATAAATGACATCTTTTGACGGAAGTGACCATCGTGTGTTTTGCCGGAATTTGCCGCCCCTTAAAAATGCCGCCTTAAGCAGCCGCCTATATCTCCTATAGGCCTACCTAAGGCTGGCACTGAGCATCGTAGCTATTTGGTATTTGGGCCTAGACGAGTGACATCAATACATCAATATTAAACAACATACAGCGACATTATGCGTCAGCCTCATTCCTTATCAGTCAACCGACTCTGACTTATAAGGCAAGCGCTAAGCTGAAGGCATCATTGGAACTAATTTAAACGTGAATCTTCTTCATAATACTGGCATTAGGCCTACCCATACTGAGTGAGGGGTTTTCGGAGATTGGAGAGAGACTGCAGAGAGATACAGAAACAGACAGACGGACAAAGACTGAGAATGAGTGAGAGTGAGTGTGTGTGTGTGTGTGTGTGAGAGAGAGAGAGAGAGAGAGAGAGAGAGAGACAGACAGACAGACAGACAGACAGAGAGACAGACAGAGACAGAGAGACAGAGACAGAGACAGAGACAGATACAGACAGAGACAGACAGCGACACAGAGAGAGAGAGAGAGAGAGAGAGAGAGAGAGAGAGAGAGAGAGAGAGAGAGAGAGAGAGAGAGAGAGAGAGAGAGAGTGATTCGGGTCAGATCATTTGCTCTCAGCTCGGCTTGGAACATTATACACAAGGTGTCTCATTCCCTTGGTTCTGTCTCACAAAGGCTATAGGCCTATAATTGTTATGCATGAAACAGTTTAGCGCGCAAATGATAATTTTTATTGTATTAATGTTACCACAAAGCCAAAACTTGTGTGAGATTCGTCGCCTTTGGCTCTATACTATAGATTCCCGGGCCTCTGGTCATGGTCGGCTTTTTTACAGAGTACCTCAAGGCCAAGGGTAGGGTAAGTTTTGGTTAAGCGTACCAGCTTACGGACCACAGCACTTAGTATAGCGCCGCATAACCACTGCACATGTTCTTAAATAGTAGTCTTAAATAAGTTCGTAACCAAAAGGAAAACAGAGACGTCATCAACGAATATTTACGAATATTAAAAATAACCTAATATTCACGAATATTTACGAATATTAAAGCATGTAGGCTGTAGTCACGAATTCTCGTTCTATGATAGTATTAGTATTAGTATTAGTATTAGTATCAATAGTAGTAGTAGTAGTAGTAGTAGCAGCAGCAGCAGCAGCAGCAGCAGCAGCAGCAGCAGCAGCAGCAGCAGCAGCAGCAGCAGCAGTAGTAGTAGTGGTAACAGTAGTAGTAGTCATAGTTGTAAAAAAAGGTTTTTTCGTTTTTTAGTTTTTTCCAAAAAACATCGTTTTTTTCGTTTTTTATTTTTCGTCACGTTTTTTTCCGTTTTTTATTCTTTTTATTTAACTTTATTTATTTATTTACTGTCTGTTATTATTTGTTTAATTTTAACTTTGTCTGATATCCCTTACTTTGTCTCAGTCCTTTCAAAGATTCATCTAATTTAAGTCACTATTTAGTGTCATCAGTTGAGATATCAACAGCAGAGTGCAGGAAATAAAATTTATAAAAGTTATTTGAATTTCTAAGTTATCCAAAATGTGAATTATTTTCTTTTCCGTTTTTTCCCCGTTTTTTCGTTTTTTATTTTTTTTAATAAAACGAGGTTTTTTTCGTTTTTTATTTCTATTTTACCGTTTTTAACAACTATGGTAGTAGTAGTAATAATAATAATATTAATAATAATAATATTAATAATAATAGTAATAATAATAATAATTTGTGTTATTATTAATAATAATAATAATAATAATAATAATAATAATAATAATAATAATAATAATAATAATAAATAATAATAATAATAATAATAAAAATAATAATAATCATAATCATAATTATTATTATTACTATTATTATTATTATTATTACTATTATTATTATTATTATGCATTTATTGAACACCATTGTCCAATGACCAAGCATCAATCGATGGCGCTGAGCAATTGTGAGTGAGGGAACAGTAATCGATTAAGGGGAGGCGCGAATCCGTAGGGCGTAGAATGTAGGCCTACTATAGCGTTAGAAGGCGATCGCTGTGACCACACGGCTACAGCACCATGTCACACATGCACGCAGCTATTATTAGGCCTATAGAGATTGCAAGAATCGGGTTAAGATCAGCAGAGGGTTTGAAATTCCTTTCTTCTGCCACTCGCTTTGAAGATCCGTCTCTAGCAAGTGTTTCCTCTGCGTCTTATGGTCGGTCTTCAACGATGCTCCGGTTGTAGGCCACGTAGGCTACGACAGAACTACTGAAAACTGAGCAAGGCGCTCGTAATACTTAATGGCTTAGCACGAATCTCTCTATATGCAATCGTCCGTCTGTGCACGAATGCGGGTATCATGTCGGCTGGCTTGCGTGCAATTAAATACGAATCTGACAGACAATTGACATTGTGTAGCGCTATAATATTTGTGTAGGCGCGCACTTGTCCCGGCATCAGTGGCGGGAGGGAGGGAGGCAGGTGCGCGGCGCGCCCTATGAAGAGCCATCGTTGCACTCCGTCGAGAGCTCTTGTCCTGTCAGCCACTGATGGATGAAAGCACGGACCAACGGATGGACGGATGAATCGATGGCGGCGGCGGCCGTGGATTAATCTGCCAAGATCTCATACAGAAGCAGCCTCGATGAATGTGAACAACTTTCGTCCAGGCTATGAAGAGGCAGGAATGGGAGGCACGGAGGAAGAGAGGAATGGATGGAAGGAGGCATGGAGGAAGGAAGAGACGGAGGAAATGAGGTACGGACGAAGGGAAGCACGGTGGGAAGGAGCATGGAGGAAGAGAGGCAAGGAGGAAGAGAGGCAAGGAGGAAGAGAGGCACAGAGGAAAGGAGCATGGAGGAAGAGAGGCAAGGAGGAAGAGAGGCACAGAGGAAAGGAGCATGGAGGAAGAGAGGCAAGGAGGAAGAGAGGCACAGAGGAAAGGAGCATGGAGGAAGAGAGGCAAGGAGGAAGAGAGGCAAGGAGGAAGAGAGGCATGGAGGAATGGAACCACGGAGGAAAGGAGGCATTGAGGAAGAGTGGCAAGGAGGAAAGGAGGTATGGACGAAGGCAGGCAAGAGGGAAAAGAGGCATGGAGGGAGAGAGGCACGAAGGAAAGGACGCGTGGATGATTGAAGACATGGACGAAAATGGGTATGAACTTAAGAAGGCACGGAGGAAGGGAGACATGGAGGAAGAGAGGCACGGTGGAAATTCAGGAAAGGAGGCATGGAGGAAGAGAGGAACGGGGTGAAACGAGACATGGAGGAAGAGAGGAACGGAGGAAAGGAGGCATTGGCGTAGGGAGGCACGGAGGATTCCATGTATACGGAGCAGACCCATAAGCCGCCGCCGCTAGGCGCCGAGGCGAAAAATTTTCAGGAAGCCGATCAACCGCCGGAAATTTTGTGGATTATCCGAAAAAAACGTCGAGAGTTATTTCACGGCTGTAGTCGCCAGAAAGAGTTCAGCTAGAGCATGCACACAGTTGTGATTATAAAGGTTGCACGCTGGCAATCGCAATATTGAACTGTTTACCGAGTCTGTCTAAGCCTGAGGTCAGTGAGGGCACTAATGACGAACTGAGTTTGTAGATTTGGTCACAAGTTCGGACTTACTGAAACTGTTCTGTTTCGTATGACTTTCTGTGTGCCATTCGTCATTGTTCATTTCTTCATGGCATTGTTTTGCAGTTGTTCTAATGTCCAATTAATTGACTTATTGGAACTTTCTATTGGCGTTACACTTTTTGAACGAACTATGTTTCAAACCGTAATGCTCTTACTTTTTTGCCCGATAGACTTAGACCCGAAAAAGGTAGTTTACGACGCACTTTTAGGCTACGGCTAGCCGAAAAACCAGCCGTAAATTTGCTCAAGCCAGCCCTTAACCAGGAAATTTGCGGCTTAGGCTATCGTACGGAGGAAGAGAGCCTTAGAGAGGCACAGAAGAAAAGAGGAAGCGAGGAAAGGAGGCACGGAGAGAGAGAGAGAGAGAGAGAGAGAGAGAGAGAGAGAGAGAGAGAGAGAGATGCACGTTGGAAGGGAGGCACGGAGGCATGGAGGGAGGGCGCATGGAGGAATCGTGAAGGAAAGGAGCTGGGGAGGAAGGGGGGAAAGAGGAAGGCACAGGAAAGAAATGGGTGGAAGGAAAGCAGTATGATTAGAAGGGAATAGGAGGATAGCATGAAGGAAGAAAGAAAGGAAGGAAAAAAGGGAGGAAGGGAGGGAGGATGGAAGGAGGAAGGGAAAGAGGAATGGAAGGAGGAAGGCAGGAATGAAGGAAAACACTAAGCAGGAAGTGGAGGGACGATCACCTTCATCTGAAGAACAGGCAGGCAGAGACAGACAGACAGACAGACAGACAGACAGGCAGACAGACAGACAGACTGACAGACTGACTAAATATTTAGCGCAGTTATTTGAGGTAATGAGAGCGACAGTATAGTGAAGTAAAACGGAAGTCATTATGCCCATCGTATTTTGATCTCACATGGGCTTTCAGGGGTCAGGCTTCATGATGTGGTCAGGGCTACCACTATCAACCGCATGCTATACTGTTCCCAAGTATGGTGGGGCTTCGCCAGTAAACAGGAACTTGACTCTCTGAGCGCACTGGTCCGCAAGTTGGTACGCCTTGGTTTCCTACCTAAATCTTTCCCCACCTTTGAGGAGCTAAGTGTCACGGACCGGCAGGAATTAATTTTCAGTGTCACGGACCGGCAGGAATTTTCCCACTGCAGTAGGACCGGTGCCAAATTTATTAATTAGTTATCTTTTTCGCTTTCAATCTCCTTAGTTCCTCAAAATGTACTAAAATTGATTTAAATGCAGGTTAAGCCAAATATTAGACCCAACTGCCCTTTAAATTCTAGTCTAATAAGTCTTTTTTGTTATGACTTTAAAAATATAATAACCATTTCTTGATTCCGAGACAATTTCACTAGTTCTTGACTCATTTTGCGGACCGGCATCTGAGGGTTCGCGGACCAGCACCGGTCCGCGGACTACCACTTTAATAGGGAAGCACTGGCCTAGATGACCTGTGAGGCCAAAATACGTAAGGCTGACTGCGTGCGATTCTGCTTATCCTAACTGCTGCTTCTTCTAACTGTCGCTCGCCAACCTATAGCCATAGGCCTAGTATCCAAACCACAGGCCTACACTCATTTTACCTGTCTTACTATCTGCTTGTCTCTGTGTGTTATCTGTCTATCAACACATGCACAGATCGACAGAAACAGCAATAGGCATTGGAGCAGCACAGTTGCAATATTAGACCTAGCCAATTGAATAGTGTTGGCGTTATTTATTCTGGCTTAGAAAAGTGGGGCCACTGGGAGGTATGGTACACCAGTCCGAAAGTGGAGGGTACGGGTACCCTCGTACTCCACGAAAATTATGCCTATAAGTAGGCTCTTAGGTTTAAGGGGTTTCGAGGTTTTTACACGAATAAAAAACCTGCAAAATGCGTTTTGAGACGTTTTGCTTTTTGGTAGAATTGTAGGCCCTATAATCGTAATCGTAATCTCTAAACTTCTAAAGCGACACTCGAAAACCGAGCGCAGGACACCAGCTTATTCACGAGCGCTGAAATAGATATAGAATTGAAAATCGAATATTTCGTTTTTAAAGTTTTGGTTAAAAAACAAATTACAAGTAGGTTAATTGACATTGCGCGGCGTTTGCGATATAGGCTTTCAGGTAGATACATGATGTAGGCTAGTGTGGCTAGATTGTGAACTCCATCGTGCAAGGCTGCAGTGAGCCAAGAGTTAAATGTAGAGTATTTAACTTTGGGTTCACTGCAGTTTAGGCCTATAGATCTACGGAAGGATAAGAAAAAGTTTCTGTTGTCGGGTTGGAGAATAGGATCGAGTTCAACCCTCGAGCTCCTCTTCTATATCCTCTGCAAAGTAGGCCTAACTGAAAGGATGTTGGGGGGGGGGGGGCAGGAAACTAACATTTCTCAAAAGTCGTCAGCTGTTTAATTAACTACATTAGATTTTGACCTGTGTTCGTGGACTGCTGTAATCTTTTAAATTTTCGACCCAAACTTTTTTGACAACTTAAACACTGCTACAGCTCTATTTAGCCTAGTCTTGGGAAAAATAAAATAACCTACAGGGCTAACAATTTCGAAAAGCACAAAAATGTTACTTTTCGAAAAGTACTTTGCACCCCGATATACCTGACCTGCGCCATTCTTGTCCTTTCTTGCGGTACAAAGTGATTCCCGTTTCGACGCTGAGGCCAACGAGAGCCGTTGTAATGTACCAGTACATGGGGTTTTTCGTTACGTGATACAGATGCCAGACGGAAACGAGGCCATGGCAGGCGAACAGCAGACGAACGAAAATGGCGCGAAAACAGATGAAGAACTCCATTCGAAGACCGAACAAGAACGATCTCCAGGGAATCCGCAAAAATCTAAAGCAACCGAAAAACACATCTGTCTTGCGTCAGAATCATTAGGGAATTATTCCATTGGGGGGGGGTTAAATCGATGACTCGCCAATGAATCGATGTTCACTCACCCGTACGACGTGTGTCCTCTGTTCAGCGTTTAACAGAGCGTAGATGGGGTCGATGGAACTGATGAGATTCGATCATGTGCAACGGCCTTCGGTTCTATGCGCCGTTGCGTATGCGACTACGGTCGGTCTTTGAACTCGGCATCCGCTGGCACCATGCTGCTGCCGCTGACGCAAGCAACATCCTCTATAGAAGCGACGAAGTTACTCTGATTCATAATTATTCAGTGGTCCAATCTTCAGCGTAGCAATTCGATCTGGTCGTCCAACGATCGACTGAGAAAGCTGCAGCTAACACTGCTGCTGTTATTGGCGCGCAGAGCGTCTCTATGTCGGCTTTCATGCACCACAAATGCAAATGAAGATATGCCTGCACAGAAGCGCAAGATGTAGGCCCTATAGATGTAGATGTTTAGGTTTAAGGCTTTACGAGCCTTTTATAACAGAAACTAAAACCTGTGATCCTCCTAAATTAGGTATTAGGTTTTCTTGTTTTGCTTTCTTTTATACAAATGAAACAAGAAATTCGCATTTGTGTTTTTGTGTGTTTTATTTGAAAGCAAATTAACAATTAATTAACATTGCGACGACTGCGATTTGTAAGCAGATCAATCCGCACTGGCATAAGCTGAGTTAGGCTAAAAAGGCCTATTCTGTGGACCGCCATAAAAAAGGCCCTGTGTTACTGTGTAGTTCTGTCTACGTTCTTTAGAAGCCTACAAGCCTGAATTTTCCTTATAAAAGTAATTCTTTTGCACCTCTGTGCCTCTGTGCTCAGTTTAAGGGCATCTGACACTGTTCGCCTTATGGTGGTAGCTAGGCCTATAGGCCTATGCTAACAGTGACATCCGTAACTTTAGGAAGGCCGTGCAAGGAATTAGGAGTTTAGTCAGAAGAAAAAGTTTGCTCATTTGATTATCTTTCTTTTATATTAGTTCCAATTTGTTGATGACATTTTCTTATTTCCACTCTCGGAATTCTATGACGTCTTTAAGAACCACTTGCGATGGCGGTGCATGCAGCTCAATGGTTTGCCCCCGAAAATCAATCGGTGTCATGTCCGAATTTGCCACCTGGCAATACAGTTGGAGACACCGGCAGACATTCACAGACAGACAGCAGACGCAGAGATTGTCTCCTTTTCCGTTCATCTCTCTTTTCGCTATAGTCACAGGATTTTTTATGTTTACTGAATTCTCCTGATCTGGTTTCGCTCCATTTTGCGCCGCGGTCCATGAATGACGTCTGCTGTCGGAATGAGACGTCAGAGTGACGTCGTTGTGCGCCCTGAATAATCAGCGCGGGTTAAACAAAGAAGGTCGTTGTCCATTAATGCGTCTAAAATGACGTCTCGATCGATAGAAGGCAACGTCTTTGAGACAATTTGCGACGGAATTCGAATGCATTGACAGGTGCGGTCAACCGATGAAGAAGATGGAAAACGTGCTTCCGAGATAGTGACACACAGTTAGCTAAACCTCTGATGAGATACCATGCTTCGACAGACGCTGAATGAAGACACTCCGACATCTTCCATATCCTGTGTCTTCCATAGCCTTTTTCCATGCCGTCTTTCTTTTGCATGTCCTCTTTCCATATCCTATCTGCTATCTCTTCCATATCCTGCCTCGTCCATATCCTTTTTCCATATCCTGTCTCTTTCATATCTTCTTTCCATAACCTGTCTCCTCCATAGACCATAGCCTCTTTGGGGCCATCCATTTAGTAACCTATAGCCTACGTACGCAAAATTCCGGGAAATATTGACCCCTCCCTTTACGCATGTGTACTGTTAGCACCTCCCCCCCATCTGCGTACGTACGTTTGACACGGCACCCCCTCCCGAATCCTATAGAACGGTCTATATCCTGACTGTATCTTAACTGAATATGGCAGTGCACAGCTGCAAGACAGTTAATAGCAGTCAGAGCTAGGTAGGCCCTAATGGGCATACAAGTGTGTGATCCTTTCCCACAGCCCTACTTAGCCCTATTAATTGCCTGATCGCTGAACTGTGACTCATTTGAAGGAAGGCCAATATAGACAGTATCATCGAGGTTTACCCCCTTCCTCCGCGTACGCAAGCATACGCAGTCAGATGCATTTGGCTTACCCCCTTCCCTATCGATGCGTACGTACTAAATAGATGACCCCTTTCCATGCCGTCTTTTGCAAGTCCTCTTTCCATATCCTGTCGCTTCAACATCCAGTCTCTTCCATATCCTGTCTGTTCCATATTCTGTCTCTTCCAAAACCTCTTTCCATACCCTGTCTTTACATTCCTCCTGCCATATCCTGTGTCTTCCATATATTGTCCATATCTTCTTTTCACCACCTGTCTCTTCCATATTTTCTTTCCATATCCTATTTCCATGCCCTGTCTTTGCATGTCCTCTCTCCATGTGTTTAGTCGTCGTTGCCAATTCGTGTCATCAAGAACTAAGCAAACAGACCGACGACGGACAGAGAAGGCCATCCATCCATCCAGTCCTCCTCCTCCTCCTCCTCCACGACTGCCACGCTACACCCTCTGCCATCTTCAATTTCACGTCTGCCTCTGTCTTTATCAGTGTCTATATACGTCACTTTCTACCCCCATCTGTACCCCTCACCAAGCATCATCCCATCCCTCCGTTTCTGTCTGTCTTTCTATGCATTATTATATCCTTCCGTCGGACTGTCTGTTTCTCTATATTTCCATGTCTGGCTGTGTACCCCTCACCATGTATCATCACATCACTGTCTGTATTCCCGAATCTGTCATTGTTATTATTATTATTATTATTGTACCACGCACCATGCATCATCACATCCCTCAGTTTCTGTCTGTCCTTCCATGTCGGTCTCTTTCTTCCCCTCACCATGCAACATCAAACACTTATTTCCTTCTGCCGCGTATAATCATTATTCACTCCCTGTCTTCTCCTTTCAAGGCTTCCGACCGTCCTCATTTCCGACCACATCAAACGAACTAGAAATGGCCAGAGGTTTCTTAAGTCTCTTCCAGTTTTCAGGCCAAATATTTAAAGGCTAATGATTCCAGCAACAAGCATGTCATTGAAGCAAAACGCTTCTCAAGGCCAATATCGACATCAATCAAGGTCACTGCCACCAATAAAGGTTAAAGTTGACATTGACTAAGACGTCATCTTTAAAGGTCAAGGCCACTGTCACCACTAAATGTCATAGTTGGTTGACCAGTCAATTGTCAGTGCTGTCAATAATGGTCAAGGTCGATGTTGGTCAAGGTCATCTACATGCAAGGTCAAGGTCACCTAAGATCATCATCATCGTCAATAATAAAACTTTAATCCGTAAAAATGAACTGCTCCACTGCAACAACAGAAGGCATTCAGCGGACATTTAATTATCAAAACTAAACGGCAAATAATAGCAACTCATTGGTTTCATTTACATGTAAACAAGTCAGCATGTACAGTAGTTAATTCACATAAAACGTATAAAGGTAGTGTATCATCGATTGTTTTAATAGGTTGCTTGCATCTCACTCAAAACAACTGATCAATGGGGGACTCCTCAGTGGAAGCAAAAAAATTGTACGCCCTCTATGGTTGGACTTCTTTCCGTGCTGACGACATCTAGTGTCACTTTTTGCAACTGGCTCAGAGCAAGGTTAACGATGAGCATGAACTAAAAGTAGGAAACCAATGCAGCTCGTCGTTAAAGTGTTAAACCAATCACCCCCGGAACTGCATGATGATGATGTTAGACATATACAATTTGCTACAGTCGCATCTAACTGGAATCTCAGTAACTAGCTGCAAAAGTTGACACTATGTACCCAGTACCATTGACATGTAAAGACTAAAGATGTCCGAAACCACAGAGAACGGTCACCCCCCCATTGTGACATAATTGTCAACATCAACCATCGCCAAATACTAATGTAAAGTAGCATATCTAGTGAGCCTATTCCATATTCAAAGACCAGTACGTTACTATACATTACAATAACTGTAATTGTACATTGAAACGACAAGCCTCATCGCAAGAAACTAATAGGTGCCATAATAATAATAAACTGTTTGAGTGTCTATATAGCCAGTCTTTAATTGAATACAACAAACTTTGTGACGGGTAGATTTGTTTTTAAAATGCTGCCATTGTTCTTGCAAGCTCATTCCGCCTGGTCTTCGGGTTTCTACAAAAATCCTTCAAAATCCTCAAAAAAGCAGATTTAAACTAAACAAACACTTGCATGATTTATCGAACAAGTGATTGAATGATGACTGATAAAATAACAATGATTTGTTCGATGAATATGCACAGAAACAATCCAGACAAAATGTTAATCAGAGATCACTTGGCAATTGAGAAAGGTCTAATAATCTCACTGAGCACTTATGACAACCACAGTTTCAACGACTAATACTAATTAAGTTCTAATTAATCAACATCGCTGGTGATGATGCAAAGCAGTTAGGTAATTAACTAATAGGTTAATTGGCAACTTATATAGTAAACCTTAAAAAGCAAGCTTTCCTGTGAGAATAAATACTCAGTAGAAAAGTTAACTAATTGGCCAATCGGCAACTCGTAAGTACCCTCAAAAATGCAAACATTACTTTGCAAATACAACATACTAAAGAGTGTAACAAGCGCAGCAAATAGTAAACAATTACCGGTAACGACAGGCAACACAATGATCGAGTGGTAAGTAATCTTAAGATCAATCTCTGCAAAGGTCAATGGTTCAATACCGGACTGGCACTGTTTTTTATTATTACTGGAAGATCCGCTGAACTGGCAAATAGCTCTCAGATCAATTCATAAACTGGTAGTAAACGTTGAATAAAATAATAACCATAAAAAAATAATAATGAATTAAAATCCACATGTGGCCATTGCCTGTAGTGGCTCACCCCAGAGGCTTTTCCTAGTTCTTAGAAATAGTTCCATACAAAGAGCCTTAAACTCACTCATAAATCTTTGCAGCAGCTGTCTTTGTAAACATTCATTATGACAACACAATCCGAAAAGCACATATTCCACAGACAAGCTGAAGTACTCTACTCAGACGCAATTCAGACGAGTCCATTGTCTCTGTCGAGACTTGAGCGGCCATCACGATGCGGATAAATCAAGTGAAGCACAAGCTGCGACCATGACAGCTAACTGAATAACGCATTTCTAAAAAATGTTTTAACGACATGATGAATGTCATGCATCTCAATTGGAAGAACACTTCGGAAGTTGAGAAAGGCGCAGAGAACGACAATAAGATTGATGGCAAGACTGACTCCAAGTACAACTTTCAGACCTTTTCCAAATAAACCTGAAAAAAAGAAATAAATAGTTACACTATAGAAACAATCAATGTCATTATTTTATATCACAAAGCAAATTTGTGAGCTCATGGCTACATCTGGAACTAGTAGTTAATTAAGTCATAGTAACTTATATTACATAAATATCACTGTTTAATATACATGTAAATGGATCCCCAGAAGTCCTGCTGTCATTTAAAATTTGTATAACAACAAACTATGGACTAAAAAAATTGAGTAACCAATAAAGGAGTAAATGAACCTAAGACCATTCATGGGCCATTCTTTGGTCTACTACAAGAGAATCCTAATGACAAAATCTGTAAAGTAACGTACACAAAATCCAGTCATACGGTCACACGCAAAGGCCCTAGACCCAATACTGAAAGTGTGACTTCAAACATAGTAGCTAAGTTAGTTAAAGTAGTCAGTCTATTTCTGGACAAAGAGACATCAAGTGTTTGTTGACCTGTGGCACTGTGCGTATCTAAGATATTGTCCACGTCATATTCCAGTTGATTTCCTACAATAACTTCTTACTCGGAAAATCGACTTGACACAACTTCTTGAGCTATAGAAGTTACTGCCTGTGGAAAGAATAAAATCTGTGAACTTTAGTTTAGCACTTGAAAGTTAGACAGAAATAGCTAAGCAGCCAAGGCAGAACTTCAGGTAGCGGCCAACACGTTACCAGGATGCACACAGATTAACATAGTGAGCGAGCAGGACATGGCTTACACAATAAACATGTAGAGACCAAACTCACTGTGACGTTTTGATGTTTCAACATTCAATGGAGCTTCTTCATTTGGTTTTGTCTTCGCCTTTCTCCGAGTCAGGCCATTGACTCTTTCTTTTGCAATTCTTCCATTTGACCCATTCATTGAGAAATCTAAACGACGTGAAAGATGGCATGCTCAATACTGCTTATTAAGAACTATAAATAACGAACCGCTTTCCCATCTATGCAGCTTTTTAGATTTTAACTAGTCCAGCGAAGAGGATTGTAATTATAGAAATGTGGGTTTACTCGCAGCCAACCAACAATCAATGAATATGCATTAGAATAAAAAAACTATGGAAGTATTGATCTACAGTTAGATTAGATTACAATCTGTGAACACGATTTTCTTGTGATACTCAAAAAAGTGCATGCTGTGTTTTGCATTGATCTCTGCTAGTGCTGGCTCAGCCTTATCAATAAATCAATCAATCAATCAATAAATTTACTGGTCCAACAGAACATTTCACAAATCAAGTGATCCATCTCTTAAATCACAAAAATGATTCATCGTTGGCCACAAAAGGCAGACCTGAAGGGACCTACGTCCCACTGTATAGGGTTCCCCAGTTACCAAAATTACAAAATGGAAGTAAGAATAAGAACTTCTGGTTTTACTTGCCAAAAAAATGAAGCACTGCACACAAGAAATAAAAACACTTGCCTGAAGTTTTAATTATGCCTTGTTGCATGCCATTGGGGTACAACAGCCTTTTGGGAACAGACACAGGTGAGGGACAGAATCGGGCTGGTGACAGGAGTGGGTAGTGCTGGCCCATATCGACTCCTGGACGTAGTTCAAGAGAAGGTGTACTTGTGATATTTCCACTGCTGGTGTTTCCAAAAAGTTGAAAAGAAAAATCTGCAAAATGATTGGAATCTTCTATCAGATTTCTTTCCAAGAAAAAAGGTCTTTATGTAAAGTATTACATAGACACTGATTAGTACCTATCACTTCAAACAGAAAAAATATATCATCCTTCATGTTCCTTTGACTCCTTTCCCTCTGTCTTTCTCCTCTCCTTCTGCATTGTGTGCCTCTGATGAGTCTCTATTGAAGATAAACCATTATACATCTGTGATTACAATAACAATAATTGTATGCCACCCACTCATCTTCTCTTACCCTTTCGTACTTCCTTTGGCTTTGGAGTTCCTAGCCGTAACATCCGCATTTGACCGTAGGGAACATCAGCCATTTCATTCTGATTGTCAGCACCAGATGGCATCTCTGGACTGGTGTCCTCTTGCTCAACGTCAGAATACTGACTCAAACTACTGTCCTCTTGCTCGACTCGTAAACTGAAAGTAGAAAATGAAACCAAATCAACTTAGAATAGATTTGAAACAGGCATCTCCCATCAGCAATCTTTCATTGCACATACACACTGTTTCACTCGATTAATCTCAACAGACATTCTCAAAACTACCTTAAACTGTCAAAACTACCTTTACACATTACAAAAAACAGTAGCAAAACAGTCCTAAAAAGATGTGTCTTAAGACATGTTGATACTGACATGCATTAGTCTACTATCTGCAATGCTGCATACATCGTGCTATCAAAGTGGTTTAAGTTGTACCTTAACAATTGTCCATGGATGTAGCATGGTTGTACTTGATAGCAATTGATTCCGATTCAGGTATTAGATATATCGGAATCAATGCTAACATGACGTGGTGTATAAGGAGTTCTGATGTAACATAATTGGTAATCAAAACATTTATGTAAAATTAACTCTAGCATCATAGCAAAGGTGTCTTCTGCTAAGGTATTAGATAACACATAATAAAACAACTAACTGGCTATTTTTATATCCCCATTTTAAAACAACCTGTCAAAAACACTGCATATCCAACATTCACTTCACCTTTCACCATATCATGCCAACCTGTTTGCAGAACCACTGGGTTTTGACTGTACTTTCCAACATATTACGATCCTTGACTGCAATTTAACTCGAAGTGACCTTTGATTGATAATTAATGGCACTATAAAAGTCATTAGAATAGATAAAGATAAACATAACTTGTAACTTGTAGTGTTTTGTCTGCAAGAGCAAATAAATAAACAAATATACTATAGACAGAAAAGAAACGACTGTAAAGCCAAATGGCTCAGCATGAAACAGGCACTCATCACCAGTGTTGCCAGGTACTTTCCGGAAATCCCGCCCAAAGGCTTCCCAAATTCCGCCCAAAAGTAGCCCAATATAAATTATAACGTAAACAAAATGAAAATAGCTGAAAATGATCAAAATTTATGTAATTATTTACTTCTATTTGAACTTTGGTAACTTGTTTCATCGTAAAGTTCAAAAATTGAATGCATCTGAACAACGCCAAAAGTGACAAAGCATAAACACCCTAGTTCTAAAATCTCGCTCACCAAGCATCTGAATGTTTTTCCCAGTTTTTGCAATACCGTTTTCCGTACAGCGGACAAGAATGAAAGTAGCCCAAAAAACCGCAACCCGCGGACAGCGAATTTTTCCCGCAACTAAAGTTTGAAACTAGCCCAATTGGGCGGGAAAACCACGGAACTGGCAACACTGCTCATCACAACTCGAATTATTGGCCAGTCACAACAACTCACCTGAGCTGCTCTACCTGGACTGTGGACCTTCTGCACCTCATGAGAGCTGAGAGCACCGACAAGACGAGATTGACGGACGATAAGCTGACACGAAGGATCATAAGGCTTTGACTGTAGATGTGTGAGTCCGGCAAAATGAAGAAGAGCAGCAGAAGGATGAGCCAACTGAAGCAGCTTAAAGCATCGACGCTTTGAAGCCTTTGCCAAAAATGCCACAATATCAGATGAAAGGCAACAATTAGTCTAATCATATCAACTCCAGGGATGGGCACGATTAGTTAAATTGATAATCGATTAGAATTAGAATTAGCAAAATCTTGCAGCTAATCGATTAGAATTAGAATTAGCTTTTTGTATAAAAATGTCTAATCAGTCAGCTAATTGCTAGTTAAATTGCTAATTGATCAGAATTAGAATTAGCTACTGACATTTGCTAATCAATTAGAATTAGAATGAGCAACTTATCTTGATTAGAATCAGTGGTTAGTCTAATTGATTAGCCAATCAGTTAAAATTTAATCGAATAGTTACCTATCTTCTGATCAACTCCTTAAATGCTGCAGTAACAATTCATAAGTAAATCTGAAAACGGAAAGAAGTTTTTGAACATCCTGATGGAGATGGATAAGAGATCTGTTCCAACTGCACTGAAACTGTTGTTAAGAAGTCATCACATCTCAAAGCTTTGGCAAGTGGAAACGTTTTAGACAGAAAAAAGACTGAGATAAGCATAGCAAACAAAATCAAAACGATCAAAAAGCTATTTTATTTAACATAACAGTTGGTTTCTCACCTATTTAAGCCAGAAATGAAGACAGCCAGGATTCGAGCAAAGGTGCCCGTGATCAGAAACGGAACAACTTGATCAGCTAGCATTTCAAGACAGCTCTTGAAAAACAGTGGCACTGCAGAGTGCAGGTTCAAGTGAAAAAATCGTGTAAGTGCCACATCACAGCTGGGTATGAGTATTGCCAGAGCACAGGTGATGCTCACCAGCTGAAGAACACCAGCCACTTTATCTGATCTTGACGTGGCAACTCCCTATTGAAACATGAACAAATTGGATGTCCATTACTGAAACGAACAGCGTAAAACTCCAAAACTAAAGCAAACAAGTGAACATATGTATCATTTATTATCAAGTCCAGTGAATGTACAATTCAGTTACTTGCACTTTCACGTGGCTTATGGACTTGGCCTCTGGCTTCTGTAATGGGCCTCTGCACCTAGCCTCTGTGCTTGGCTTCTGCAACAGTACTGGCCTCTACCATCGACCTCTGCCTTGGTCCTTTGCCTCACTTCTACAATTACACTTACTCAATACATATGTCAACATATGCATACTGGAGCACAATATGCAAGAGCTGTTTCAGACAATAGGATAACTTGAATTTTGACAGACTAAATGTGTATAGCAGTCATGGGACATGTTTAGAGCGTTCAACTTGTAACGCGCAGAATATGGGTTCGAGCGTCTCCTGAGATGGTAACTGTGTAGGGACCTTGACCAAGTCCTTCACTCACAATTGCTCGGCGCCATTGATCGAAGCTTTGTCACTAGATAGTGGTGCTTAATAAAGACATAACAATAGCCAAGTTGCAAATATTGAAGTGACTTGTCTGACTGCATGCGTAACTTATAGAAGTCATTGTTCCCAAACAATTTCCGTTTTAGTTCTCATTCTGTTCTGCATTCAGTTTTTGTCTGTCAATTAAAATATTTCTGCTTATGCTGGCAAATGAAAGTAGTTAAAAAAGTCTTCCAAATTAAATTTCTAGCCATCTTCTACAATTGAAGGGTTCAGAGCAATAACCAGGTATGTCTGAAATTATGAGTTTTGGGAAAATGGCTTCAAAGATCTGATACTTCAAACTGTTGTATCTTAGCTATTTGACCACATATCGACAAGCTATTTGAAGCACCGTGTAAGTATTGTTGTCTTTAACGAAAACTTTGCATGATGCAATGCAATAGATAACATTATTGTTTTTTACACGACAATTTGCTTCATACCCGGTTATTGTCAACACCAACACCTTACCATCAGTATAATTACGGGTGCAGTAACAGGGTATGTAGACAAAGTTTGTTTTCTAGCAGCTGCGTACCAACCATGTCATAATTGGTGTTAGTCGACATACCTTATTCTTGCACCAAACAGTCACACTATTACACAGGACGGAAATCGTGCAAGAAGAAGGTAACAGTACATACATTATTTTCTTCATAGCACGGATATAGCCCAATTTAGAGCAAGTAAGTGATAATAACCGGGTATGTCAAATAACCTGTCTGTTGCGCCGGTTTTAATACAAAGATTACAAGAAAACGACAATTTTGTTATCATACCTGGATATTGCACTGGAGTAATGGTAGAATACTGCCGGATGCACAATTCCATGTTATGTTGACATATTTGTTTTTCAAAAATGACTATAAAAAATTTTCGGATCTGGACGAAATTTGCAGGGTAAATAGACTACTAATTTCCAAGCACGCTGGCATACTTTTTAGCAAAGAAGTGGTATGTCGACATAACTGGTTATTGCTCTGAACCCTTCAATTGACGCTGAAACTTCTCTGATAATAAACAGAAGTCATTTGGAAGGAAAGCCAAGAACAGAGAAAGATAAATGACTAACACCAAGCCATGAGCCGTGGGAGTTGTCTTGTGCCCCATGGTGCCTCTGCGGGGTTTGACCAATCTCAGCTTCCTTCATCTGTGCACGTATTAAGGCATTCTGTCTGGCCAGTTCATGAGTAACGTTGTGCTCACAGACACGGCACAAGCGGTAGACCTGTTCCAGGTGATGGTGATAGGCTTCTGCTTCAAGGTCAAAGTTCTCCTGTGGAAAATACATCAGACACAATTAGCCAGTTATTATCAGTGTATAACTATGTGTTCAACTCCACAGAAATTCACAGAGGGAGTGAGAGGCATTTCTAACCATTTTTACTATCTAGGGAATTTAGCTGTAACAGTATAGCACCAAAACAATTAATGCACTTCATTCTTGCTTTGTCGCAAGGCTGAGAAAGAGAAAACAGTTGCCATCTTTCACAAGTTAGAAAATTATAGTCTATGCATAATTACATATTCTTCAATCACTTATGACAATGACTCATCCAAGCATTACCGTATTACTCCTAAAATCATTTAACTTGCCGTAAATCCAAGAATGAAACCAAACCAAAGTTCTTTTATTAACCGATAGCTCTCGCTAGCCCTCATCTTCACTAACTCTTTGTTATCCAACCAACCCACTGAATTCAATAACCTTATATCATTATATTCTTCCCTGCCCTTAGTAGCACTTTTAAAATATCTATTATAGACTGGTGAGTGAATCAGTTAGCCAATCAGCAGTCGAAAGGACTAAGACTGTCTTACTTCAGCTGAAGGCAGAAAATTTGCCAGTTGCTTTATCTTCATCAGCTGGTTTCGGCTGCAGCTGACACAGAGCACATTCGCAGCATCTCTTCCGCTGTTGAAGCTGCGCAGAGAAGAGGATGATGACGATCTGGAAATTGACGAAACGTTCAGCTCCTCGCAGAACTGGGCAGGAATCGGTTTATTATAATCACCATCCTATTCAGGCAGAAAATCAACACTCTGAAATATTATCATCTCTTTTAAAATATATTATTAACCAAAAATCATGACGCTTACAAATTATACTCCTCAAAATAATCATCTATTTTAATGTAATCATGTTTTGAAGTACTTAACATTTAGATGACAAACATGTTATGGTGATACCCAGAGAAGTTGACAAGCACAGAATTGAAAGAACAATTAAATATGATTGTAAACAAAGAATATAAAGTGGTCATGATAAGTAAGCAAGACCAATGCTGGGATTAGTAAAATACAGCCAAGGTACTCAAGTCCATTCTGAGAGGGCACTTGACTATCCATCACTTCGTTTATATTGGATAAATATTTTAACACTGAATAAATACTCCAATACTGTAACTGAAACTCAAGGATTTATGGTAGGAACATTTACTAACGGAGGCAAAATCACCTATATAATTCTTAGATATGCCTCTGTGTGGAAAAATTTGGATGAAATAAAAAAATTGCACTTTCTAAATTAAAGATTTGCAACATTTGCTGTTAAAGACCTGGCTGTTGATATGTTGATGATGCCATTGAGCTAGAATAATATTCTAACCTGAATGTCTAACCATTCTCAATCACATTTTATAGAATCTTTACAATTTTTTAATGTTGGGATCATTTCCAGAAGTCGGGAATAGGTGCGTTTGACTACTTTTGGTGCCAAGTATCACCAGGTAAAATTTGGTGATATTGTGTGCCTGCCCAAAGACCGACCCAAATCGATTTCTCCTTAGTTTTGGTTAAGCTAAGCTGGTGACATGCAGAACCCGGAAGTGACTGGAAAACCTGATATTACAGTGTCTTTCATCTGACCACCCAGTACTGACCTCTGTAAAACCATTGTATTGATCACAGTAAGGACAATCCCAAGAGTTGACCTGGTCACGTGGAATCTCACACTTTTCTCCACAAAACCAGCAACTAACACTAGCTGGATATCGTCGCCTGCAAACAAAATACATTCATTTCTTAAAAGAAAACAGAAGTATAATTTACTCTCCAATTACATCTGTAGCTCTACAACTAAACAGAAAGTTATGACTTCGTTAAGAATCGGTCGTCACTGCAAACCTCACCTAGACCGCAATCTCATTTGTCCACTGCTTCACTGGATGACATCCATAAAACAAAATCATCCGCAAAGTAAAAACGACGCACACTTTAGGAAAAAAGCTGCGTCGATGGAGAATTTCCCCCCCCCCCAAAGTCTGTCGGGCGCGTTGTCCTACTAAAAAAGTTTAAATACCAGGTTGGGGTCAGCCCGAATCCCCGAAACCCGAATCCCCGAAATCGCTGAAAACAGACAAAAGCCCGATTTCCCGAAAAATGTTTTCTAGAAAGCGGCCGAGCTATTCAAAGTTAAATTGTAAACATGACAAAGACCTAGCGTGGCCTTGATGTATACGATATACTGCCTATACAAATATGTATTTGTTAATGATGTTTATTCGGGTCGGACTTAGAAAATCAATTTCGGGGATCCGGCCGAAATTACTTTCGGGGATTCTGGTTTCGGGGATTCGGCCCGCACCCACCAGGTTTGAGTGTCCTACCACAACATAGTTCGAGCTACTGAGAGCAATACCGTTAGTCACACACCTAAATGTTTTATACACAACTACGGCTGCTGTCGCCAAAATAGCAGCTCCGATCGATAAAGTCAGACATAAATCCATGTCTTGTTGGTTTAACTGGATTATTAGTTTATTTGAAATATTTTTACATAAATAAATCAAAACTAATTTCCCGGCTTTAAAAAACCGGAAGCTAAAAATGTTGAAATACGCTATTCCACAACAACTTAAGGTAGTAACCGCTATAGCGTATATCTTCATTTACCGCGGTCTTCTCTTCTTTTGGTTCTCTGCCTTGCTAGGCAGGTTCGTACGTCCAATTTCGCCATTCATCACGTTTTCTGGCTCTTTCCTTCAGTTTGCTGTAATCTTCCTCCAACATCCAGTCCAACAACATCATTCTAGGTCTTCCTCGTGTCTTCTTTCCCTCCATTCTTCCCTCAATTATAATTCTTAGAATGGAATCTCCCCTCATGATGTGGCCCAACCATTCTCTTTGTCGGCTTCGTATTATCCCTATCATGGATCTTTTTTCGTCCACCATTTGTAGTATGTCTTCATTTGTCCTCCGATACATCCAGCTGACTCTCTCCATTCTTCGCCATATCCACATCTCGAAGGCCTCCAATCTTCTGATGTCTTCCTTCCTTAGAGTCCATGTCTCTGATCCGTATAACCAGGGACGTAACTATAGCGTTGGGCTAGGGGGGGGGCTTAAGTTCCCAAACGAAGCTGAAGCCCCTAAAAATGAATCAAGCCCCCGGCTTTAATATGGGCTCGGGCTACCGTACTCGCCATGTGCAGGGCTTAAAGCCCCCCAACGAAAAGTCCTAGTTACGCCACTGCGTATAACACCACACCACAGTATAAATAATTATATGATTATTTATACTGTGACCACACTCCATATCATAGACTTGATAATTAGGCTATTCTTTTCTTTAGATTCTTATTTAGCTTTCCTCTCATTAATTCCTTTTTTTTTTGTCTTTTTTGTCTTTTTTTTGTCATATTGTAGAAAAAACCTGGTCATATTGTAGAAAAAACCTGGATATTCTACCACAAGAAAAGTCTTGCCGTAGGCCTCGATTCGACAACGCTAATGCCAGCAGTTTTTATCAAATATTTTAAAACGCATTTATAGTTATCTAAATGGTAAAAAAACAGCCCGTAAAAACAAAGTTTTTTACTATATCCATCTAGTATCCTATAATGCGTCTTATGAAGCAGTTACCTCTACAAATATATAGTCCGCGTTCATTTTACAACATAGCGTCCGTTTAATGATGCAGCGCGCCCGTTTCTGTTGCAGCCAATGGCAACGCTGGCCAATGGCAACGCTGCGTTTCGGAAAAGGGGATTCCCAGATTCGAAAAGTTTAGTCCCCGATTCTATAAGCTAGCCTTTTTTGGGGGAGCTGAAATTTTGATAGAATGAAGTGTGTGCGAGGGCGAGTCTGTCTGCCAAGTTTCACGACGATTGAATGATTGTAAGTGATCGAACTAGTCGTCGCAAGATTTGACTTTTTAGCCTGTGGCTCAACCAAGCAATCAAGCAACCTGCAAGTTAAACTAGATGGATAATTATAAGTGTTTTCGTCCTTTTAAATAGCAGAGGTGACGTAATGTGTAGGGTCCATAGTGGACCATAGTACGTAGGCCTTAGCCTACTGGTAACATCACTGGCGTCAAGAGCAGTCGGTAGCGGGATCACTTCCCGCACCCTTCCAAAGGTCCACTCATCCTATCATTCGCGAGATGGCGCGTTGGTAAAATGAGATGTAGAATGTGCTGGGCGCCTTGCATGGCCACCGTATAGGCTACAATTAAAATTCGACTCATGTAAATCATCCGTTCATACTGAATTGTAATCGTACTGCGTAATTGTCAGAATGAAAATATTAAACGAAGATTATTATGTAGGCCTAATGATTAGGCCTACATAATAATCTAATGTAAATCTCCGAAATTTCTCAACGCCACACAAAAGCCACGTCAGGGAGACCAGCTTATGCGCCGTATATCAAATCAAATCCGCAATAGCCAGTTTGTTTGATAACAATCTGAATCTGCCAACCCTTGATCAAATGTTGCAAGTTTTTTTGGCTATCCTATTCATGTTCCAAGGTTTTAACTGTAGGCCTAATATAGGCTAATTGTAATTTATATAAGCCTACTATTAATAGATGTTGGCCCGTCCTAAGACGGAATAAGGCTATTCCTTCAAAATTAGGACTTCATATAGGCCTATAGGCTTACTCACGAGCAAAAGAAAGAGCTTAGATTCATGGCGATCGAAAGTCGGTCAATTCAATAAGAATCTTGCGATTAGTGAGAAGCGATAATTAGGCCTAGCCTACTTATACTGTAGTACCGTAAACCTGCGCAAGCGCAATGAAGAAAAGTGATCCATTGCTAAGTCACAAAGCAATTATACTTTCATACATAGGCGCAACCACCCTATGGGACCCGTGGGACGCGTCCCCCCCAACTTTCGAACAGGTTGGGACGGCCATGGACGCGTCCCCCCCAACTTTCGAACAGGTTGGGACGGTCCCCGCCAACTTTTGAAAATTGTGAGGCAAACAAGAGCCAAAAATGCACACCATTTGGTATCAAATGCTCAAAATTGCGTCGGCTTCTGGGGCTCCGCCCCAGACCCCGATACGGGGTACTTATGACGCTTCCCATACCGCCTATTATCGTTAGGAACTTCTTGCCTTCTGCAATCTCTCCCCTGTGTACCATTAATGCCAGCATACTACAAGGCTCTGGCCTTGGACCTACTGATATTGTCAAAGCCATTTCTAAATACAGTAGAAACCGTCTCCCTAGAATATGCCGACGATAGCTACTTGCAAGCTGGTCCCTGCTTCTTGCATTGACAGCACTCTTTCTGAACTTGACCATATCTCTAAGTGGGCAATGGGCATCCATTAGCAATCTTAAATTAAACCATGATATATGACCAGAGAAATGGTTGTCAAACGACCGAGGTCCAAACCTATTGCCCTCCCTCCTCTCATCCCTGGCATCGAGCGGGTCCAGGAGATGGTTATTTTGGGTGTCACTATCTCTGATCAGATTGGCTTTGGGGCAGGGGCGGAGACTTAGGGGGGGGACAGCGGGGGATGGTCCCCCCCCAAACTTGATGTGGGGGACGGAGCTGCTTATATCCCCCTCCAATATTTATGAAATATTTCATGAATATAATAATAATAGCTACGAGTGACAGCTGGTTCTTATCAGCACTCAAATAAAAAGCAATTTTGTTCAGATGACATCATAAAATGCTACCATTACATGTGGAAATTCAATAAATTTTAGATCGGGAGGGGTCACATCCCATCCCCAAACCCTCCCCAAACTCAAACACGACTCAAACTACATGTTAGCTACGAGTGACAGCTGGTTCTTATCAGCAATCAAATAATAAAGCAATTTTGTTCAGATGACAGCTTAAAATGCTACCATTACAGTGTAGAAATTCAAAAATTTTAGATGGGGAGGGGCACATCCCCTCCCCAAACCCCTCCCCCTGCTCGGCGCTGCGCGCCTCGCCAATCGTCCTTCGACCGCTCCTTCACCGGTCCCCCAAACCCAAGACCAAGTCTCCGCCTATGCTTTGGGGCACACATGGACAAAATATGCTGCAAACCCCGAAAATCTATGTTCGCGCTACGTGTTTTGGTCGCCCACGGTTACCACTGTGAACGTCTCTTTGACATTGTTAGAGCTACTATCCTAGCACAGCTACGTTATGCCTCCTCTGTTTGGTGGGGATTTGACACTGTAGGGGAACATAAACGCCTTAACGGTATTCTGAGAAAAATGACCCGTCCAGGCTTCCTCCCTGCCGATTTTCCTAGTTTTGGCAAACAAGTACTATTCTAGAGCTTATTCTACTCTTTTCCGTTCAATTCTCTTAAACCCTTGTCACTTCCAGTTTATTCATATAATAAAGTCATATTTTTCACAGATCTGGATGGATTAGGTACTTTTATATCGAAATCATCGGTGAAAAATTTGAGGTAAATAAAAGCCCAAAATGTACTCCATTTGGCATCAAATGCTCAAAATTGCGTCGGCTTCTGGGGCTCCGCCCCAGACCCCGATGGGGGAGCTTACGACGCTCCCCCATACCCCTAGTCGTTAGAGGCTTCTTGCCTTCGGCAATCGCAGCTTCGCGCCTTCGGCGCTCGCAATTCCCCCCACTCACACATTCTAGTAGGTCCCCCCCAACTTCTGGACCGTGGTTGCGCCCCTGCTTTCATATATAACACGTCTTTAAATTTTCAGTTACATAAAACGAACTTTTTCAGATTGTTTTTAAACCGTGCATACATGGGCAGCATAGAGCAACGTAAAGTTGGCCATGAGAAAATACTGGATCATTCAAATGCACACCAACAGATCGAAATCTTTGACACTGAGATTTGTTGGTGGTCATTGTATAAACTTACAGAGGAATGAATAAAAAATTTACGTCGTAAATTAAGTATGAATGAATGTAATACGGGTCATGGTTGCTTTTAATTACCCTGTGTTACACTTACATGCACGTAACTTGACGTAAGTGACGTAACCAAGCTCATCTCAAGAACATCGCTTTAGCATGCCAGCTGAAAGCAGCTGATTGGACTTGTTGAAACACATGCCACATTTCTTTGTGTGCTGTTCACTAGATGGCGTGCTGTGCCAACATTTAGTAAAATATAAAAAATAGGCCTACTTTGGACATGTTTAGCCTAAATAGGCCTACAAAACTGGAAGCAAAACATCACGCACTTTAAAATGATACATCTTATAAGTGACGTACGTGTCGGCATATTTCCACAGCCCATTAGGAATAGCCTATCTGTAACATTCTGTTGTTTGTGATTGACACAAAACCACAATTAGTGTTGCTTCAGTTGCTCATAGTCTGAGCACTTGGATGGCAAATCATACTTACCTGGCACAGAAGCGACCGTGGTCATGATGGCGGTGCTTCCAGGACGAGGCTCAACCATTGCACTTTGGCTGGGTTGACTCTTGCGATTACCCCAAATGTGGGTAACTCGGGTGCGTAATTTCTGTTAGATGGGGGACTGCGTTCGCGCTATCCTCTGAACTAAACAAGAAGAGTAAAATTCCAATTTACAATCAGAAATCGCAGGACCATATTCCTGGGAAAAAGTTGGAAGCCTCGTCTTACACATGATTGTGACGCTGGTCCACTGTCACAAATTCATCAGCCCTCTTCGCTGCTATCATCCAAGATAACAACCATGTCCTCCGCAGGCTCTTTCCTACTCGGTCTGTTAGTAACTATAGTATAACCTACGCCCCAGGCCTCATCCCTTTGAACTTACAACTAAGAACAACAAGAACTTCGTACCACGCATGCTATTCAAAAACGTCTACTAGATGAAAAACTGCCTCTCTCAATAGGCCTAACTCATGTATTCTGTTGCGTTTTGTCGACAGTTTTGTGTTAAATAAATGAATATGATGATGATGATGATGATGATGATGATGATGATGATGATGATGATGATGATGATGATGATGATGATGATGATCATGTAATAGTCAACGGATCATGATTGAGTTGAATTATCTCCTGTTACACGTTGCTCGTCTCAAAAATGTTGCTTCAGCATGCCAGCTGAACGCGGCTGATGTGATGTCACGCTGCTACTGACTTGCTGAAACACATGCCACATTCCTTTGTGTGCTGATCACTAGATGGCGTGCTGTGCCAACATTTAGTAAAATATAAAAATAGGCCTACTTTGGACATGTTTAAATAGGCCTACAAAACTGGAAGCAAAACATCACGCACTTTAAAAATCTTATAAGTGACGTAGCCTACGTGTCGGCATATTTCCACAGCCCATTAGGAATAATATCTGTAAAATTCTGTTGTTTGTGATTGACATAAAACCACAATTAGTGTTGCTTCAGTTGCTTATAGTCTGAGCACTTGGATCGCAATTCATACTTACCTGGCACAGAAGCGACCGTGGTCATGATGGCGGTGCTTCCAGGACGAGGCTCAACATTGCACTTTGGTTGGGTTGACTCTTGCGATTACCCCAAATGTGGGTAACTCGGGTGCGTAATTTCTGTTAGATGGGGACTGCGTTCGCGCTTTCCCCTGAACTAAACGAGAAGAGTAAAATTCCAATTTCCTAGCAAAAATCGAAAGACCATAATTATTGCTGAATAAAATTGAAAGCCTTGTCGTACACTCGTTACGCTAGTCTATAGTATATACTGTCACAAATTCATCATGTACTACAGGTCATGGCTGTGTTCAATTACTCCTTGTTATATATATATAACCAAGCTCATCTCAAGAATTTCGCTTTAGCATGCCAGCTGAACGCAGCGCTCTATGTCACGGTACTACTGACTTTCTGAAACACATGCTGTTCACTAAGTGGAGTATTTCTATGTCACGGTACTACTGACTTTCTGAAACACATGCTGTTCACTAAGTGGAGTAGGGTGATTTAGGAAAAAGCGAGCCTGCAGATAAAGCGAGCCACAACTACTGTTGTGCATGTAGAATTTTATTTTTGCAAGATACGGTAAATATTATTGTTGAACTAAAATGAGGTAATATACGGTAACTCGTTTCTATTATATTCGCTAGGTTGTCGCATCAATATTTTTGATAAAAGTTCGTGGTTTAAAGTGACCCACGATTTAAGTCTTCTTTCTTGTATCTTAACTTTTAAACTGAGAAATCTTAAAAGTTCCCTTACATCTTTAAATCAAAGAACCAGCTTACCAAATAATTTTTCTTAAATAGCTTTTATTATTGTCTAAATGATGAGCGTTTCTGATTGATGCTTGAACGATATTTGAAGACATTACCGTTAGTGAAGCATGTGGCTCGGTTTATATCACGCTGTAAAAACTTTATCCCTAGAGTCCTCTTTGCCCGTGATCACTGACAGAGCTCTGTTAACTCTTTTCATTTATTATTTTATTTGTATGGTTTATGCTTAGACATGTAACTGGGTGCGGTGTGCCACCCAGATTTGTCTCTTTTTCAAATAAAACGAATATTATATATATTAACCGAGCCTCTTCGTATAAGATAATCCGAGCCATTGGCTCGGTTTTTATATAGCTGAATTTTATCATAATTTCTCATTGTTTTGGTTTTAGCAGTATATAAAATCGAGTTTCATTCTATTCACATATTTAACTTAATATTATTGAATTTTTATAAATGCATGCTTCAGAATAGCATGCGTGTTTTTGCATTAATTACCAAGGCACTGCTCCCACTGGCTGCAACCGCTTGATCGTGGTGTATGTTCTAGTTTTAAAGGGCTTGGTGTGAAGAAATGAGAATGTTCACACGCACTGCTACTGGTGGTTGGCCCTAAGCTCAAAAGAGATTTTTCAGGATTTTCAATCCATCTTGGAAGAATGCGTTCACAATAGAAAACTGCCAACGAGCATTTCGTGGCTCAGAAATATTTCTTTTTCAAGCATCAGCGGTGCCAGAACGGCATATCTTCCTAGCAGAATAACTGAAAGAAGTAGGCCTATGGACATAATTTCTAATATAGGCCTATCCAGTGAACCTGTTGTCATCATGGAACAAGATTTAATGATTCTATCCACAAATACATCAGGTGATCTACCTGCTACTACCATTTCTGATTCAGACATTTTACCAGCTGCTGTCCATGAAGAACGATTGATATCATTCGCAAGTATAGGTGTACATGAGGTGACTGTGCTGACCTACCTGCTATAGCTGCTGTTCATGAAGAACAATTGATTCCATCCACAGATACATCAGGTGACAGTGTTTTGAGATTTGCACAATTACTGCCAGTGTATACTCACGGAGAAAGATCACTTATTAAAATACCACACGTTAATCTTGTTATGACAATTATTGCATCTAATCAATGCACTAAAGACATTTAGGCCTAAAATTGTGAAAGGCCGCTACTGTTTATACGTGTTATGGTAAAGCGAGCCTCTTGGCTCGCTCTATCTAAACTTATGGCTCGCTAAACCTGATTGCTCGGGTAAAGCGAGCCCATTCACCTGTGCTAGATAGGACAGTTCTGGCTGGGTTTGTATTATATTTGGCTCGGTTTTTCTTAGTTGGTTAACTGCAGTGATGAAGTAAGACAGGAACTGCAAAAAAAAATTGACACACAGGCCAAGTAACCAGAGATTTTGGCCTGAATTGATGGTATTGGCTCGGTTTTGCCGAAACGACCCTATTTCTTGAGCAGTGTTTAATCTAGACGTCTCTGGGGGGGGCAAAGTTCCCCCCAGGATCGAGTTTCCCCCCTCCCAGAAAAATCAAAGAGATGAAATTTTAGCACCAAGAAAAATTAAAGACATGTAATTTTGTAGAATAATTATTGTAAATTGTTCTTGGAAAAAGTCTTGTTACTACCCCCCCTCGAATATTGTTGGAAAATTGTTGTCACTACCCCTCGAAAATCCATGGAAAACTCTCGTTACTACCCCCTCGAAAATCCCATGCAAACATTTTTGAAGTCTTGTTCTTGGTTAACACTCGTCACTACCCCGCCCCCCGGTCGTCAACTTTTATAATAAACTGGATACCCCCCACGGCCCCCAGAACCCTCGATTCCCCCCCGACAGCAAGGGGACTAGATTAAACACTGTTTCTTGAGTTGGTCACATATATGTAATTATGAGTTCAGTTTTGACGGTTTCAAGCACAAAAGATTTGATGACATATCAGAAGGTGCTTTGGGTAATCAAAATCTCGACGGCTGGCCGGACGTGCGTGATCTTCCACCAGTGATCAGGGACTGCTCATCGGCAGCGTCATCGTGTGTGCGAACGCTGTCGCCTGTCGTCGCTCTACTCTATCGACGCAACTTAATTGGTCCAGAGACTCTGAACATCCATGCCATCTTCAGCTGTCGACGGAAATCTGTTGGTTGGTTACTCGTGTGTGCGTGGGCCCGCCACTGTTGACTCTTTTAGCTTACTGTGCATTGTTTTGCTAACTGATGTAATAATTATATTCGTTCGTAATGACATTTAAAATCAAAATTATAGGCTAGCGCAGAGAGCGCCTCTGAGTAGATATCTCTAAGGGGCGCTATATAAATGTTCAATTACATAACATTACATTGCATTACCGAACGAAGGCAGCAGATCAAACAAAGGCATCTGGCCGAAAGAAAATATAGGCCTATCCTGAATAAAGTCCATATGTATGCGTGGAACGAAGGGAGGATACGAACGTAGACATGAGGCCGATCGAAGGTAGGCCTATCAGGCTAAGCAAAGTCGGAGGGTCGAGCGGAGGCAGTAAAGGCCAAACGTAACGAGCATATAGGCCGAATGAAGACAATTGGCCGAAGGAGTAAGATCTGTCGGGTTCCAATAGACACTGACAGAACTTAACCGCCCGTTGTCAATGATAGCTAGGCCTATGATAGCCTACCAGGGCTGACGATCACCGTTTTAGGCCTGTAGGCCTAGTCGCGACCAGGGACGTAACTAGCGTTGGGCTTGGAAGGGGCCAAAAAAAACCAAACGCAGCTGAAGCCCCCCCCCAAATGAATCAAGCCTCCGACTCCACTATAGGCTCGGGCTACCGCATGCAGTGGCCATGTTGAAGGCTTAAAGCCCCCAAACAAGAAGTCCTATAGTTACGTCACTGGTCGCGACACACGCGGCGATCGGAGTGATTTACTCCACCACTGTCGCTTTCTGGTGGTGCCAGTCCCTAGCCTCAATGAAGGAGAAGGGAACCTGCACCTTAGAAGGGGATCGTTTGAACTCCTTTGAACGGAAATGACTATTGTCTAATATCATATCAGAGGGAAGGTCGTGTCGCACGCAAATAGACGATTTCCAACTCCTTGTTTGATGGCATCGATCGATTTGAAGGAATCGAGACGAGTATTGGGCATAATAATTATAATCGACTGTAACAGTCTCCGTCGGCAAATGTCTCCTATAGGGAGGACTCGGCATCAGATCTTGAGGGTTTTTTTCTTCCATGAGGCGTCGATTCAAGCGTCTCCGATATCCCTTGATGTCCCTCGTAAGCGTCGATGCACTGACTGATTCTCGTATTTTACATACATCTTTATTGATTGACTTATTTGAATGATACACGATACAGGATGCATAACTGCATATAGCAAACAGCTGCAGTGCGTGCCATCATGCCATTATTGCCATATGCACTATAGGTCTGTGTAAAAATGTCGAAAGACGTGACGATGAGCACTGACTGAACTTGTGAAAAAGAACAAAAGTCTCAGAAAAGATACTAAAAATGAAAGCGCAATGAAAAGTACCAAAACGATTAAAGTACTAACAATTACAATCTATCGAAACAAAGAAATATAACAAGTTTATCAAAGTGCGGCTCGCGTCGATGCGAAGATAGGCTTATCGCGGACGGAAAGAAACACACACACATCGCATTCTCTGCGTGCGAGTAGGCCTCTCTAGGGCGGGCCTACATGGCTGACTGTAGGCTGCCGTCAGCATTCCGAGGGCTAGGAGCTACTTAGGTCGAATTGTAGTTGTAGGCCTATTTGCACTTTGTAATTATAGAAATTATAAATAGAAAAAAATTAAACAGCGCCGCATCTAGATAGACCTCACTACGCTACCCTAAATGATGTTACGTGCCACTAAAAATAGAAATTTCACCAGTACGCAAAATCAGTTCACAGAAAACGAGGTCACCAATGGAGTTATGTCCCACGCACACGCGTGAAGCCCAGCCAACGTATCAATGCTAATAAAAAATATTAGCGCATTTTATTAGTACTTATAGATGGTTGCCCGTCCTAAGACGGTTGAAAAGAATTTGAAAATGTGAAGAGATGCGTCGTCACGTGATATGTGATTGACGTCAGTCCTCTCCTCTTCCTTCCCTCCAACTTACCCTATCCACCTTCATCTCTCCGTTCCTTCCTTCCGTCCCTCTCTACTTCCAACCGTCCGTCCACCTACCTCTCTCGCGCTCTCCCTTCCTCCTCCCTACCTCCAACCCTCCACGGCGAAACTCGCGTATGGCAGGAAGGACGGGATACAAGGAGTGAGGTTGGCAGGGACGAAGGAAGGCAGAGGACAGATGTCGACCCTAGTGGCCAGTAGGCTACTCGGACGGGTACGCCGGCGCTCGCCTATGGCATGAAGGGAGGAACGGAGGGAGGCAGACAGAGATAGATGCCGACCCTTGTTTAAGAGTGCGTAACAAAAATGTTCACACACTTATTAAGAGTGCGTAACGAAGAATGTTCAACACTTTTCCTTGCGCTTATTTTATTAATATTAGGCCCTATACTCTGTAGCCTACGAGTGGATCTATAATAATGCTCTACAATAATGTAATGCAATAATAATGCAGCAATAGTAATGCTGTATACTATACTAGGCCTATACCTATACTGGTGCCCTACGTGTCAATAGTATAGGGTGCTACCGTGCTAGATTGTTCCTTATGAAGCATTCTTCTACCAATCCTACGAATAAGTGCCCTAACTATATCCGACTTCGTAGCATATATGAATGGATTTATTGCTATATTTAGGTAGGAAAACCAGACCGCTAGAATCTGCGAGTTGCTTCCCAAGTGACAGCACTGCATCCCTACAGTAGCAAACAGAAGATAAAAATGCGCTGGTGCATAAGCAAACACGTAACACCCGACGACAAACAACAGAGTCTTTACGATGTTCTTCTCTGACCGAGACAAAAGATTTTGTCCATTGTCGGCAGAACGGGACGCGTGAACTCTCGATTGCTCCTTTATCAGTAAAAGAATCTTCGTGTAGCAGAAGAAGAAAACGGTAAGAGGCAGAAGAAACTTCCAGGTGAAAGTTCCGATTCCATAGGCCGGTCTTTGCCAATCGGCCGACCAATAGTTCAACGGCAAACATCGTCCGTTGCTGATGTCAGACGTTGTCATGAGAATTGGAAAGGTTATCACAACAGAGTAAATCCATGGAAAAACCAGTCCGGCGTATTGCATCCACGGACGAAATCGGACTCTGTACAGAACGGAGTGAACGATCTTTGTGTAGCGTTCAACACTAATGACCATCAGACCCGCAGTCGATCCGTTGATTCCCACGCCATACATAGCGTTACTGTCGAAGAGCTTGCAATGAAGTCGTCCCCAGGTCCCAGTCAAGTGAACTCCGTGAATTTTCACAGCGTACATTATTATCAAGAACATACTGGCAGAAAAGTCGATGGCCGTTTGGTTATGAATCAACGCGTTGCATGCGTTCTTGCCAGTGTTTCTTTTGAAGCACAGCAAGATGAAGACTACACCGTTTGCGAGAAATCCCATTGCTCCAACAGCAATTGCACCTGCGAGGTAGAACACCGGTGTGCCGTTGCTGGCGGTGGTAAGACTTGTCGGAACACCGGTGCTAATGTTAGGCTTTATCACACCAGTTTCTTCGGATGCATTTGTATAGTTTTCAGTTTCTTCAGCGTTTAGGTAAACCATTTCTATTCTTCCGTCTCGCGTCCACTGCAATTTACAGTGTCAACAAATTTACGTAGAGCTGTAAAGAGTGATCAGTGGTTAATACAACTAGAAATATAGGGTTTAAGCATTAAATGCATTAAAACCCTATATTTAGATAGGCCTATATTTATCCACTTTTTGCCTTCTAGACAGTGGCGGCGCCCCCTAACTGCGGCTCAGCTCCCCAAAGTGGGAAATCACTGCAAATCACAGGGAGGAGGGGACAAAAGGGAAGGACTTGGAGCTTTAGCCCCCCCCACAAACCTGAAATCATGGCGCCTCCACTGCTTCTAGATAGCGCCACAAGTCTATAGGCCCTGTGGATAGAGTCGGACCTCATCATCAGGCCTGCTGGTGCTGAGCCTAAAGCCCACACTTTTAAAGCGATTCGATCACTACACTATTTTATGCAGGACAAAATTTCAAATGCTATAGAAAATAATGAATACTCAATAGGAATCTTTTTCGATTTAGCCAAAGCCTTCGATACTGTAAATCATAAAATTCTCCTTAAAAACTAGAAAATTATGGAATACGAGGCGAGCAACTAAAATGGTTTACTAGTTATTTTGAAAATCGTCAACAGTGCGTCTGTTGCAATGGTGCATTTTCGGACTTAAGAGCAATTGACTATGGAGTGCCACAGGGATCTAACCTCGGCCCTTTACTGTTCCTCATTTATATAAACGACCTCCCCAATGTATCACCGATCATGTTTTTTATTTTATTTGCAGACGACACCAACGTTTTTTACTCTCACAGTTCTTTGCAAACCCTTATTCAGGTCATAAATACAGAGCTTACTCTAGTGGCGGACTGGTTTTCTGCTAATAGACTAACCCTTAACCTAGATAAAACAAACTTCATACTATTCAAATCCCATAGAAAAATGGGTCCCTCGGATGACTCGTTAAGATTATCCGTCAATGGCATTCCTATTACCAAAGTCACCTCTACTAAATTTTTAGGTGTTCACGTGGACCAACATTTGACCTGGAAGGAACATATAAAAACTATTTCGAACAAAATTGCTAAAAACATTGGTATTCTAAGTCGAACTGCATACTTATTGCCCTCCTGCATTCGCCTAAAATTATATTATTCGTTGGTGTACCCCTATCTTACTTATTGTAATATGGTATGGGCATCTACTTATGATTCTAGACTACGGAGATTAATTCTATTACAAAAACGTGCAGTTCGTATAATTGCGGGAGTTCCAAGGTGCGTTCATTTTGGACCACTATTTACTGACTTGAAGCTACTTAAACTAGAGCAGATTCGAACATTACAGATTGGCCTATTTATGTACCGCTATGAACATGGTTTACTTCCAGCATGTTTTAAGGGATTTTTTCATCTAGGATCCGATGTTCATACTCACTACACCAGAAACTTTAACTCTTATCGCCCCATATACGCACACACCAATACTCGCTTATTCTCCATAAAATCTGTTGGCTCCACAACCTGGAACATGCTTCCCTCTCACATACGTTGTGCCCTCCACCTACGGCACTTTAAAAAATGCTGCATGCCTACCTGATTAATGGAAATTAGATATAACCTACCCTGCCGGATATTCTTTTTCACTGTTAGTTAAGGTTTTCGGTTTTTCTTTATATTTTCATAGTGTTTTGAATCGAGTTAATCATTTACTGTGTAATATGTACTATACTGTTTGCATTGCTGTACGAAACTTGATATTGCACTGTTTATCAAGGATTTAGCTCATTCATATTTCTGAAATGTTGTTCTAGGTGTCCCTAGTTAGCGGGATCTTGATCCCTTTTGGGACTCCTCTTGCGGCCAATCCTGATACTTTATGTTGAAATGTTATGTGTTTTTTCATTTGGCTTCAATAAAAGAGATCTGATTTGATTGATTTGATTGATTTGATTTTTTAGAGAGCAACACTGCCGGATGCTTCACTGATTGTAATGCACGTATAGGCTAATAAGTTAGTAATTTAGAACTTTACTCATTGTTGCATTATATTGTAGTAGGCCTACTGTCTCAGTGGACACTCTCACGGCTTTTAAGATCTCGACTTCTCGAGGAAGCTAGAGAGAATGGGCGATAAAGCGTTCCAGTGGTTAATATAATTTGCAGTGGTTGACTGTGGTTCTAACACAGACAAGCCTAATTAAACGTCTTCTGAGTTCTGAACCACTCAAAACCCCTGTTATGTTATGTTATAGCTATTTACTTACCTTGATCGAATGAGTTTTATTTATATATTTTGCTAATCAATAATTAAACCATCTGGTTTCGTACAAGTTTTCGCTGATACACATTTTAAACACCGAAAAGACGACACTCTGTATACACTTTCTTCACTGCAACTCCTTTTCTCATTTTCTGCGGAGGAGTTTGCGTGTCGAAATTATTCTTGTTACCGCCCTGGATATCGTACGTTTTCTTCAACGCCTGCCATCTTTGCCTATACGTCACTTCATGAGGTGGGTTGGGCTTTCTCAACCTCTTTCTCTACCTACGTAGAGCTCTATGTACGCTGTCTGCAGCCGGCTAATTGTGGTCTCTGCGAAGGAGGAGCGACGTTGGTCTCTCGCATGTCCACGACCATCAATCACTGTTGGCTCTTCACCCGGGGAGATGGTTGAATGGTAATACGTTGGCACGAAGATTAGAAGGACGCGGATTCGAAACCCGCTAGCCCTATAAGGTTAACTCAGCCTCCCATTCGCTAGGTGGCGTTGGTAAAATGAACAGTAGGATAGATGGGCGCCCTGCAGGCTGCCATGGAGTTAAATTAGACTCCTGTCAAGGCTGTCAAACGTTATCATCTATTATCATCTGTTACTACCAGTGTTGTGCACGAGACCAAAATTCCAAGACCAAGACCAAGACCGCGGGGTCCAAGACCAAGACCAAGACCGCGGGGTCCAAGACCAAGACCAAGACCAAGACCGCGTGGTTCAAGACCAAGACCGAGACCAAGACCGCGTGGTCCAAGACCAAGACCGAGACCAAGACCTCATCATCCAGGACCAAGATGTAAGCGTCAAGACCATAAACGCAATTCTCAGTTGTAGTGTTACATATTCCCATTATTCAGATCAGATGCTTATTATATTTAACTTATAGTTATGTTTTCTGTCCCCAAGTCTTCGATGTCTCATGAAGAGCACAGTATAGCTAAAGACACTCTCAGTAGGTGCAGGTGTTGCGGAATACAAAAACTTTGCCAGTAGAGAAAACTTCCCCACCAAATACCTGATCTGCATCGTTTACCCGGCTACTGATTTTGCCTCGAGAAACTGCATCAGTGTAAGCTTAACTAGTCACTAAAGCACCAGATGTCATGGTTAACTGTGCCTCAACGTTTTCTTATCGCTTCTGATAAGAAGAGAACAACTCGGTCCTCTCTCGCTTTGTCCTATATAGGCCTATAGGCGGATCGTCGCAGGAATTCGAAGCTATCTCAGAAGTCCCTGAAAACCCGAAAATATCGACAACATTTAACAAATAATCCACTCTAGTTCCCACCAAAGGCTAAACCAAAGGCGCAAGACCAAGACCAAGGGCGAATGACCGAGACCAGACGCCCAAGACCAAGACCACACCTTTAAGACCAAGACCAAGACCGCACCTTTAAAGACCAAGACCGAGACCAAGACCGGCATATTCGAGACCGAGACCAAGACCAAGACCGCATTTTTTCGGTCTCGAGACGGTCTCGAGACCAAGACCGCGGTCTCGAGACCACATCACTGGTTACTACGTCTTATACAATACAATACAAATGAAAATTTATAGCGCGCTTTAACAAGACAGGTCTTGCACGAGAGCACGTTTCGCTACATTCTTAGTCATAATTCAAGGTGAACAGATGAGTTTTTAATTTTGTTTAAAAGTTAAAACTGAGCAACAGATGTGCACTGTCGAACTGAAGTTGGAATTAAGACTGTTCCATTGAATCCATTCTAAGGGTCCTGAGACAGAGAAAGCACTGTTTCCAAACTTCCGGTTTGTGCGAATTAATAAAGAAGAAGACATTATTATTACTACTGGATCTACATTCAATTGTGTCCCATTGTGCTACATAGATATAATTACATCTATGGTTTGCTACTGGAGTATTAAAGGTTATACTTACTTACTTACGAACGCTTCCACAGGAAAATGCAACGGACGCAGTAGCCTAACTGTTCCTCTCATCCGACACAGAGCCACTCACGGTGATGGCGGAGGCCGCTGACGCGCGTTTGTTGAGAGCGGTAACAGTAAATGACGCGCACGTCTTGCGGAGACTCTTTCCGCCCACTGCTCAGCGCCATTACAACATGCGCCCCAGATCTCACCCCTTCCAACTTCTCATAAAAGACGACAGAAATTTCATACCTAGAATTCTTTATAATTTACGGTAGCATAAATAATTATTATACTTACTCTAGTTTAGGCTTTTCAATGAACGGTAAAGAACCTCAGCAACTGTACCCCATAAAATTATATTAGATTTGTCTGACTTTCTATTATGTAACTCACTGCGGTTTGTCAGTCTGTTTTATTAAACGAAGATATAATTATATATGAAGCATGCCGATTGTCTGGCGCTTAGGATTACTTACTTACTTGTAGAGTTGGTCAATGGCGCACAGTTATTGCCATACGTTAGTGTGTCGAGCGTTGATTGGTAGAAGTCATCAAACGCCGCCGAAAGAAGTCGTGAACTATGTTTACAAATGACGGATTCTTAATAAGTCTTAATAAGTCTTACTAAGTCGTCATTATTTGCTTTCAGATTAATAAGACGCTGTATTCAACTGATGTGATTAGCAGCTTCTGAGCTGTAGCATACCGAGACTTCTTAGTGAGTTTTAGTTACAATAATTACTACGTGTATTACGGACAGCTGAGCGGCGCGTGTCGTTCCGCTTAATTGACAAATCATATTAGTCGTAATCGTACGACTCTCGAGACTTTTACAGCGTCCAAAGTTAGCGAAGTCTTGAGAACCAACTTATTTAATTTATTGAATCTGTGGATCATATCAGCCTGTGTTTTAATTAGTAAAGCGTGTTTCCGAACAAATAAGTTTTATTTAAAGGTGCAGGGTTGTACTCGTGCAGTGGGCCAAGCAAAACAAGATGCAATTTTATAGCATTGTTATTGGAATGTACCAGTTCAGAACAGAGAGGACAAAAACTGTTGTCCTTTGTTTAAAAACAAAACGAAAGCACTCTTTAAAACACAATCTAGATAGATAATACACCAGGAAATTAGTGTGACGTTTACTCTCAACAGGAGCTGCATTGTACCCATTAGTTTAAGTACTTGATGATTGTGTGTACTTAACAGTACTCAGTTACGTCATTGTTAGGTGTAAACGAGCTATATAAAATTGTCATATGAAAGTCATTTGTTTAACCTGGGAGAAATTTTTCAGGGACTCACAGATGAACCAAAGGCGTGAAAAAAGTTTTATTAAAGTCGGATCCGTTCTGTTTCTGACTTTCTGTGTGTCAACCTATACCACTGATGCATCAAAATGTGAAACTTGCAAAGACCTTACACGTCGTTTTAACGAGGTAAACACATTTTTGTAGTCTTGGTCTTGGTCTGCACAGAGTAATCTGAACCTTTCTTTAGTCACAGGGGGCGTAGCCAGGAAAAATTGTTTTGGTATTTCGCATGTAAAAGCATATACAAAAAATTTCAGAAACTTATTTTGGGGGGGGGTTGAACTCGTAAAACCACTGCCTAAATACGCCCATGTTTAGACATAAGATCCAACTACTTGTATTCCAGAATCATCCAGCTGCCTCTCTCTGCCTCACTCGACTATGTTCCTGGAATTGGCGGGAATGTGGAAAGTCATTGGTGTACCATCGATTGATACCTTGTGCATATTATAAGTCCGGCATGTTTTCTGTCCAGCAGGCAAAGCTAAAAACCTGAAAAATGTCCGGCTTTTTGTATGTTTGTTGTATTGGGGCTAATTGGGCTATTAGTAAGTAAGTAAGTAGTTTATTCACCACAAAATAAAGCAAAATGACAATACACAAATTTTACAAACCAAGTGGTGGGCTACCGGTGAAGTCACATAGGACTCATCTCGCCGGTCACCCTAAGATATTGGCTATTGGCTATTATTTTGTGGCAGTTTTACCGACTTTGCACTAAACTTTGGGCTAAAGGGCCTAACAGGCTAACAGTCCAATCTAGTAACTTATTTTCTTTATCTGCAGCTCTATTTTCCCCACACGTTTCTAGTCCATGAGTAATGTTACTAAGTTTCTATGAACTGTCTATAGAGACTATGTTCAAAGTGTTAATTTTATTTCCTGTAGCAGAGTGGCGTCTGTATTTCGTTTTATTAGTAATTAAAATGGCCACTACTAATACTAAGAGAAAATGCAAATTCTCAGACAGTATGAAACCCATATAAGTAGCCTATCGATGCTTCGCTGAATGAAGCACGAAGTTCAATATTATATGAAGAATATGTTTATTGTCAAATGTTGTGAGAAGTTCCATGCGTATGTTAATGGTAACGTCGTTTGCTGTGGAGAATTGGCTCTTCAAAGAAATACTGTGCATAATCAAGAAGGTGCAATTGATTGTTAAATAAATACTTTGCCATATTACGTTAAAAGCTGTCCAATGTGACTTTGTTTCTTGGTTACTTTGGAGACCCTCTGACTCTGGAGTGAAACATTCAATCCTTTGTCCTCCTGTCCAGCTTTCTGTGTCCTCCTTTGGCTACCCATGTATCTGGCAACCCTAATTATAACAGTGCTATGAAAATTGTTTTATGCTTTTGATTAGACACCTAGGTAATTTTCATTAATACATATTAGCCTCTGATGGTCTATGATGCTCTTGTGCAGCATTAATTGAAATTGGAGCTTATTTGTATGTAAAGTATTGTATAAAATATATGTATGTTGAGTGTAAATTTTGGCATTTAAATTAAGTTGCAATGACTTGCACAATAATTTGATAGATGGATTTTACTTGGTGTATTGCAGCTAGTCAGGATAACAACATATAAGTCTATTCTGCCAGCCATTATAGTAATATTTATCTAACATTTTTGTGTATGTGTTTATTAAACTCTATCTGCAAGCACTTTTGGCCACTTTCTTAATCAAAAACTTGAAAGCAATACATGAATGCAGAGTTTCTGTTCTCTTGAGTCATGTTTTTAACTCTAATTTTGGTCTAGAGTTCTAACAGATTTTGTGTTCTCTTGTTACCTGGGTTTCATGTGCGCTTCGCAACTGTGTAATAGGCTGACCAGACGTCCCGGTTTTCCCGGGACAGTCCCGATTTTCTGCTAGCTGTCCCGGCTGCCGGGAAAGGTAGGCCAAACTCTAAATATGTCCCGGTTTTTAAAAACTGACCTGACTTTCCGATCTTATATATGATGTATTTCATGTGCGTTTGTCATGTGATCAAATAAAGGATATACTTACTCACTTTATCAACGTCGCCTTGATTTTACTACTGGCATCTGGCAAGTAAATTCATTTTTAATCTTACTTTTATTATTTTATTACCATGAATAATACCTCTTCCGGTTCTAAACGTCATATTGTCGTAGTGATAATATTCTGATAAAACACATTTACATAAAACAGTTCAATCTTTTTATGCAACTTCGTTGGAATATTTTGACATGTGGGAAGTTAGTTAGGCACCATTCAAGCTGTTCAGTTGGATGAATTTGAGAGGAACAATTACTTGGGATATTTTAAAAGAAGCCTTGAGGATCTTATCAAAATTTGTAAGCCAGCTGGGTATGACATTGATGACAATGCACTGTTTGATGAAATGACATGCGTTTGTAATTTTGTTAGTCGATAAAAAGTGGAACAGTGGAATGAAAGCAATGTTGCGGTGGATAGCAGATGGGTGCAGATTTTCAATGGTCTACAAGAAAGAGAGCTAATTATTCCAAATTTGAAAATGATTCTACAATTCTTGTTAGCAATTCCTGGAACTAATGCTCCAGTTGAGCGAGTTTTCTCACTGATGAACTCTTATTGGTCAGATCAAAAAAGTCGATTATCAGAAGAAACTCTTGAAGCTGTTATGATAGTGAAAGTGAATATGGAAGAAGCATGTGTTGAATTTTATGACCTGCAATATTAGGAGATAAAAAAACTTTAAAGAAGCATACATTCAAGCGCCCAAATATGAGTTTGATAAATTTAGAATAATTAAATTTAAATTTAAAAGCAAGATTTGTTATGATAGAATGTTAGCAGACAAAAAAGCTTTTAAGAAGCATTCATTCAGGTGCCAAATTTGAGTAACTGATTTGAGAAATTTAGAATTTAATTTTAAATTTAAAAGCATGATTTGAATAAAACCTTTCACTTAGTATAGTCTTATACCAATATAATAAGCATAAAATAGATATTTGTGCAAGTTATGTTATATTAATTATTGACAACATCACACATTTATTTTGTGATTGAAGTGTCCCGGTTTTTAGTTTCCAATATCTGGTCAGCCTACTGTATAAGGAGGACGTTATCCAATTGCACATGTACTGTGTTTAAAGCAGCATGTAATTGTTGTTTGGTCTGTGTAGAGGTATTGGGTGTGGCATTTAAAACACTACAAATTTTTTTATTATAAGTTTGAAACATTTGAATTACGTTGCAGTGACATGCAGAATCATTTGATTGATGGATATAACTGGTTTGTTCCAGCCAGGCTTGATCAATAACATCATATAAGTTTATAATGCCATCTGTTTTTTCAATCGATAATGAGAGCTATACCAGCAGCGATGTAAGGCAACACTGCTTAAACTAGACAATGGTTTTTGTCAGCCTCCAATAAAAGTCTGATCAAAATGCGACTAAAATAGGTGTGCCCACTTGCTGATATGATAGATTTGTTATCATCTTGTATGCTTTCGTAGTTGGACAACAAGCATCACTGGCTCAGATTATAATAGAACTTACCCAACATTTATGGCTCTGCATTTATTGAAATCTCTGTTCACATCTTGAAGCTCAAGAAAGAACTGAAAGTAATACATGTACCCACTTCTTGTTGTCCTGTAAAATTTCATATCTTAGAGCTTTTTTGGTCTGTTTAGGGTCTAGAGAAAACATCCAACTCAAACTTTGGAGGTGGAAACACCAACTGGGAGGAAAGGAAACTCGGAAGCTTCACATTCAGGTCAGGAAGAACTTAAATTTCTTCCCAGATAATTCAAATACTGCCAATTAGTATCTCATTTAAGAAATCTTTCCTCTGTCTGCAAGTAAAGTAAAACTTTGTGCAGCACTTATAAGATAAATACATGTACTTCTAAGATATCTTTTCATTCTGCTTTCCTGTGCCAAGTTACGAAGCCCTGCATGCTATGACAAATTCCCTCCTAAGGTAAAAATAACCAAGAAAGCAGGCAATCAAACTAAGAAAAGGTTTTGGTTGAAAGAAATGCTTTAAATAAGTGTAAAATTGAGAGAAATTTTAAAGGCAAAGAATTATTATTATAACAAGAATTATAATCATAGAAGAAACTAGTTGAAACTGTCCCAAGTTTTAGTTGTAAGGTACAAGAGTACTGGAGGTGTTTACTGTAACATGCCATTAAGAATTATCAGAAGTATTTATGGAATACTGTGATGAAAGTGTTCTGAAAATTGCTTTATACCGCATTGGCATTTAGAGTTATGTTGCATTCTATTGATGTTTAACAATACATTAATGCAGTACATTGAAACCTTCTTTTACCTTTGGTGCTCTTTAACTACTGGATTTTGTGAGGTTGATTTGTAATGAGGTCACATTCTTGAGTAGAATTAACGTTGTGATAGATCTCTATCCTGAAACATGTTGCATTTATAAATGATTGTGCGTTTTTAGGAAGTTCCTCTCTATTTGCTTGATTTGCATTTCCTTGATTTCATTTTCTGTTGCAGTGAAACACGTCTGATTGAGATCTTAGAGTACAGTTGTCAGGATGGAACAAAGGAGGTTGGCAGATGATGTTGTCTTTTCTATTGTACAAGTAAAATGGTTCTTCTGTGTTTTGTGGTCTTCTTTGATCCGATGCTTAAAAGAATTAAATGTGGAATCAATATTATACTCTCTTGAGTTTATTTAGTGTCCATTGTTTTGCCCTTCCAAATAAGATTAGATTAAATCATGATTTTTAGCTTATTTGAATGTTGGTTAATAAGTTTGTCACTTGGCACAATAATATTCTTAGTCTTGGAAACGATTCAGAATGTGATTTCACTTTTCATTGCCATCAGTTCTACATGATGTTGCTTTGTTGTTGTGTCAGTGCCATCACATGTTGGAAGAGAATGAGGAATTGCTTGAGCACTGGTGGTTTAATTCATATGCGAAAGGACAAGATGAAGACCTCAATGTGTTCCTTTGTCAATCAACTCTAAAAGGTGATTTTTAATTTGAAATTTCTAGATAGAACCATGTCTTCATTTATGACTTCAGTCAGCAAAACTATTCCTCTGTGCTGTAACTGTTACAGCTGAGCATATTGACAGTGCGTGTTCTGGAGTTAAACATGTTTAAATGACTTGCCTGTGAATAGATGGATACAGACAGACAGACGGAGGTAGGCATGAGTCTCTAGACAGTCTCTAGACTGATGCCTGCAGTTCTTTGATAGTGCTCTCTCTATGTAGTGAGACAGCAAAAATATGAAGAGCAAGAGTTGAAAAAGAAGTAGAATTTGTGGTGATGAGTATGGTGAATATAGAATGATGTCAGTAATGAAACTGCTTCTCGAGATGTTTTTTGCTTTCTGTAACATTTCAGTCTGTTGTCCTGAGGGAACTTATGGTCCTGATTGTACTGAATGTCCATCTGGGAAGGATAGGCCGTGCTCTGGCCATGGAAGATGTCAGGTAGAATCTCTTGTAATAGATTATTAGATCAGAACTTGTTTGTCTGTGTAAAGACTGTTGCAAACATAATGAAGGGGATTTGTTTCTATATGAAGCATTGTTATGACTCATTCAAGGTGCCTTTTGTTCTCTTAAAATTACAGAATGGACAGAGAAGAAAATAAGGACTGCGAGAATATTTAGGGAATGATGTGCAGAGGACATGGCACTTGCAGCTTTTCTTGTTTGATTTTCTCAACTCTGATTGATTTGGCAAACTCATCCACTCCAGATGATCTCATTTGGCAGTTTACCAACAAGTCACTTATTAGTTATTTAATAAAACTACGACCACATTGTTAGCCATCTTCTTGTAAATGAATAGATGTAAACTAGAGCAACATCTGGTCATGAAATGGTAACCAGATGCCACAGAACTGTTGACATTGATCTTCGTCTCTTGTCTTCATTTGTGTGTATTTGAGTTCCTGATCTGGATTTCAGGGTAGTGGAACACGAGAGGGAACAGGGTCCTGCAGCTGTGATGCTGGCTATGAGGGAGACGTTTGCAATGAATGCAGCACTTCAAAATATTTTGAGGAAGTCAAGAATGAAACACACACCATCTGTACAGGTAGGTTGCCAATGTTCAGTCTTAATATGAGATCATTCTCTCATCTGATTTATAATCATTTTCAAAATGTAACATCACTTGCATCTAAAGCTGAATTTTTTCTTTTCAAAAGCAATTGCTATCTATATCTTTCTAGAAAGACCTGACCCATTTTCTTTACCTTTCATGCAGTTTGCATAATGCATATGTTGATCCACGTGACCTGACCTTGTCTGAGCACTGTGTGTTGGTTGTTAGTGACTTTTAGAGGATAAGTGCAACTGTTTCCTTACCTTGTTCTACCTTAGTTGTTCTGTCTTTCATTGCAGCATGCCATTTTTCATGCTTGACTTCATGTCGTGGTGCTGGTGCTGCCATGTGTGATGATTGTATTTCTTGGTGGAGTTTTGTCGAAGGCCAGGGCTGCGTCCGTAAGTGTTTCCAGCAGCATTTGACACATCGTACCTTCGTACTAAATTAATTTTTTGGGGGAGTCTGCCCAGAGTTGAAATGAAACTGTCAAGGTGGAATCAGAATAATGTCACTGATAGAGGTGTCAAAATTTTGGTACAATGCAGCCCAGGTACCAGGTATTCGGTCGATTCTGAGTAGGTATGTGGCTACCCATCTACCGAATACCGTCCAGAAGGTTGCTGGTTAGTCATTACATGCACTTAAGCATAATTAAGAGTTCGGTAAGCAGTCACCATGGCTTTGAACCAAAATGTCTCAGCTCACCAATGCATACAACAGTGTGCTAATTTCAGTTGACTCATAGAGACTAAAGACAATTTTAATTCTATATGATTCACTGATTGGTAACTGTCCACTGCAACTTGAAAGCTCCCATCCTGTGACTGCACAGGTGACAAGCAACTGCACCTTTTTAAGCCATTAGCCTATGACTAATACAACAAGCTGCTTATCATGATGGTTCTTGGGTTGGGTTTCAGCTCTGTGCATTTATGGCCTGGACGTCATCTCTTGGGTGGGTGATGGATTTCCAGGCACTCATGGTAGGACTAATCAGTGGCTGATTGATAGAGGGGTCAGCCATTTTTATTTGGCTTTCAGCCTTCATTGACCTAGGTGGTAGCCTAAATGAAACTGGGAACCAGATTAGGGCTTAACCGATTTCGTTTTTTTTGCCGATTCCGGATACCGGATAGTGGAGGCCATTATTTGCCGATTCCGGATCCGATTCCGAATAGTAAAAGATTGTAATCTGACCAAATAGACGGACATCGAAGACCAGTCACCCAATTAACGGGTGTTTAAAGGCCACGACTGTGGTCGATTTGACAGGCTGCAGATCGGCTGGTCAGTGAATGGGGTTGCAAGACTCTGTGTCTGTCTCTGTCTGTCTGTGTATCCTTCAGGCTTGAATTCGGCCCTCCCAGAGGAGGGGTTCGGCACAATTTCAGATTGTTCCTAGTCCTGATGATCCCTCCCACATGTGCTGTCTACTGAATATTCCAAGGAGGTCTTAATACCCCACCCCAAGATCAAAGATCAACCCGCGGTGACTCTCAAATGTTTCACACCGTCGCCGACTGGTTCAGGGTTGTTGAGAGTCAACCCTCCTCCCCTCCTGTGATCAATGTATATATTAAGACCTCCCTGAACTATCTTGATGAAGGCAGGCACTGTATAGGGAGAACTAGCAGAGGTCATTAATAAAGCCATCCCAGGCTGATAACGGCAGGCCACGACCGTCATTAGATATCCAACTATTAAATGATCTGTGTGGGAAATCATCACTGAATGGCCTATAAATTATTGTTATAGTTTGAAAACCGTCAAAAACATTGTTTTACTAATCGGCAGGCTAGAAATTCCGGATCCGGATAATTCCGGATAGTCCAAAATCGGCAAAATCGGTTTGCCGATCCGGATTCCGGTTAAGCCCTAAACCAGATTGAGTGGGTAGAACCAAAAACTATAGACTGGTATGATTAGAGAGGGTATATTACTCATTAGACACAGACATAATTCCATAACTTTTACCTGCTTAACACTTTGACGACAAGAGCGTACTAATGCGACTGGGAACCCAATGCAGCTGGTCGTTAAAGTGTCAAATTATGTTTAGTTACTGTCATATATATCATTGTCTTTCAGAATGTGATTCTTCTTGTGATGGTTGCACGGACAGTGGAGCTCATAATTGCGTTAAATGCAGAGAAAAGTATTTTAATGATGGCACAGGTTGCAAAGGTAGGTCAATTTGAGTTATATCTTTGTAGAAAGTGCCATTGAGTATTTGGACTGAACTGATGGTTATCAGCTTAGAGTTCTGGATCATTATAAGAAAAATCTACATGTGCAATCCTCGATCCATCTCATTCCCCTCTCGCCACTCCCTTTCTAAGCACAATCCAATGTATCCAATTGATTGTCTACCTGTCTGACCCTTGGATCTTGTTGTCTATCTACATCAATAAATTTGCCTTACTTTTTGGTGGGGTTTTACTGCACAAGGGGATTGTGACACCCTGGGAGGGGTCTTATGACGTCTCATCTGGGGTCACTACCTCCCAGACAACATCCCTTTTGTAGAACAGTTATGCCACGTAGCAGACACCTGCCTTTTCTCATCCATTAGGAGTGATTTGAGGCATGTCTTGCATGACCTGTTCCCGCCTGTCAAGCGCACAGGCCATTTTCTATGCCCAGGAGCACACGACTGAGAAATCCCGACTGCTGATGGATTTGTTATAAGGATGTGATATGAATCAATTTAGTTTAATGGGTAAGATAATCTATATGGGTGGGGCCCTATATGGGTTATAATGGCAAACTGTATAGCTTAGTCATCCTTAATGTTATTTGTATGCGTAAGCATTTGTGCACTAAGTATTTGTACACCAAAATGCGGTTTCAATGAAGAATATTCTTCTTCTTTTATGCCACCATTAGTTTCCTCAGTCAAATGATATTGCATTACCTGTTTTTAGTAGAGTTTCATCTGTTTTTGTTTTTTTATCAGCCTGTCACAAGTCGTGTGAAACATCTTGCTCAGACGAATCGTCAGATTCATGTGACGCTTGTGCCAAAGGCTGGCAGCAGAGTGAAGAAGGATCCAGTTGTCTTGGTGGGTGAACAGTACATTATTATCTTTCTCCTGCTACTCCAGAACCAGAGTGAATAATAAAGGCATTTAAATTATTCTATTGCAATAGTTTTCTCATAGTTGCTTGCATGTTTTTGTTGTTTCATTCATTAATTCAGAGCATTTATGTAAAACCCTTTCTAATCTAATGGCAACGCGGAACTGACTACTTGGGCTTTGTTTTGTTGTTACCTTGTTCGTCAAAGCATCTAAAGATGATTTAAGAGCAAACTTTAGTTATTGGAATTTTTGTCATGTTGAAAGAATTTCAAGGCCACTAATATCATATGCATGCATAAATCTACGTAATCGGATGTGAAAATGTGAGCCATGTAATTATTCTTGTGACTGTAGACATTGACGAATGTTCAGAAGGGTCAAGTGGCTGTGGTGGCGACACCTACTGTCAAAATACGGAAGGATCATTTTCATGTCTAAGTGAGTCAACACGTGTGCTGGATAACATCTTTGTTATTTATTTCCTTATCTCCGAGAAATCAGTTTTACCTCAGATAAAAATACAGCACTTGATGATTAATAATAAGGGCAATAGCAATACAGCTATAGTAACTTGAGTTGTTCTCATTTGTCTGTGCTCCATGTTAATAATAATAATAATACAAGTTGTATTCAGTTGCTTGTAACAAATATTAAGATCTGGGGTCATCCATTAATTATGTCAACAAATAGGGGAGAGGGGGGTTTGGAAAAGTTTGACAGTTGTTGACAGGGGGAGGGGGTTTGGTCCAAGTTGACGTCAACAAATTTTTGTTTAATAAATGGACAAAATATGGTAAATGACTAACAAACAAAAAAAGTCATCAGGGAAAAATGGCTAAAAACGGTCATCGGAGTTTAAATCTCTAAAAAAAACGTCATTGAGAAAAAAAGTCAGCCTGGCTACGCTGCCGGTGGGGGGGGTTCTGGGATTGTTGACATAATTTTTAGGGGGTCCGTCAATGTTTGACAGTTGTTGACAAGGGGGGAGGGGGTCAAAAAGGCCTAAAATTTATTGACATAATTAATGGATGACCCCTCTGAAGTTGCACCTGACTTCTTTTGATGCCATTGTTTTTATGCTGGGCTGAACTGAACGAAGATGAACAGATGGAAGAAGTCTGTGTTGTAATGACTAGATAATATTACAGTGCTTATTATACCCAGAGGCTGCAGTTGATACCTCATGTGGCTCATGGATAGATCATAGATTACTGGTAGATTCAGTTATTTAAAATGCTTCTGGCATTTTCTGCTATTTAACTAATTCAGAATTTTTTGTAGAACTTGCACTATTTTTACTGATTGGATTTCTTTCATAGAATTTTGTTTTTCTGATTGGAGTTTTCATAGAATCTGTGCCATTTTTCTTATCAGAGTGTGATCGTACATGTGACGGTTGCACTGGTCCATCCAACAAAGACTGCAAGATTTGTCGATCGGGTTATACGACGAGTGAAGAAAATGATTGCCAAGGTATTTAATTACCTAGTCATTGCCAGTTTTTACCTGCCATGGGAGAGACATATATCAATTGCCTAACCTGTGTAATTATAAGTCTGTAACTCTGTCTTAGTGACTGGACTGGGTGAATTTTCCTTCCTTTCTTCATGGACTAAGACAGCCACTGGGACTCCAAAGAACTATTATGGCAATTCCCTGCACTGCCCAGAATGGTTTTTGCTAGCCTTCTTTCAAGGTTTAGGAGATACCTACTTCAGCTGAGATGAAGGGAGCAGAGCAGCTTCACTCCTGGAAGATTAACAGTGTACATAGAGGGATTTGGAGTGCCAAACACAAAAGTATTTTGATGCTTGAATTATGCTAATGCCCAAAGTTTAAGCAAACACTGTTGCTTTGCATTGATCTGACATTTGAGTCAGATTAAATATCAGTTCATCATTCAAAGCAATATTATACATCTTAACAGTGATGTAGTCGAGTCCACCTAAGCCGAGTCCGAGTCGAGTCCGAGTCCACTTAAGCCGAGTCCGAGTCGAGTCCGAGTCCAGAGTTGTTCGAGTCCGAGTCCGAGTCACAACAGATCGAGTCCAAGTCCGAGTCCGAGTCCTTCAACACCAAAATACACTGAAACAAGCAATTTAATGGCATAGCCATAGAGAAATAACAGCACATTATTTTAACACTGCTTTATTGCTTTATTGATATTAGGCTACTATTGTTATTATCATTATTATCATTATTATCATTATCATCATCATCATCATCATCATCATCATCATCATCATCATCAAACTGCCTTAATTTATAACGCACCGAAAACAAAAAGAATCCTGCACAAAAGGAAAGGAAAGTCTAATCATAATAAATCTTAAACAGAGTCTTAAGGCTGTTTTTAAAGAGCAATAACGTAGGCTAATGTAATGTAATTTGTCCGCTATAACTTTTGGTTCGGAACCTCGATCAGCCATAATTTTAATTACAAGAATATTGTGAAGAATTAGGCCTACTGTTTAAAAAACTGATTTCTAAACAATGAGATTAGACTGTGCATTATTTTAACACTGCTTTATTGCAACCAAATCTATATATCTAGAATTCTAGATACATGCTACGGCTCCTAAGGTTCGTGCGCAGAGGGCTGCAAAATCGCCAGATGTGGTATATGTTGCCTGTATCGTTTAATGTTCAATTGCCATTCGGCTGGCCCAGTCGCGTGAATGGGGTATTCCGCTACCGGTACGTCAGAAGAGCTAGAAACGGATCAACTCTCCCTTTGATGTCTTTGATCATCAGACGCTTTAACGGAGCGATTCTACCCCGAAACCCGATTAGGCCTAGGCTACTTGGGGGTATCGGGGTGAAGAATTCTCAGCGGCTGCAAACTCCAGATATTCTGCCAAACTGGCCTCTTGGGCGCGTCTGGTATACTCATTAACTCCGATGTGTGCAGGCATCGAAAAGTATCGTCTCTGACTGGGTGGGGTATGATCACCCGATGCTCTTTGAACGACAATTACCCTCCACTTATGGTGAGCTCATTGATATCTACGGGCCTCTTTAATTTAGAGTTTAGACTACCTATTTTGGACGCGTAAGTAAGCAAGTATAAAAGTCGTATTTTATCGCGAGACAAAATTGTGACTCGGAAACCGAGTCATCGAGTCAAATTCGAGTCCAGGGCCTTCGAGTCCGAGTCCAAGTCCGAGTCATGACCATCCGAGTCCGAGTCCACAAAAAATCGGTCTCGAGTCGGACTCGAGTCCTTTGCCGGACTCGAGTACTACATCACTGCATCTTAATTAAGATTATTTACATCTTGATGCTTTCTTACTAATGCCTGCAAATAAAAGTTAATTTTTGACCTGTAAATGTGCATCTAAGTAATAAGATTTTCCAAATGCTCTTAATGAAGTGCTATATAAATTCTTTACCTGTAAACTTCAGATGTGGATGAGTGTCATATGACGGAGGGTGTTTGCTCTGGTCCTGGTGAGCGTTGCGTCAACACTCTGGGCAGTTACAAGTGCGAGTGCATGGACGGATTTGTGCGCCGTAACAGAAAGTGTGAAGCCAAGCGCAAAGGTTAGAATCCAGACTTTTGTATCGTAGGAAATTGTTATTGTTCATTGTTTTTTGAAAGGAGTGTCAAATATTGTAATTAGTAATGCCTGTCGTGCTCATGTCTATAAACGAACAAGGACTCAACTGATAGTGCACCAAAACCAAGCCAGGCAAAAACATGGTTTCAAAAACCTATCTGGAAATTCATGTAGCATCTTTTTTAAAGAATCTAGCTATGTAATAGATGTAAGAAGATTTCATGTAATTTAGAAATACCCAAGCTGTGACACTGGATCAAGACTGCCCAGAACATCAAAAGGTGTTGGCAAGGCAGTGTTATTATTTCTTCTGCATTTGTATTGCACCTTTGTCTTTAGAAAGAGATTTTGACCAGTCAGTTGGCTACTGTGTCACAAAGCACTTTGGGCAGCATACATGAAGACTGGCCAGGTAAAAGAAAGTTAAGACAAGACAATGTGAGCAAGGCAAGGCAGTGTGTGTGTGCCTGCGAGGCAAAGGAAGGCAGCACACACATAAACCCAATACGTATAGTACTTGTTTTCTTTTCAACAGGAGAAGGAAAAAAGAAAAAGAAGAAAACAAAGGATAATTTATCATCAGAAGGCAAACTGCCTGAAATTAATCCAGAGAATCTGGCAGAAGAAATCAAGAAACTAGGTGAACCAATCAAAGGTGTACCGATCGAGGACAATGAAGAAGAAATGGTGATGATGGGCGGAGGCTTTGAGACACCCAAGGGCAACTCGCCAGACAGTGAATCGAGACATGACTTGGACTCTGGACACACCAAAAAGAACCGCGATGATTTATGACGAAGGTCTTCACCAACAAGGTTGGATGCTTAGCATCTATAGGGCGTGGCATTAGGCATAATGAAAGGGCAGAGGAAAAATCCAACAGGGACAGTCAGATGAAATCTCAAGAAACTGAGGTCATAATCAGTGTATTCATTCTTACATGTGCTTGTAATGAATGCAGATACATCCTCTAGGACAAATGGTTGATCATAAATACATGTATAATTTCTTATTTGTGTCTCTATGTAAAATAGGCTCCGCGTTTATCTGTATCGTTCGTTACTTATTCTTCGTAGGCTTTGACTCCACCTTAGGAGGCATTGTTCTTGAAAGAAGTCCCCTGGTCACCCTCAATCAGCCACATTCTCCTCATTGCATCTGAAGCTCTGTGGCCAATTAACGCTTCTTTTTGTAAGATCTTTGCTCTTGTAATAGATTGGTACAATCCAACAAATGCAGCTCCCACACACGACAGGCTGAAGTTCACCAAATTTTTATACAATTGGATTTGTCCATAAAGAATATGTGTGGCAGATTGGTTAGAGCGCTCAGCATGTAACGTGGAGAGTACTCGCCCAAGGTAGTTACTGTGTAGGGACCTTGGACAAGTCCTTCATTCACAATTGCGCTGTGCCATCGATGTTCTGTCATATGGTCATGTTCGCTTGTGAACTTTGGAAGGAGGGTAATATCAAATACAGTTGTATTGCATTGTAGAAAGAATATTCACAAAAATTTACCTAATTTGAACCAACCCAGCCCCTTTGTGGACTTCCATTCTCCAATGGCGTGCTAAGGTCTAAGATGTGCTATTGGGTACTTACTGCCATTTCCGGCAGAGGATCTCACTAGATCCAACACAGTTCAGATTGTCCGCTATCTGACTGAAGTTAGTGTTGAAGTTGGTGACAGGCTCTGCTGAGGAACTAGGTACATACCAAATTAGATGTCTGCATTGAGCATAACCTCCCATTGTCAGCATATGGGTTGCCCCTATCCCACTCTTCAGATGTCCTTAATGGTCAATCTCTTTAGCCCTTTACAACACTGCTGCCCCTATTGTATAGCAATAGCCATGTCCTGCCCTGTCTGGACAGTAGGATCTTTTGGCTGGTGCACAAACATGGCAAAGCATTCCAATTCGTGCTGGCTTCAAGCAGTCCTGCAATAACTACTGACGAAAGTGATCTCGAGCTTGCTGTGTGATTATTAATAAAAGACCTAACCAACTACATCTGGTGTTCTGTCTAGTTATGACGATGCTACTTTTCTTGGCCTTTTGGAGTTTGACAAACATCAAATAATCACACCCACTTCAGCACTATTTCTATACACTTTAAAAGTTATAGTTTGCAGACATCATAATAATACACAGACAACACTGCTATTTTGAGTTAGCATACTTTAATCTTGCATAACTGCACACGAGACACGAGAAAGATGCAATGTGTGTGAACAACAGCAGCCATGTATATAATGACCCAAAACCAGATTGACTACAAGCCACCACAAATGTTAACATTTTCATCAGAATGACACAACTTTTGAGATTACCTTAACTGAACACGATAGAACTACAAGAAACTTTTCCAACTTGTAAAACAGCCGTTAAATTGGTTAGTTAACATTTAAACAGATCACAAAACTGGTTGCAGATTAACTGAGCAGAAGTATTAGCGAAGAAGCAAAAATGCCAATCAACTTCTGACACTGCCATAACTGTTTTCATTTTGCATCAGCAGCAGAACTAATGCACTTTGTTCCGAAAAAGTTTTTCAACTTGACAAAAGTAATTAGGAATATATCATTTCGTAAACTGTTCCAAATGTTTTACTTGGTTTAACCATAGCACAGTAAATGCGGTTATTGTTACATGAAAGCTTAAGAAATAAATGCATTATGAGATTTCACAAAAATACAGAATTCCGAATTTTCAGCAACCATGAAGTGTTTGTTCATCAGACTTCAGTTTCTTTCTAATGGCAAAAAAGAATACAAAGGAAATAAAGCTGACAGTCGAAGCAGTCTAGACAGCACGACTAAAGTATACTTGATCATAATAATGACGCAACATACCGACATGTCTCAGCCAAGTCAACCGCACGTTACAACCCTTCGGCTGATTTGACACTGATACAAAATACCGACGACTACAGCAAAGAGTATATAAATTGTATGACTTCGCAAGATCACCCCGCATTCCTTTGATGGCAACAAAGTGCAATAAGACATGGTTGACGAGTGACAGCAGAGCCTTCTTCCAATGACTTCTGATGCCAGATTACAGCATAATGCACAATCCCTTCTTCTTCTTCTTCGTCGCCAGAGCCGCTCTTGTGGCTGTCTCAAACACTGCACGCACACCATCCTTGCTCTTTGCCGAACATTCCAGGTAGGCATAAGCATTGATCTTATCTGCCATTGCCTTTCCTTCCTCTGGCCGCACCGGCTCCTGTTTCATTTTCATCAGTTCACGCTTGGTCGCTTCATCATTTCGCAGGTCCTTCTTGTTGCCAACAAGGATGATGGGAACGTTCGGACAGAAATGTTTCACCTCTGGCGTCCACTTCTCCGGAATGTTCTCCAGTGAGTCGGGACTGTCTATGGAGAAGCACATTAGGATGACATCTGTATCTGGATAGGACAGTGGGCGTAGACGGTCATAGTCCTCCTGTCCTGCAGTATCCCACAACGCCAGCTCAACCTACGAATTGCAAAAACTTCATTGCATACACATTATCACCACAGCTATCATCATTGTCAATATTAGCTGATTTGCATTTTCATAAGTAAAAAGCAGCAATGGAAGAAATATTAAGAGAAAAGTCAACACAAGGATTTAAACACAGTCAACACAGTACACAAGGTCAAACAGGTTTGTTTCTGTATAATCTTCACAGTTTTGTTTGTATTTCATTAGCTCAACAAGTTTCTAGATTTTTAGTTTTGCTGGCAAGTTGATGAATAAATAAGGTGCAATCGTACAGGTGTACGGCAACTGGTAGTTTTCACTATCAAGAAAAACTTTTAAATAATTAAGGTCAAACAGAGAAAATTTTCCTAAACCATCACAAAAAAGCTTCTTCGAGATATGCATTGTTAATTTGTACTTTTCACATTTCACTATCAATGGTTAATTATCACAATAATGAGATATTATTTAAGTTCCACAGTAGAGTCCTATACAGTGCAAATATGTCTCACCTGTTTTCCATCTACTTCAATATCTGCAACGTAGTTTTCAAAAACGGTTGGCACATAGACTTCGGGGAACTGGTCCTTACTAAACACAATTAGCAGACATGTCTTTCCGCAGGCTCCATCACCAACGATCACCAGCTTCTTCCGTATGGCTGCCATTGTTTACTGGAACAATTCACAAGGAAACAGGTCAAGTTGGTTAGGTGAATGTTTAAGTCTGCTAGGTTCAATATACTGTACATGAATCCAGCAAACTTGTATCAGGGCTGTACATTTTGGGACTGGGTTGTGCATTGTGATTGGTTCCCGTGAAATATACATAGGCTATATATACCTGGTTTGATATGACGTATTATGTCGTCATGATTAGGGTCAGTTTAGGTGTCCTGAGGATCGGTTAGATGTAGTTGCGGTCAGGGTTAGGGTTCTCGATTAGGGTCAAGTTAGGCGTCGTGAGGGTCAGTTAGGGTCAGGTGTCGTTGCTAGCCGTCATGAGGGTCAGTTATGGTTCTTGATTACAGTCAGGTTAGACGTCATGAGGGTCGGTTAGGGCCAGGTTACTTGTTGTTAGGCATTGTGAGGGTCGATTAAGGTCAGGGTTCGCAATTACGGTCAGATTAGGCATCGTTCAGGTCGGTCAGGGTTAGGGTTATATGTTTGCCACGTTTTGTAATGACGACACTAACTCTAACCCTGACCCTAATCACGAACTGCTTCATTCTACACTTCGAAAATTGCCAAGTGTACCCGCTCAGCTTTGACGATTCCTTTATAAGCCATGCATGCGTGTTGACACGTAGCGCATTTTACTTCACTAAGTACAATTTTATGGCATTGTAGGTACTCTAGAACACCCAGTTTATATTTGCAGATAATAATAATAATAATAATCTTCGTTTAATATTTTCATTCTGACAATTACGCAGGATGATTACAAATCAGTATGAACGGATGTCATTAATTTCAAAGAGATTCATATTGTACAATCAAGCAAAATGTCTAGCATAAGAAAGAATGGTTGAGGATTTCGCGGTAACATATACTAGCAAAAGAACAGTAGAGAAATTCGATGTAATCTATACTCCATGTTCCATTTAAATTGGCCAATGAGGCGCACCACGCCTGTTTTCTTGCAGCCAATGGCAGCAGGCCTAAATGTACTGTGTATTACACGAAACGTACAGCCACTGATACTATAAGTTTGCCCATGAATCCTACAGAAACATAATCATGTGACAATCCAATTCCGTAATCGGTAAACGTGTAGTTTAGCGTCGTAAATTATTCGCCCGTTGTAGCACTGTTGTTTTTCATAAGTCCAACTTCTACTTTGGCGAGAATCATTTTGATCGATCCAGCTTCCATTACGCAAAAATTCGTTTCATCAGTCCAGCTTCTATTTACGCAGGAATTATTTTTCATCATTACAACTTTTATTTAATTAAGAATTATTTTCCATCAATCCAGCTTCTATTTAAGCAAGATTCTTTTCATCAGCCCCACGTCGATTTAAGGAAAAATTATTTTCATCAATCCGACTTCTATTTAACAAGAATTCGTTTCATCAATCCAACTTGTTTACGACCAACGCTAAAACCCATGCAATGGCGGATAATTTACGACGCTAAACTACACGTTTACCCCGTAATCAAGAAAAATAACTCTACCTATTGCCGCACGTCACGCGTGACAGAAATCCGCAAAATAAAAATCACTGACCAAAAATGAATCAAAGACTTCAATACAGAGCTTGAAAATTGGAGTCAAACACAATCTACATCCTTCTGCCCTACCACTGCAGTTTCTAAGCGAATTAATGAGTTCGGGGTGGGACGAGGAGGAGGCTTCCTCACATAGGAACCCGGATCTAGACTATCGGCAAATGAATACAAAAACACGCCAAAGGAACAGTATTATAACCGTTAGAAAGCCAGAATTTAACAAATTTGGTTCATTAAAATTAACCTTGATAATAAGCGAACCGCAAACACACAAACTTATCCTAATGAAATATAATTTATTATGCATTCGACGCAGCCACACAAACGGAACAATTTTGTAGTTTCACCAATTCTACAGCAAAAAAGGAGCAGAATTTTATATACTTACTCAGAAAATGTCGCTACACAATATCATGCAGATTAATTAACTAATTAATTGAGAAAAATAAATTATTTGATCAGAATTTGATGGGATATTAAAACCTTAGAAAAATTAACATCAGGCGACGTTCAGTGTAGCTAAGGCTCAAGCACGAAACCACCTAAAACAGTCCACATTCCCCTAGCTAGTATTTGTCAAACCTCTGAACAAACCCCTAAATCCCCCTAGCTAGACCAACGCAAACATGAGCATGATGAGCGTGGTAGCACAGTAATAAATAATTATTTATACTGTGATGCTAGTCGACAGCTTTGCAGTTACAAATTTTCCTGTTACCTTAATGTGAATGATCTGACACTTTATTTGAACATTCAGCTAGTATAGTATTTAGTATTTGAACACTTGTTATAGCGCCTTTACCAGATTGCCCATTCAGAGGCGCTCCCGACTACTGCGCGGACGCTGAATCGGAGTTTCACGCCGAAGCGCATGAGCAATTGCGAGTGAAGGACTTGCCCAGGGTCCCTACGCGGCGGCTTTGAGGTGGATTCGAACCCGCAACCCTCCAGCTGCAAGGCACCGAACATATCCTCTATACCACCGCGCCCCAGTAGGCTATATTGTGTTGTGTTGTATTGTATTGTAAGCTTACTCCACGTTTATATTGCGACCGAGCCACCCGCAGTAAAGATCCGAGAAATTAATCTCTGATAAACCGACCGATCCGGAATCGAACCCGGGCCGCCGGCGTGGTGAGCGGGCTACCAACCCACTCGGCCACTCAGGATCTCAGCTAGACTATAACAACAAGTATAATGCAGAAACTTAGTTTTGCAAAGCACAATACAATAAACCTTAATGGTAGTTGATCTTAAGGCAGGTCCAACAATCCAAAGATTGCATACAGAAGAGTTACCATATTTTGCGATGCAGTTGCCTTCTTTAACAGCGAACCTCAAACTTGTTTTGCTTCCCTTCACCTCTTCCAACACTAAAGTCATTCGAAGTCTCATGACTCTACGAACACCGAAAGAAAAGAAATAATCGAGGAAATCAAACAGCACGTACGTAGCAATCCATTAATTTAAGCATACTCATTACACGTGGGTTATAACTATTCAAGCTGTATTGCATGGCTAAATTTAGTTTAATTGATGAGAATGACTGTCACATTTGCGAATGTAATAATGAAGTTTGCTATAATCTATTCATTTAAAGTGAAAGCGCTACATGAACTGTAGTGCGTTTACTTTCTTCTACTGTCGAGAAAATATCATGGCGGCGGCAAAATTGATTCGTGTTGTTTTTCTTTTAAAGTTAACGTCACTCTGAACATAATCACAAAAGTGCTGCAGAGAAAGTACAAAACTACGTTTGTTTAAGAGTAAATTGATTCTGTTTTGATAGGCCACTGCTCTGCACAGCTTCCTTTGCACTTATCACTCCCCATCTGCCTCCCCGATTTGCTACATAGACAAATCTTCCTCTGCGGAAGCACCACGCTTGCTACATATACGGCGTACATCAAAGCGCGTCTATATTTCACGCCAATCATCGTCGTTATGACGGCGTCGTTAAATAAACGTTACAAGCGCGTCTATAAAATGCAAATGTTCACGTTTTTATATAGCGGCCGTATGACCTCGACCATTTTCTTTTTCCAATAAATTGATCGGGCGAGATCCATGACCACCGCTGCCCACTTGAATGGGTGCCGCACCATTTAAGATCCCCGTGTTCCCGAATTCCTGAAACCTGATTCTCAGAAAGCGTTGAAAATTGACCGAATTCCCAAAACAATTTCTTGCCAAACAATTTAATACCGAAAACTATTACGGTCTAGTCGGCAAATATCCTCAATAGTCAGGCCCGAATTAAGGGGGGGGGGTGCTAAGGGTGCTGCAGCACCCGGGCCCGCAGTTTTGAGGACCCACATTTGATAAATATGTTCGTGGTGGACCGGTGGTCGTCAAAGGGGCCTTTCAAAGGTAATCACAGCACCCGGGCCCACACTAGCCTTAATGCGGCCCTGTCAATAGTATATTCGAAAATATCATGAAAAGAACAGTTTTCCACAGATAAGGAAATAGATTTAGGCGATCTGGTTGAATTTCAATTTGGGGAATTGTGGTTTCAGATTTGCTATGCAAATGTGTATGAACCATGTTAGCCCCAGATTAAAATCTGAGAAATAAGCCACTGTCGAGATGTGAACTGGGCTCTGAAAACAGAGAGACGGCACATGTATGCTCTAACCAATATTAATGGCTATCTATGCCAGTTTGTGAGGATGATAGTGTACATATGATGTTGGTTTATTTAAAAGATTTTAATCTCGGGCTAGTTTTCTGCAGGATCGAGGCCATATGGTAGCTGTAGAAAAGTGTGCATCTACATTTGCACATATTAATAGTAAGGTGGTCAATTCATACATTTCTACAAATTTATGCTTGTTCATTCAGTGTAGTAAATAATCAATCAATATCAATCAATAAATGCTTTATTGCTCACCGAAGAAAACATAATCACTTAATCACAGACAACATTATAAACAGAAATAAACATGCAGTGAACAATGGGAAACCCCGAAAGAACGGACCGTTCCGCTAACAGGGGTCGCCCAATTTCAATCGTAATGCAACCAATGGAGTAAATCATAAACAACAATTTCGTGAGTAAACATCAATAGCAATATCCTAATTTATTGGTATACCAAAACATCCGGTATTCAGCGAACAAAGCAAATATACGTAAATAAATGTAAATAAATTTCTGTTAGGCATCTGCAAATGATAGCACTTTACAATGCCATAAGATGCTTTCAGTTGAAGTAAAACCTAAGCTAAAATTTCCAGAACCAACCAAAACGACAAAACTCAGCATTCTCGATCTTTTAGTGCAGTGGTTCCTGACAATTCAGCGCAAGGCACCTTACTAAAAGTCATTCAGTCAATAGTGACTGGCGTTAATTTAATTTCTTTTCCTCTAGTTTTTTATTGTAATGAAGAGCAACGTTCCTTGTATTCAACCACAGTGTTGCAACTATTCCTACACTACACTTAAAGTGTAAATAACCCATAGAGATATGCCAGTAGTGACAATCAGTAGTTTTTCACACTTTACAATTTATATATCTTCTGGCTAAAGCAGGTTCATGTACCCATGGTCCATGGGTGCCATGGTACCCAAGTTGGGAACCAATGCTTTAGTGATTACTTAATTGCAAAATAGCTTCAGTTGGATTGTGTTCAAAGCAAGAACAATTTGGTTTTGAAGAATTATCAGTTGTGAAAATCTGCACTATTTTACTAAGAAAGGCATAAGATAAGTCACCTTTGAGGACTGTTGGTGATACATGTGTGCAATAATATGTTAGCAGTTAACATATGTTAATGTGTCATTTCTCTTTTAGGAAATCTCGTCTTTGGTATTGTTCAAAATGGATGACGGCTTTGAACTAAGTGAAGAGGTAAAGGAGAAATTATGTTTTTGTAATTGTCTTGTAATATAGTCTGGTCAATTTAATGAATTAAAATATTGAAATCTGTAACTTTATAAGCCATTGATACCAGAAGTGTTATAATGTTATTGAAAACTGAACTGGTAGTCATTCATTGTTTCATTCAAACAGATGTCAGCACATGATTTAATAAGCAGGAATGTCTTCATAAAGTCTAAGGTGTGGAAATTTTGAATTCAGTCAACCAATCAGTTTAAAATTGGAGAAATTCAGTGTAAAGAGATATTTTTAATGTCTAGGTACAGTACAATGCTGGGGAAAACTGACTGAGTATGATTCTTTTTAGGATTTCCTGAAAGCGGCTCTTGACATTGAGGCAGCAACTCAGTATCAGCAACAGCCTTGTGTTACCCCACGAGACTGCATTTTGCAAACAGCAGAGGGCGCCGTTAGCAGTCGACCCCTGGTGACCTCTTCTTCCATCTTTAACGACAGCGATGACTCTGATATCGATCTCAGTTTGAGCATTGGACGTTCAGAGAACACATGTGGCTATAATTCAAAGCAAACAGGAAACCATGCTCTCAAAGCTGTTTCTGTGTGCAATGCGACAGTTTCTTCAAACCAGGACTCAGTAAATGCTAATGGATTTGTAAATATAACGCCTACTGTTTCTAAACTCAGGACATCGGATTCGTTTTCAAATATGCGACTAAAATCACTGTCTAGTGATGTTTTGCGATCTTCAACCAATCTTCCTTTGAAGTTCGATTTTAAAGATGGAACTTCTAAACAGCTGGAAAATAAAGGTTAGATTTCTGGATTCAAATTCAGTAAAGGCTGCAAATACTGAAAATGTGGAATTTAATCTGAGTAATGCCAAACACGAGTGCTGTGATAGTTTCATTTTGAATTGCTTCGTTTTTGAGACAGTTTAACTCGGATGGCAGAAAGTTATCCAGTGGGAAAGTTCTGCTTGAAATGGTTAATTTTCATAAAAGCAACTGGCAGACCTGGAAATCTCCACATTATCCATCGTATTCATCACCATCATTATGTATTTGTGCAATGCCACTAATTAGTAAATACAACTGGTGATGTTAATCAGTTTTTAGACAAGGTCCCTTATTTAGCATTAGAAAGGTTTCAGGCTCTTAAACTGCATGTTTCAAAGTACACTCAAGACTGCTTATTTTGCTGTTGTGACTTTATGCTTTGGTTATCAGAATATATCTTTGGTGGTGCTATAAGTTAATCTGGGAGGAGTTAAAAACACTTCTGCTCCATTTCAGAATGGAAAATTTCAAAATTCCAATCAACTTCTAACACTGCTATAAATTTAGCTAAAAATGCTTATTTTGGTATTTTTTGTTTCTAATATTTCTAAGCTTTATGAATATTGTTTGAAGGTTTTGTCCTAATGAGTCAATAAAGGAGCTTTATTGAGTCCTGTTATTTCTTCATGAAACAGTCTGAAGGCTGCACTGTAGCTTGGGTTGTTTTGAAGCATGGTATATATATATATATATATATATATATATATATATATATATATAATTATATATATATTCATATAATTATTGTAATATACTAGGAATTATATGTACTTCCTTGTTTGTAGTTGTTGTATTCAAGGCATCAAAATCTTCATCACCGTTGGACCAAAGTAAAGCAGTTTTGAATGCCCAACCACATGCTGTTTTCCGTCACACCTTTACACTTGTGGCATCTGATGAAAATCTTATGAGGAAACGTAAATTTCCAGGACCGGCGGGTATTCTTCCAAAATTAGTGAGTTTATTTTTCAAGAATGTTGGTGTCGGTGTTCTTTATCATCTAAACAATTTCTACGAAGACTAGAATTCACTACATTGTTATTTCTTATTGTGTAGTAATTTTCAGACAAGCTTCTACAGAATCTAACCAATTTCTTTGCAGACTGTTAAACTCCATTACATTGTTATTTCTTATTATGAAGAAATTTTCAGACATGCTTACAGTGACACTCTTCTACAACCCTTACCTTACAGTGTTGTTTATCAATAGTTATTACCCACTGTGAACAATTTTGATGATGTTACTAAGGACAGTAACTTTTAATAGTATAAAATTTATAAGCTCAGCTAAACACACTGCACATTTTTCTAAAATTTACTTCAGAGTTACTGTCATAAAACTTTTTGTCAAATGTAGAAAGCTGGTTCAAAGGTGGATAACATCTTTTCTGAGCAACCGTCCAATGTGACAGATGTTCCTACTAGTGAGGTATTCACTTATTTGTAAAAAACTATCGCTGTTCTTATCATTTTGTTTGTAATGTTATATTTCATGATTAATATTGCGTTCATGTGCTTTTCCTGGGCTTAAAGCATGTTGGGTGACAGATGTTATGACCAACAGAGCAAAGGAGTTGATGGGCGGTTGGTGTTTGCTCAAATTCACGATGATTTAAGAAATTGGATTTGTGTTAACTGCAAATGCTGAGCTGCTAATCTACGTAATCTGGACATTTTTATGGAGTCATTACTGTGATGGTTGTGTCTAAGCAGAATGGTATCTGAAATCCTAATATAGTTTTTTTTCCAGTTGTCTTCCAAAACAGTTTTTCACAAGACCCCAGAGACAAGAAGATTAGACAGTGATAAATAAGCAATCCAAAAGAATTGACAATGTAGCCCAGACTTATATGATGCTACAGAACTAGCAGGCTGGTAGCAGATTTCAGAGCCTTAGGCCAGCAACCAGGAAACCTGAGAACTTAGTACTGTCCTGCTCGAATGTCTGATGATTGTAATATTTAAGAGTCTGAGGGTGAACAGCAGAGAGGAAAGGCTGAGCAACATACAGTAGCATTCTAGCATGTGGTATGTGTAAAACTGATTTCTGGCATTGTATCCTTGGCTAGCCAATGTGCATTACAACGTTAATACACTGAATATGAATGTTAATTATTAACTGTTCATCAGGGTTGGATACATATTAATAATTATTCTTGTCTTCAGCTGTCCTCAATCCAAAGATTGGCTGCACCGTGGACAATTTTAATCCTATGCATCTGTTCCATGTATTCCTCAATTACCGATCGAAGGATAATCCACTCCACGACTTTAGATCTTCTTTGAGCTCTTGAGCTCTTGATTTAGGAACTGTGCCTTCGATAATCTCCTTCTCCAGTCTCCACAGTAAATGCCCAAAATATGAAAGCTTCCTTAATTAATTTAATTATAATAATTATTATTAATAATTATGTGCTATGCGTAGTCGTAGGTTTTTAAGAGTTATATAAACGTTACATGGGGTGTGTTTTTCAGGCCGAAGTCTTGGATGTTCCATGTACTCAGTCTCAGGAAATCCATTTCCAGTCAAGTGCTTGGAAGGCTATGAAGGATGACTTGGGCAGTCAAGCAGAACTTATACTCAATGACTTCTGCATCAACGCTATCATCCAAAAGGTTGGCAAAAGCCAAAGAAAGCTGAACTAGACAACTAGGCTTATTGTGGAACTAGCAGATAGCTAAGTGTAACATTTGATTGATTGAAAAAAAAACATGAAAAGTCAGTTGTTACAAAACTTCAATGACACAGATACTAAAGTACGGTATAACAGAATTATAAACCAAAGTTGCTTTTATTTAGTTTTGTATCTTGCCCATGTGAGATTTCTAAGCACTTGGTAAGAGGTTCTTAAATGGTTTTGACAGGTTTTGAAGCGGTTTATAAGAGGTTCTGAGTGGCCTTTGACAATTTTTGTGTGTTTTTAATGGTGGTGGACTGGTGGTTAATGTTTTAAAGAATTATGTAATGTAAATTGTTTTTCTTGCCTTTGCTGTTGTGACTTTAGGCAAATGCCAAGATGTTGCCACGTGGGAAAGTCCCTGTTTTGTGTGCCATCATTGAAGGAGTGAAAGTTCACAGTGCTGATGCAAGTGTCACTCTACGAGACCCTTCGGGTTAGTGGATTATCTATTTAATTTTATTTTGTTAAGAAAATTTATATAGCACCACTCCAGTATTCAGAAGAATGGATGCAAAAATAGCAGATATTCCATCAGCAAGCAAAACAGTGCACAGAAAACTAGGAGAGTCACTAGCGGCAGGCTCACACAGTGGTGAAGCCCAACCAATGGTTTCAGTCTTCCCAGATTATTAAATATCATCATTCATTCATTCTGGAATTTATATAGCGCCCCTTCAAGGAAACTACTCAGAGGCGTTTCAGGCAGACTCCCAGGGTGTAGACGCAGCTCTGGAGGAAGACCATTCCAGATCATTGGGCCTGCCACAGAAAAGCTTATGGCCAGTCTTTGGATCAAGCAAGTTACATCAATATTGTGGAACAAAGACAAGCAGTATTGTATTCAACCTTTGATAACACAGCTGCTGATCAGTCCTTCACTGATAGAAGATGACAAGCATCCGGATATCCATCAAGCCACTGGGTCCATGTAGAACCGGTGTTTGTCGCTGGATAAATGATTCACAAATGAATAACAGACGAGGTCACTCCAAAGACCCATGTCTCTCCCCTGCCAAGACGTGTGTATATCTCACAGCATCAAAATTCTTGTCATACATCAAACATTTCTCTGGGATTGTTATTTTTGCTCTTCCCTGCCAGATGAGAACAGATATTTTGAATGCATCAGTTCCAGTGATGAACAAACACTTTACTGTTGCATTCTGCTTGCTGACTTGGTGTTGTTAATTTTTTATTGCAGCCTCTGTAGCAGTTTTAATTCTTACTGATGTTTGTCATCTTCAGGTTTTATCTACGGCACAATGCATCGCGAGTTGCTTCGAGATCATCTGGAGCGCATACAGACCGGAACTGTCATTGTTTTACGACAGGTAACTGCAACATCTTTCTCCAACCACTTCCATGATTTTTGGCTTGATTCATTCCACCACTGCCGGCTGTCTCTCATTTACTTGACCTCTCTGCCTCTTCTTGGGTGTGTCTAATAGACTATCTCAGGGGTGGCCAAGCTTTTTGGCCTACGGGCCAATATGATTGTTGGTAAGCACGCGGCGGGCCGCAAAATGTTTGACCTCACAGCCTCAAAAGAAATACCAATGTTTATTTCATATTTTACCAGATGTATAAAAACAGGTAGCCTACGACTTCAGTAAGTGGGTGCAAAATGAGACAAAAAATTATTTAGAAGGGGCCGTGCGAGCCACCAATCAGCAGCCCGTGGGCCGCATTTGGCCCGCGGGTTGGCCATCCCTGGACTATAGATCTGTTTTCTCTCTGTTCACATAACTTGCATGTTTGTTATATATTTTTCCGGAGTCTTCTTCTGTTCCCTTCTGTGACAACTTTTGTTCAATAGCACATCAGTTTAAGGCCTGGTGCTGTAAGAATTACAGGTTGTGTTCTTGTTCTTTGAGGTTGGTGTTCTTTGTCCATCTGGAAGACGCAACTTCTACCTCAACATCACACCCAACAATGTTGTCGGATTCTACAGCCTTGAAGAATCGGGTCAACCTCTAAGGACGAAGGTCAGGGAGCTGACTGAAGAGGACTTTCTGATGTTGACAGAAGAACCAGTTCCGCTGAATTCCAACGGCTCCATTGCATCTCCACAACTAGAAAGACAACTAGAAACAATCCAGTCTACTGGAGCTCTTTTCTCTACAGTCTCATCAAAGTCAGCATTTAACCAATGTATTCGCGCTGGTCCAATCAGTTTCCCGCGAGTGGCTATATATATGAGTATGAGTAGACCAGCATTGTCTTTCAGTCGTAGCCATGAAGCTGCCAATTTAAACACTGGTTCGTGTTCAACTGTAGCAAATACTACAGGCAGGTCTTTTGCTGCTCCAACCATCATACAGCGGCCAAATACACCACTTCGAACACCTTCGCCAAGTCCACTACGGCCAGCATCGTCTCATGCACCAAATTTAATGCCACATCGAACGCAATCTGTACCATTCCAATCAAGACCTGCATCAGTCCAGCCTGCGGCTCGGTTCTCGCCACCTGTGCCACGTCAATTGCTACAACGTTTTCCCCAGTCCAACTCGTGTTCTGGACGCAATCGTTTTCCAGAGCCTACAGCAACAGCATTTATGCACAGCTCATTTATGACAAAGGAGTATCGTTTGGACAGTGGAAGCAATTCACAGAGTAGCCAGTCAACATTTCGTTTCAAGAAGGTGTTGACCGTGAAATCTCCGACCACCTGTGCTTCAGCCAAAAGTACTAAAGATCCTTTTAAAGAAGGCACGAGTACAATGGCGATGAACAGTCCCAGCAGTGTTTGGAACTGCAACGATTACTCTGGTAAGAAGGCTGATGATACAAAATTATTTTCTTCAGGTTCTTACTTAATTGAAGGCTTTGGGCCAAAGTCAGCTTTGCTTTAAAGTTGATGTGTGAAGCTGTTGAACATTTAAGGTGTTAAGTGGATTGTACCAAATACCGGGTACGTTTTTTTCTCAGTTTTTAAGTTGCATTCTGTGTGGCTGAAGATCAGATTAGATTAAGAAACCGTTTCAGCAGAACAGACAGAAACTTCATCAAACCTGTAAAAGTTATGTACGTTCTTGTTCTGTGATGTAGCATGTGAAATCCAGTGCATGTATGTCTATGAATGACAGAAGCCATGGGATCAGAACTGTCCATGGTGCAGACAAACGACTAAAGAGTATCCACAAACTATAGAAAAGAATCTAAAATAATTACTCAAATGTTCTGGGTCTGTATCGAGTCCCGAGTTAACCCTTTAACGACGAGCGTGTACTAAATGTATGGGAAACCATAGGCAGCTCGTTGTTAAAGGGTTAATATGCTTTCATGTCTTGTAACCATTTAAAACATTACTACATTACCGGTAGGTATTTTCAATGAAACCAACCTGTCAATACTAAGTCCTTCCTGTGCAGGTCAGCACATTGGGCATTGCATCTCTTCTACTCGTTTCTGTCGATCGTCAGCTCCTCGGCCAATTCCAACGACATCTCCTGGCATTTCAAGTCATCTCTGATGGTTTCTGGCCAGTTCTTCTGTGGCTGGAAGTCATCTCTGATGGTTTCAGACGACTTTAGATGCCTGGAAATGTCCGTCAACATCTCCAGGCATAATCACTTGTCCAAAATTGATTTATTTATTTTCTTTCAAGTATATTGTCACCTATAATTTTATTGGCTTCTGAATAATGCATATTAAATTGTGTTATGTTCTTTTATCTGTTGCAGACTATATAGATGATTCTCTCTTGTCCGACTTAAGCAGCGACTTTTTTTCAGACTTTTGAAATTCAAGCGGTCTTTACCCATCTTTGTTCAGCACCAAGCAACAGGCCGTGCAGACAGAATGATAAAGGCACACAGACAGATAAGCATATGATGAATGACCAGGGATGAGCTTTCCATAGGGAATCATTCTGTGCATCAATTCATCAAGAGCAATTCGTTACCCACTGGAGTTATGCTTTGGAAAATGGAAACATCGGACCTTTAGGGAGATGTTTGTTGCCTGTTTTCTCTGGTTTTGTAAATATCTGTGATTGTATTATTTGATGCTAACTGCATGCAAGTGAAAGCCAGATGCACATGTTGATTTAGAAAATGTTTCTTTCTGCTGGAAATACAGAGGCAGAGATACAACAGTCAGCATATTTGGCTGTTGGATTGCATTTACTATTCGAGGAACGTAAAGACATGTAATACAGACATTTTGAACTGCCATCATTTAAATCCATTTGATATTAGATGCCTTTGATCTAGAAGCAATGATTGATTTGTAAATTTGTAACTGTCCATTTGCAAAATGTTAATGAACCCAACAGAAATTGTTCATTCCTTGTGAACCAAAGGCCAACTGAATGAATTGCAAATCCAAGGGATCTTTTGTTGTCTCTTGGATCTTGACTTGTGTGTGGTTAAGTGTAAAGATCAGTTGTTATGAGTTGTTGCCTCTGATGCAAGTTTCACATTAGGCACACAAATTTATCTTAATAACTAGAATAAATTATGTTAAACTTATGTGGTTTGCACCAATTGTTTTATGATAATGGCGCTTTAGATTTTGAGATTATAGTGCAGTTTGAGACCTATTATTCCTTCTGGCTGACTTATACAAACGTTCATCATACCATAAATCTGCTGCTTTCAAGAGGACAGAATAACAAGAGTCTCACACTTGGCACAAATGTATTGCACAAGAACGAACACCATGACAACGGACGGAGCCTGCAAAAGGCTTACACAGCGCAACAGATTAAAAAATTAAGACTGCCAATGTAAAAACCGAAACTGGGAAATATTGCAAACTTGTTGACTGCCAATGCAATATTTTGGGGCTTTAGAAAATTGTACTTTGCTGCACAACAAGGCATCATTAGGCCAAAAAAAAGGTGTGTTTCCGGTAACAGTGGTTTTAAAATCTGGGTAGGTAGGTAGGAAATTTTTTTTATTTTGTAAAATATTTTTATGCAATGCTGCATCGTTGTATAATAATAACGAATATATCGTCATCATATTTCACCTTGCTGAGGCCAAAAAAATATTTTTATGCAATGGAAAGCAATGTTATCAATGTCGCAAATCTGCACCTCTGGCACGCAAAGGTTAAATTTACGTGTCAATAAAAAAATGTTGAAAATTTAAAAAAAAATATATATAAAAAAAAGTTTTTACAAAATTTTCCCAGTCGGGCCTAAAATAGTGACTCGGTCAGGTTATCGGAAACACAACACTATTTTGTTTTGGCCTTATTGCATTACAAAGACAATTACTACAGTAATGACGTGATTATTTTTAGCTGCGTAATAACTGTAAAGGGTCCAGTTTAACATAATAATTTCCACAACGACTTGAATATTACTTACAATTGTTTTCCACAATATAGTTACTATTGTAACAATTTGAATAAGTAAATCACTTGAGTACTAGTACTGGTACACTGAAACCTTGTAACAACACAAATTCTGATAGAGTGTGGTCAGACAATGATACTAGTACACACAACCTCATAGTACATAAGTCTCTTAAAGGCGCATGTGCAACACAATGCACTGTTGGTAGCATGCATGGGTGTAGCCAGAAAAAAATTTCAGAGGGGGTTTTAAGATTGGGGGGGTTCCATTGAAAATCATCGCAAAAGTCCAGGTTTTTTGTATTTTGCATGTAAAAGCATATAAAAAAATTTCTGAAACTTATTTCGGGGGAGGGGTTTGAACCCGTAAAACCACCCCTAAATACGCCCATGGTAGCATGCATGATCTGTGATCTAACAGTTGTGGGTTCCAACCTGCTCGGTGGACACCATGTAACGACCTTGGTGTTTGTACCTCTGCCACTAAGCAGTAGAATTTGGTAGTGGTGTAAGCTTGGTAATAAACAGTTATCCTGTGATGCAGTGGCCATTGGGATTTTACATTGCTGACTCGAGGAGGGACAAAGAGTAGGATTTGAGCACCTCTACTTTCCGCTATGGGACTTGGCAGTTTACTTTATGTAAGGGGCTGAAGACCGTGTTACAAGAAAGTTGCACACTATGCACAAATTACTGACAAATACTTGATCAGATACTATCAACATGAATAATGCACACACGAATAAAATATGCTTAGTTCTTAGATTATGCGAACGTGCTAATTGAAGCGATTCATCGAATGAATATTATAAACAGTCTGTACACAATGCAGTTCTACACAGTTAACACCAACAGTTGCCCATTTGCCCCGTCAGTATTTCACGTCAAGACCTACATCTGCTTATAATATGGTGCATAGCAAAGAAACGGATTTAATGCTAAAAATAAACTACAGCTCCAAAAATAATCGAGTTCTTTCAAGCAATAACATACGTAATAATTATACTTTCAAATCGACTAAATACTAATAACTGTAGATCCAAATACATTTCGGTTGCCACCAGTCGACTGCTGGCAAATACACAGATCAATAAACAGTTTAGCTTGTCTTCAGTGCACTTTCTAGACCTGTTCAGTTGACATTTAAAAGTTATTCAAAGGCGCTTGCTGTGTAAATGGATATTCATGCATACACACATTCCCAAGTACAGATTAACTAAATTGGGGACTTGTCTCTGAAATTCCAAACGGTACTGTTTCGCATGCTTGGCTTACATTTTTGGCAAGTTTTGCTTTTCAACAACTGACTTATTTTGTTACAGTAAATATAATTTTAAATAGCAATTTCTACAGAGCTGCAGGCTAATGCTGATGCATAAAGCATAATCCAATGGCACACCAATATCAAGCTGCAGTTGGGTCAATGCCCAGAAAGTCAGTCTGCTGAAACCGAGAGGCAGCCTATGGTGAATACTTAAAAGCATGAGTCTGAACTTGATTCCGAAATGACACAAGACCACGTAGAACAAACAGATGCATGAACAGCATTTCACAGTTTTTTAAAGCAATATGGATATTTAAAAAAATGTATTGTCAAAACTTGATCCAGATTCATTTTAGCGAGCTTTGATTCTTCCGTTGCAAACAGGCAGTGGCGTAACGAAGGGTTTCAGAGCCCAGGGTCAAGAGTTGATGAGTGCGCCCCTTTTTCATCTTCTTGTTGACTTTTAATTGTTCTTATCATAGTACTGTGTACCACTGAAAGCTAATTTTGCGCTCCCATTGTGCTGCGCACCTCTGCCCCCCTTCGTTACGCCACTGCAAACAGGGCAACATTATTACAATAACTGCAGATAAAATCACCAGTCGCTGTTGGTGATGAATGGCAGTCTCCAAGAGTGCAAGCGCTGCTACAGATTAGCTGCATTAGTATTTGCTTTCTACCAGGCAACAAAATAAAAAGCACTTATTGTAAAATGAGAAGTGCAAGTTCCCATGAAAAAAACTCCTTTATCTGAATCCCTGCAAAACAACCACGGAATTTTTACCTGGAGGTCCAGCCTTAGTTAAGAAAGTAGGGCATAAGCCTGAAGCTGCAGAGTGCAGACCTCTTGCCACCCATGGGATCGTTATAAGCACTGTTACTGAACACAAATACATCACTGTTGAAGAAACCCTCTGAGAAGTCGAAAGGTCAGCTGTCGGACTTTGTTTTGATAATTTTTGAGTGAACTTTGAAGAATTCTGGTTTCTCTGCTTCTTTTTTAATCTGCTCCACTTCCTGGTGTTGCAGCTGCTCTGCCTACGAAGGAAAACAAAACACAATGGTCGATAACCATAGCAACCACTGCCCCCCCCCAGTGCCCTGGTAACTACTCACCTAGCAACCATACGTGTTAGTCTTAATGCTCCGGGTAGCCATAAGTACGGTATGTATATATCAGGACACTTATAGTACATTTAAAGTACCTCACAAAAGTACTGTTCGAGAGGTGCTATATAAATGCTTTGAATGAATGAGTCCTAATTGCACAGTTTCAGAGTGTCCCTCTCTTAACAATCCTTTTGGAGCCTTTGACCTGATCGCAAACACTGTTGAACAGGAAGTGATGGTACTACCAGGGCCAGCCCTATCCCAAATGGTGCCCCAGGCAAAGCATACATTTGGTACCCTCTGACCCCACTCCACAGTCCACCCCACTTGAAAAGGTGCAATGAAATAATTATCAATAATTATTTTAAATTTCTTCCATAAGGGGCCGTCCATAAATGACGTCACGCAATTTTGGCCGATTTTGAACCCCCTCCCCCTCGTCACAAAAAGTAACACCCCCTCTGAAAATGACGTCACAAACCTCTAACCCCCCCCTTAAACCAAATGTCCATGGTGAAGCAAAATGCTCCTTCATGGAACAAATACGGAAAGCATGAATATTTTAAAATCTAACGGTGACCAAATATTGAAATAATTAGAAAATTATTAATAATGGTGCCCGTATACATTAAAATAATTAAAAAAACAATGAAAATTTAATCCTCAAAATTAGTGCTGTTATTAATAATATTAAATTGTTGTTAATTGTTAAATTTAATAACATAGACCTGGTGTGACGTCACACTTCTCAGACCCCCAACCCCATGTCACACATCGTCACAAATTTCCGACCCCCTCCCCCCTAGGTGCGTGACGTCATTTATGGACGGCCCCTAAGCGAAAGTTTGAATTCAAATGAAAATAATCATTATAATTGAGAAAATGGCTAAAAAAGTGAAAAACAAAACTGTTCAAACACATACTGGCACCCCCTAGGTTTTGGTGCCCAAGGCAGTTGCTTGCTTTGCCTGTGCCTAAGGCTGGCACTAGGTCCCATTTCATCCTACTAGTAAGATCAATAATCTTAGACTTATGTATACATGGGTCAATGGAGGCACAGCCTGGAAAATTAAATGGAAGACATTTACATTTGTCCATATAGCATGCAAATACTCTGCAATAGTACAAAATCGCATTTCTCATGTTCCTGATGTTGTATGACAACATCAAGGATTGTGAATACTCTAGCTAGAAACACTGGATCCTGAAGCCACAGTTTTATAATTATTTTGAACTCCGTCTTTATTATTCCTTTGAACTCATTGTAATCAGCTGTGGTGTGTAAGCTGTCTTAAGTGCCAATAATAAACGAATATAATAATAATTAATAAACTGGACCAAACATCCTTGCTAGCCTAAACAACACGGCAGGTACCAATGATGTCGTACTGGCACGTTATGCTCACCTGGTTGATCTTTTGGGCCTGTTCTTGAAGCCGGATGTCGAAGTCCGTGCGTTTCGACTTGAGATGTTCCTCCAATTCCTTCTTCTTCTCCTTCTCTTGACGCTCCTTAAGAACCTTCATCAGTTCTGGCTTCTCCGGAAGGTTCTTCCCTCTAACAACAACAACAGTGACAATGCAAAATCACAACAGACGATGCCTTCTACCAGACACATCTGCTAGTGCGAGTGATAGACAGATAGCTTTTACTACTGTGAATTTTCATCTATGCTAATCTGATAACTTCTGCAGTGCCATAGAAGTAATTCAGAGCGAGTAGTGGTAGCTGCAAAGCCGACACAAATAGCCAAGCAGCCAGTCAGTTTCTGGTCAAATCACAATTCAACAGAATAACTCATTTTTCATTTGATTCTCTGCGAATTCTGGACTACTGCTAACCAGTTAATTAACATAGCTGAAAAGAGATAAATTGGACATACAGATAGAAACACACAGCGATTGTACTTATACAGACGAAGGTAAATGCAGTGACCACAGGATAAATATAAAGCCATACACTGTATGCATCAGAGATCACATTGAAAATATTAACTCGAAGGATGGATGGCAAAGCAGAGGCAATTTATAGGAGAAGATCAGTTTGGATTCAGAAGAGGAAAGGAAACAAGAGATAAAATTGGTGTCCTGAGAATAATACGATGTCTACAGTATGGGAAAGATTTGTATATCTGCTTTGTAGATTGTGTAAAGGCCTTTGACAGAGTGAAATCGTGCAAACTCGAGGAGATATTCAAAAAGATCGAAGTAGACTGGATGGATAGACAATTAATAAGAAACTTGTACATGGACAAAGCAGTGGTAGGAGATGTAGGGAGTAAATTCACAACCAGGAAGAATAGGCAGAAGAGTTAGAAAAGGTTGCCCCTTATCACCCTTGCTATTCAACATCTGTATACAGATGTTGGTCATGGAAGTGCTTGAAAATGTGGATGATGGAGTAAGGGTTGAGGGAGTCTGATGAAGGCCATGATTTGCACATGACCAGGCAAACATGTACCAATGCTGGGCTGCAGAGAATAATGGACATGCTGGAAAAACATAGATAGAATATGGTATGAGGATAAACAGAAAGAAAACAAAGGTGACAAGATTGAGCAAGTACAAAAGAAAAAGAAAACCTATTGTCATCGACGGTGCAGAGATTGAGCAAGTCCACCACAGCATAACATAAGTGAAAATTTGTAAAATGCAACTTCGTGAAAAAACTCATCAGGAGCACTCCCGACCACGCAGTGAGGTCCCAGATGACAGACTGATTAGCTCACTATTCCAGGTTACAGGGCCAGCAATGGCAAAACTTCTGTGCTGAGTAGTGGATGACCAAACACAAGGGATGGACAGGATACCATGTGCAGAGAATCAGAGGAACCAGCAATATTTGAAGCAGAGATACACAAGGATCAGAGATAGGATGAGAGTTCCCAATAGCCAATTTTGCATGAGACCTAGATTCTTATACTCAATGCGTTAAGGCATAGGCAACCAGTGCACACTGCAGTGTCTCATATGTTACAGTAGGCGGAGATATGGCAAAATTTTCAATGCCACCGATCAGACGAGTAGAGGCATTGACAACAGACTGCAAATTCTAAATAAGAGAGAAGCCCAATCTGGACAAAATAGCATTGCCAAAGTCGACTCTAGATGAGACAAAGGCATGGATTAGTGCAGAGGCAGCTTGTGTGATAAGCGATCATCACACAGCGCAAAGACGATACCCGCCAGCATTGTTTACATGATTGCAAAGCATTAGCGCTTGATCAAAGATAATGCCCAATTGTCTCACAGAGGTGGAGAATGTAACATATCGAAAAGGACAGCAAAGGGTAAGAAAATCAATTTTGGAGAATTACCAAGATCTACAAAGCCAAACAAATTGAGTCTTGTCAGCATTCAACCAAAGATGGTTTGAAGACATGCAAGCAGCTAAAGTCTCCAATGAATGTACAATTTGATCAACCAAGGCAGCAGCTGCAGCGGCCAGACCATGGACATAAACCTGGGTATAATCAGCATACTGATGTGAGGTAACGCTTTTCGTGGAGGATACTACCGATATCAGCGGTAAAAAGACTATAAAGATGGCTAAGACAGAACCCTGAGGCATGCCAGAGTATATGTGACCAGGTAGAACACATAGGCCAAAATAATGTCCTGTGAGTGAGTTGAGCGGAAAAACGGATTCAGCTAAGGCTGCTAAGCCGAAGTCACAAGATACGAAAGGATACCAAAGGAGGTCTCCATGTGCCCCAGAAGAACAGAGTGATTTACAGTGTCAAAAGAAGCACTGACATCAAAATGAGCAAGAAGTTTTTTGTTATCTTGGAAGTATAATAATGGATGGTTGCAGATGCCGTGCCAAGATAAAAAAGAAGAGCCAAGGGGAAAAGAAAGCATTCTGGAAGCGAGGAGAGCTTCTGAGAGGAATACTGAAGCTTGATCTAGAGAAAAGAATGGTGAAAAGAAATCCTGAATAACGGTTCTCACAGTTTCCGGTTTAGCAAGAGCTCTTGTCGCAGCGCTTTGTGTTCTTTCGACACAAGGCACGGGTTGACCAGTTTCTTTGGCGATATCAATCCACCTCCATCGTCATCAGTAGGCGTTAATTGATTATCAATTGACTGTGATAGGAAAGTGGCTTCTGTCTTTGCATTACGATCTGCTTCAGTCTGCTCTTCCTCTTCCTCCTCAGAATAATCGGCAACCGGAATCTCTCGATCTCTCGTGTTTGCATCCAGCTCTGATTTTGAAACACAAAAATTGATATGCTTCATTATTATTGAACAGATATCTAGTTTGCACAAGAACGTGATTATCATGTAAATGGAATTTACATGTTTAGGCCTACTATCAGGGCCGTTTTTACCATAGGTGCAAACGGTGCGGTGCACCGCGGGCCCCTGAGCCGAGTTTTGTTGCAGTTTGCTAAATGTCGGGTGCAAGTCTCAGTCTCACTTCAAATTTATGTGAAATTAAAAGTGTAAGGAAGCACTAGTGATTATATTGATTTCATTCACTATGTTTGCTAATGCTTACTTGCACTGTTTGCATGCTTACTGACCCGCCACAGTAGCACGTAACATGCACCCGCATTCCATAGATGATTGGACTGTGTATGCACCAGAGATATAGCATTAATTCTATGGTACGCCCCACTCTCTCTGATTACTTGACCGTGAATCCGTAAGATCACATCGATCATTTTGACGCACTCATCTATTTACCTATATAGTTAGCTCGGTGTTTTGACTTAATTTAAGTAAGTAACTAAGTATATCTTTGCTGAACCAACTGCAATCCGAATTCCGGTATACATAGTACATAGGGCCTACGTCATAAGGGAATAGGCAAACAGCTCTTTTGGAGGGAGAAACCTGTGGAGAACATGCCCCGGGTTTCCCAGGACAGCCGAAAACAGGCAGGTGTCGGCTATAAGGCATAGTTGTTCAAAGGTTGGGCTATCGCTTGAGAGGTATCGCTGATGGATCAATCTGTTCATTACAGACTGGAGCATTCGCTTCTCCCTCTGGCTGGCAAATCCCCACCATGCAGGAGCAGCATAAAGCAAGCAAGCCACCGTGGTTGCCCTCACCACATCGTAAAGCCCAGGATTTTTTGACGTGTTTACATTACTTAAAAGTTAAAATGTTAAACTTAGTAAGTGGCTGTGCCTCTTGGTGACTGCCACATGAGTGCAAAATTCAATTATATTCGGATGCGTTAGCAGCGTTGAAATTATGAGTGGCTCATATAAACAAATCCTAATCGCAGAAAAGACAGGCGAGTGAAACTCGGAAGCTCAGTGACTCAGCAATGCAGTGTAATCGATTTGCAACTGGACCAAGTTGCTGATGCTTTCATCATTTTTCATGTCACAAAAAGCTAGACGTGTCACGTGGGATTTGGACCGTTTGCTGGATTTAACCAAACTGTGTGACTGTGAGAGATGAAAACGGTCTTCGCTTTAAAACTTTACTCATTTGCTGCAGGCTGCAGCGTTAAAAAATTAATTACGTATTTGAGATTTTCCAGATTTTATTGACAAATTGTTCTTATGTAGTCTTGAAGTGTTCTATCTCGGCCTACACTTACTCTCAGTCAGTGGCCGCCACTTACTACAGTGTGTATAAAGATTATAACTAAGGGATAAATGGGATATAAAAATACAATGGCAAACCAACGGCCGCTCGACCGACCCGGGCCCCTGTGGTAACTTTTTGCACCCACATTCGCAGAACCTTATAAACGGCCCTGCCTACTATATAACACCAGTGTAAATAGGTTTGAACCATGCTGTTGGTAATCATGAACATCGGTCAAGGACAGAATTTAGAGCATGGTATTGGTCAAGACTCCATTATTATTAGACAAGACTTGACAAACATTTTAAACAGATGCAAGGCCACACAAAAAGCAAGAGTGAATGTGATAGCCATAATTAGACATAATAGAGGAGCTGCAACAGCTCCAATCGAAAATCTCACGTCTCTCTCTCTGTCTGTCTCTGTCTGTCTGTCTGTCTGTCTGTCTGTCTCTCTCTCACTATACTGGTTACTCGGTGCTTTTAATTAAAAAAAGCTCAAACAAGATTGAATGTCAGTGTCATAATTACACAGGGCAAGGGATAATCATCATAATTATCAACAGTTTCTGATGCCAGCCATTTGGTGGCGACAGATATGAACAGATAATCCCCATTATCCGCAGTCATTGCCAAGCCCAGTGCTCCTCTCAATGTTGGACCAAGTGATGTTATGTCCTCATTTATATTATCTATCCAGCATAGCCTTGGTCTGTTTTTGTTCTCTTTCCTTCGAATTTTGCACATAGTGCATTGTGTGGAATTCGGTCAGCTGGCATTCTCTCCACATGTCGAAACCATTCAAGTTCTCGCTGGATGCATATGCCTAGCAGATTTGTTTAGACACCTAATAATGTCAGAATTCTTTTCTCATCTTGCTTTCGCATTGTCCAGCATTTTCTAATCTGTACTGGAAAATTGGTTCTACCACAGTTTCTTATATTTTGTCCTGGTTTTCTGTTTCACTTTTTGGCTTTTCTATTTCCTACTCTTTTTTCCATATGTTTGTGAGTTGCATCCGATTCTCCTTCGTATGGCTTTTTCACTGCCACCATCTGCGTTTATTAGCCCTCCTAGATTGATGAACTGTTTTACTTGCTCAATAGCTTCTCCTTGGATGCTGACATTTATTGTTGTCTCAGCTGTCTCTGCTTTTTCAACAACAATTGTTTTAGTTTTCTTGGCATTGATTATTAGGCCAAATATTCTACTGGTTTTGTCTATCTGTGATACGAAAAATATCTAGTACTTCTGGAATACTTTGCTAAAACCATATTTATGAAATATGTATGTAATTGAACATTTATATAGCCCCCTTCAAGATATCTACTCAGAGGCACTCTCTGTGCTAGCCTATGTGATGTTAAATGTCATTACAAACGAATATATTACATAAGTTAGCAAAACAAAGCACAGCAAGCTGAAAGAGTCTCCAATGGTGGGCCCACGCACACACGAGAAACCAGCCAATGGATTCCCGTCGACAGCTGAAGCTGGCATGGAAGTAATTTAGTATTTATAAAAAAGCTGAAAACAAGGTCAATGTCATGATGATTGTAGGGCATGAGCAAATTGTTTGTCAACCGACAACAGATAACAAGGTGGACCAACTGACTAAATGCAAATGCATACAATTAGAGTTGATTATATACATCATAAAGTACATTCTTGTGCAGATTAGCATATTAACATAGTCAACATAGCGGTCGATTAAATATAATTAAGCTTCTGGTGTCTATGTTGTCTCAACATTTTCTAGCTGATATTTTCCCTTTCTAGCTTCTCTTTCTATTTTCGGTGAATCTCAAGAATTTCTGCATATATGAACGTGAATGATAATAGGGTTCCACAAGTCCCTACTCCCTAAAGTCTTTTTTCTTTAGTCGTGGCTGGGCCTGGAACGCTCCTGAGTAGCTTCTTGAATGGGCGTTACATAAATGCTCTGAATGAATGAATAGATTTGAATCGAGAGAGAGAAGCAAAGAAAAGCAGGAAACGATGAATAGAAAGGGATCAGCATGAAATGTAATTTGTGATTTTCAGTGTGACTGCAGATTGAGGTTCTCCTATCAGTTTCACCAATGAGCAGACATAGGCAGAGTGCCACTGTAAAAATGCCCAGGGCATTACTACAGTGACCAACCTCACCTGAAAACATATATATATGCCACTGTAGTAATGCTACAGGCAGCAGTCAAATGCTCTGTCTAGATATAAATGTATGCATGCATGTATGATCTGTGTGCAATATGCATGATATGCATGTATGTATATATTGTATGTATGATATGCATGAATATGTATGTATATATGCAAGTAAGTATGTATGATATGTATGAAATGAATGTATGTATGATATGTATGTACGTACGATATCACGACACTTAATAAATTTATGTCATTATCAGTGTTTTGTTGCATGAATTGTTTCTGCATAATCGCTTGCACTAAAGCCTCTGTCTACTGCTAGCTTTGGAAGTATTACGTTGTCAAGAACCACGCTATAACAACGTTGCATCAAAATGAGGTCATGTTCGAAAGCCAAGTTTAATCTAGGACAACGTTGCGTCGTAATGAGATCGTGTTCTAAAGCCGAGTTAAGTCTAGGATCGATGATATAGTAGTTTAATCAGAATTCACATTATAACAAAGCACGTTATATATAGAGGAGGCTCCAGTGTAGTTTTTAAACACAGTCATCTGTTCGTTTGTATCTTAGTCAAACTTAATTCCTGGTTTTTCTGACCTAAATCTTCTGTTACTATGAAATCAAACTCCTAAAAGTTAAACATCTTTGACAAAAACACCCTGATGAGGGATAGGTCATGAACGAATAACGGACTGACACAATCGAACCGCTTTAAAATGCAGCGGAATACAACAGACAGGGTAAGAAACTAATAACCGTTAAAAAAAGACAAAGCCTGTTAAAGCCCCTGATAATATTTTCAATGACAATTGAAATCGCAAAAAGCAACAGCAACACTGAAAATAAGCCACACTTAAAAGTTACTAAGTACGCAGCATTTCAAGGTTAATGAAGGTTAACGACCACCAGAAGAACCACGTAAACCAAAGCAGTCCCCGGGAAGAAGCTGTCCATGAATATTCAAGCAGCTACGGCCACCTGTGAAGCCCCTAAAGAACACTGGCCAAGCCCATTTCATGGACTGGAGCACATACCACTAGCCGCCAAATGAGACATGGCATCCGGCATGGATACTTCTTCCATGCATGGATCCCTGACCTCGACAGTGCTGGGGTTAAGGTCAGGGTCGGAAGGAATGGAAAGGCTGTTGGTTCGAGGAATGTCATCCTCTTGGTCACTATAGTCTGGTTCAGGCAAGTCTGAAAATGGTGTAACCCATAGGTGGTTATACCAGGAATATACTGTTCATTGTACAAGTTATATGTTATGCATAAAATAAGGGCTGCAGGTTTTAATCGATTAATTAACTGATTAATCATCAAAAATTTTAATCAATTAATTTGGTCTTGTTCAATTAATTTTCTTACTTATTCACGATGACTAGAGACCCATTTGCAAAGTAAACAATAAGGCAAACAACGATAAAGTGAAACACTTCAGTGAAAAAATAAGCAATCATTTTGCATTTAAGGTAAATGCTGATAAAAAAGTCGAAGATGGCGACGATATTAACTGTTTTCATTGCAATAAATAGTTTGCTTACAGTGCTTCAAACACACCGCCATAGAAAGAAAGCAGTAACTACTGACTACATCTTTCAGTTTGACAAATGGAACTTTAGCATATGGAATGGTTGAAGTTTTTTTGTAGAAGAAAGTAGTAACTGACTCAGTCACTACATATTAAACAGTTTTTCACGCTTATGTAACAGATACCAAATTAATCGAATTTAATTGATTAATCAAAGTCAATTTTTGGAGATTAATCAATTAATTTTTGTTTAATCAGTACCAGCCCCAATAAAAATATAACTAACTTTATAATACTTTAAGACAAAACATGTTGAGACAAAGGAATGGGAACATCACCATAGACAAGTAATCGTAATCGTAAACTCGATATTTCTACAGCGCCCACAAAAGCGAAGTCGCGGGAACCAGCTTATTCACAGGTGCTTAACCAAAACAGAATCGATAGGCAGGGGGTCAAAATCCAGAGAGTCAGGCAGGCAGACAGTCAGACGGCTAAGGTGGATGATGCTTAGAGTTGAAATGGCAAGGAAGGTGAGGGGAAGAGAAGGAATCGGGATAGGATTTGTGAAAAGCAGTGTTTTCAGTTTTGAGTGGAAGACCTGTGGAGAGATAGCAAGAGGTGAGGTTTTGGTGAGTTCATAGGATGGATCGGATATTTGTCGTAGCACAGGCGGGAGTTTGTTCCAAAGAGGCGGGACAGCTATGGCTATGGAACGATTTGCAAATTTAAGCGATGAGGTGACGGAAGGGCGGAGCAGTGTGAGGGTGGAAGATGAACGGGTTGAACGAAGAGGTTGGACCGAGAACAACTGACGGAGATACGAGGGCTGAGAGGATTGAAGTGTATTGTAGGTGAGGGATAGGACTTTATATTCTATTCGTTCAGGAATTTTGAGCCAGTGGAGTGATTTCAAGACAGCTGTGATGTGGTGGTGTTTGGGGGTTTTGGTGACAGCACGGGCGAGGGCATTCTGAATGGCTTGGAGGCGATTAATTTGAGTGGTATCTATGTTGAGAAAGAGAGCATTGCAGTAATCATCATCAGCTTCACCGTTGTCTCTTCATTGGTGTCATCATCACCATCATCATCATACTCCTCATCATCATCATCATCATTGCTGTCATTGTGTTGGTTTTTCATCACAATCAGCATAATCATCATAGAGCTAAAGCACTTTCAAGTTGGATTACTGTTAGCTCACCTACTGGCGTTTCCATGGCAATGCGTGGATCCATGGCAACCACAGAATCAGAGGAAGCTCGACGACCAATTCTTAAACAAAAACAGTACAAGAACAGTCAAGAAGAGCAGCTTCAACAGCCAAGACAAACAGACTGAAACACAAACGCACAAGGACAACTGATAACACAACACACATCGACAATGACAACTGATAAATGATCAACAAATATCACAGACAAACCGATCCTGAAAGTAGATTCACGAAAATGGATTTATGGCTAATTACTAAAATTCAGTTTCAAGGCCTTCTGGCCGAGGTTATCTGTAGTCTTTATACATCCGTCTTCCTATCTGTCTGTGTATCAGTATGTCTTTCTGTCTGTCTGTCTATCAGTACGTCTTCCTATCTGTCTGTGTATCAGTATGTCTTCCTATCTGTCTGTGTATCAGTACGTCTTCCTATCTGTCTGTGTATCAGTATGTCTTCCTATCTGTCTGTGTATCAGTATGTCTTCCTATCTGTCTGTGTATCAGTACGTCTTCCTATCTGTCTGTGTATCAGTACGTCTTCCTATCTGTCTGTGTATCAGTATGTCTTCCTATCTGTCTGTGTATCAGTACGTCTTCCTATCTGTCTGTGTATCAGTACGTCTTCCTATCTGTCTGTCTATCAGTACGTCTTCCTATCTGTCTGTGTATCAGTATGTCTTCCTATCTGTCTGTGTATCAGTATGTCTTCCTATCTGTCTGTGTATCAGTATGTCTTCCTATCTGTCTGTGTATCAGTACGTCTTCCTATCTGTCTGTGTATCAATACGTCTTCCTATCTGTCTGTGTATCAGTATGTCTTCCTATCTGTCTGTGTATCAGTATGTCTTCCTATCTGTCTGTGTATCAGTATGTCTTCCTATCTGTCTGTGTATCAGTACGTCTTCCTATCTGTCTGTGTATCAATACGTCTTCCTATCTGTCTGTGTATCAGTATGTCTTCCTATCTGTCTGTGTATCAGTATGTCTTCCTATCTGTCTGTGTATTAGTGCGTCTTCCTATCTGTCTGTGTATCAGTATGTCTTCCTATCTGTCTGTGTATCAGTACGTCTTCCTATCTGTCTGTGTATCAGTACGTCTTCCTATCTGTCTGTCTATCAGTACGTCTTCCTATCTGTCTGTGTATCAGTATGTCTTCCTATCTGTCTGTGTATCAGTATGTCTTCCTATCTGTCTGTGTATCAGTACGTCTTCCTATCTGTCTGTGTATCAGTACGTCTTCCTATCTGTCTGTGTATCAGTATGTCTTCCTATCTGTCTGTGTATCAGTACGTCTTCCTATCTGTCTGTGTATCAGTATGTCTTCCTATCTGTCTGTGTATTAGTGCGTCTTCCTATCTGTCTGTGTATCAGTATGTCTTCCTATCTGTCTGTGTATCAGTACGTCTTCCTATCTGTCTGTGTATCAGTACGTCTTCCTATCTGTCTGTGTATCAGTATGTCTTCCTATCTGTCTGTGTATCAGTATGTCTTCCTATCTGTCTGTCTATCAGTATGTCTTCCTATCTGTCTGTGTATTAGTGCGTCTTCCTATCTGTCTGTGTATCAGTATGTCTTCCTATCTGTCTGTGTATCAGTACGTCTTCCTATCTGTCTGTGTATCAGTACGTCTTCCTATCTGTCTGTCTATCAGTACGTCTTCCTATCTGTCTGTGTATCAGTATGTCTTCCTATCTGTCTGTGTATCAGTATGTCTTCCTATCTGTCTGTGTATCAGTACGTCTTCCTATCTGTCTGTGTATCAGTACGTCTTCCTATCTGTCTGTGTATCAGTATGTCTTCCTATCTGTCTGTGTATCAGTACGTCTTCCTATCTGTCTGTGTATCAGTATGTCTTCCTATCTGTCTGTGTATTAGTGCGTCTTCCTATCTGTCTGTGTATCAGTATGTCTTCCTATCTGTCTGTGTATCAGTACGTCTTCCTATCTGTCTGTGTATCAGTACGTCTTCCTATCTGTCTGTCTATCAGTACGTCTTCCTATCTGTCTGTGTATCAGTATGTCTTCCTATCTGTCTGTGTATCAGTATGTCTTCCTATCTGTCTGTGTATCAGTACGTCTTCCTATCTGTCTGTGTATCAGTACGTCTTCCTATCTGTCTGTGTATCAGTATGTCTTCCTATCTGTCTGTGTATCAGTACGTCTTCCTATCTGTCTGTGTATCAGTACGTCTTCCTATCTGTCTGTCTATCAGTACGTCTTCCTATCTGTCTGTGTATCAGTATGTCTTCCTATCTGTCTGTGTATCAGTATGTCTTCCTATCTGTCTGTGTATCAGTATGTCTTCCTATCTGTCTGTGTATCAGTACGTCTTCCTATCTGTCTGTGTATCAGTATGTCTTCCTATCTGTCTGTGTATCAGTATGTCTTCCTATCTGTCTGTGTATCAGTACGTCTTCCTATCTGTCTGTGTATCAGTACGTCTTCCTATCTGTCTGTGTATCAGTATGTCTTCTTCTCTGTCTCTGCATTCAATTCAGTGTTTCACTTGATGCAAACATCGATTAATGCAAACAGTGCTATATAAATCTATTACATTACACTGGCCTCAGCAAGATGACCATGTAGCTCTTGGCCACCTGATGACCAACAGCAGTGACGTCATCTGATGCCACAGAACAGTGGCACCAATATTTTACTGCAACAAGTGCTTCACTAATTACAGGATGTAAGTTGGACAGCGTATGCAGATGGAGTGAAGCATGGAGGACAATATTGATATTTACTTAACACAGCCTCAATTATATACTTGACACTGACCTGCAACTGTGGCAGCAGAATATAAAGAGTAGAAGCACATGGGAACGAGTGAATAGATTAGGAATAACAGGCATCGTCTATAGGTTAATATCAGATAATAATATCTAGATGATATTAGCCTGATAATAGCAGGAAATTATTTCCAACCAGGAAATAAAACCAATAATTGACTGCACCAGTCAAGGAACTCATGTTCGCAGTTAGTCAGGTCCTGCCCGTTCATGTGCAATTCATGCCAACTGAATAACACAGTCGAACCTTTGGACGTTATAATAAAGTTGCTGTTTAACGACACTGTGTCATAACAAAGATGATTAGCGTCACCCTCCTCCTTTCTCTAGGCATGGGACTGGCACTGCTTCGAGTTCGAACACTGGCGGAGTTCATTAGCATGTGAATTTAACAACGTTTTATAGCTTGTTTGGACAGACACAAAATAAGGTCTGGTGAAATATGAGGCTCTTGCTCCGCCCATCCATATCCAAACAGCCTCCCTGCGTCATACACACAAAACCGCCTGTATGATTCTTGTAACCAAATAAGGCCATGCAGAGAGAGGGAGAAAGAAGAGGCCGTCCTAGGCTATGGGTAAGCCTTGCTATTTGACCCTGTCTTTACAGACGTCCAAACACAGTGAGCAGAGTCAGAGTGACTTATATTATCTTAACTGTGCTGGATAACCTAAATAAGCCTCAGGTCTAGTCCTGGGGAGATTCTTATCTCACTCTATGCAGACGTATAAAATCAGTATCAACTTCTTTCCAAGTGTACAACTTCCTTTTAGAGAAAGTCATCATTGTAAGACTATGACAAAATAACGTTTACAATGAATTATTCTGTTCTTCTCTTAGGCATTATAATAATTCATTGTGAAAGAACAAAATAGGTTGACATTGTCCTGACTCCCCCCCCCCTCCACACACACAAACATTGTGCATGTGTGCATGTGTGTGTACCAAACTGGGTTGTGCACTTACTGAGAAAATCGCGTTTGAAAGTACGTGGGGTTATTTTTCACAAATTGGTGTTTTTTATTGTTTGAGCAGGTACTAAATAATGGGTCTAAATAATGCTGCGGAATTAAATGTTTTACAATTATTGAGCAAATACAGCTCATTTGTATAAAAATAACTTAGAAAAGGTACCGCAGGTGGGGGCTCAGCTTAATCTGTTATTATTTTACAGACTGTTTTCTAAGTGTGCCAATTTTGCAAGCACAGAACAAGCTTATCTGAGTTCAATAGTTTATGCTGATTTACCATTTTTATTATTAAGTTGTTATAGAGTCGTGATTGTAGAGTCATCAGTATAGACTTCGTGGCTATTATGTAAACAAATTAAAGCCATGCTTTGTAAGTTACAGGTGAATATTACTGCTAATTAGCATTTGTCTTGTGTTATGCTTAGCAACTGATGCCTCATGTTGCCTTCGTTAGACAGGTGTGAAGGATATAAACATTTTTATGATCAATGGCTAAAGCCATCCCTGTTGATGATGATGAGTTCTCATCCGAAGGTAGGTCCATTAGCTTTTATGCCACCTGGGGATGAGATGAGTGATTGGTGGTTTCCCGTTGCCTTCCTCACAGACAGTTATGGGTGAGCAACATTCTCCAGGGTCGCTATGTAGTGGCTTTGGGTAGATTCGAACCTCCGACCCTCCGGTTACAAGGCACAGAACATACCGCTACACCACGGCGTCCCACTCTCTGTTATGGTACCTATTCAGTGAAGTGGTATATCTCATTGCTCTGCAGTTGTATATGTAGCAGGTCTGTATACAAGCCAGAAGAACAGCAGACCCTTGAGGTAGCCTGACAGCAGCCATGGGTATGAAGTGTTAGCGACTTCATTTCTTAGCCTCGGCATATGAGGGCGGGTGGCCAGTCCTCTCCCTTGCATCTCATCTACCCAACGACAGTGTACAATCAGTGTACTTATCATAACTGTACTTAATCATCCGGCAGGTGGGGCAGAAATCTTGAACCAAATTTCTGCCCTGGCAGGGATTTGAATCCCCGACCTCACGACTGACAGCCTGCAGCATGGCTGCATGTTAAACACCAGACCACTGCCCACCCAAAGTTTATTTGAGAACAAAATCAGGCAAAGATAGACAGAATGAAAACGGATATGGTGACAAGATGAAGTATTATTTTTGTCTCATTATCCAATTGCATTCAGTCTGTTTTTTTATTATTCCTGCCCCACTCTAAACCAGCATCCGGAATCTGACAAAGTTACAGCACTTAAAAATATCTGATTGTCAGTCATATCTTAATGGTCTTATAGTTTTGAGCATCTGTAATCAAGTCTAGAATGTGTGATATTGCAATTTAAGCTCTTTTGGACTGGATGCCATTGAAATAATGGACACAGCAGTCTTCCGCTTGAAATTAGAACCTTACTGCTGGAAATAGCTCAGAAAGCATTCTCAGCTCATCTTAAGACGCATCTCTTTAGATCTGCTAGATAGATAGCCATGTTACAGCGCCTTTGTAAGGTTCTTAAATGTGCTGTATCAGTGTTCAGATACATACATACATACATGCATAAATACCTACCTACCTACATACATGCATACATAAATACATACATACATACATACATACATACATACATATGTACATACATACATACATGTTATACATACATACATACATATGTACATACATACATACATACATACATGCATACATAAATACATACATACATACATACATACTTACATACATGTTATACATACATATGTACATACATACATACATACATACATACATACATACATACATACATACATACATACATATGTACATACATACATACATGATCTTTGAGATATTTTGATGGAATTCTTCTATGTCGTGACAATGACAGCAGTTATGAAGAAGTTGCAGATGAGACTACAGCAGATGCAGTATTTTGTCATCTCAAGGAGACGTTTTCAAATCTCTTTCATCATCTTGGGATATTAATATTAATTATCAATCTACTTTTACCTATGGCTGCAGCTACGTAATCAGAGAGCCTCACACTTAAGCATACTGCAGTCGTCTCTCTAGGGCCTAGGCCCTCTGAAACTGAAACAGATTTTGTGACTTTAGTTCTAATGTGTATACGTTTATCCAGTTGTTTGTAGTGAAGGGTCTAACTTGCTAAACTGCTCAACTGCTGCTGATTGCTAAATCCAGTGTTTCCCATTTTGGGTGTGGCACCCAAGGGTACCACCAACCAGATTCAACCTGCTCTATGGGCTGAATGATAGAGTGGATAAAAAATTTGAGAAACAACTGAATATCACTGCTAACACAGGCCTCTTACTATTTCTAAAACATAGAGCAGTGTAGGAATATAGTCGCAACAACGTGGTTGAAATCAATTAACGTTGCTCGTCATTAAGATAAAGAACTAACTGGAAGAAAATAAATTAAATTAAGTCCAGGTACCATTGACTGAATGACGTTTAGTAAAGGTGCTTTGCTCTGAAAGAGGCTGGGAACCACCGTTAATCAATACGGAATGGATTGCGGGTTGAAAGAACACTGCAATGCAGCCTCGGACATAGTCATGTGTTTATATTTTCTTTTATAAAAACTTGTATGCATCTGTAACCTTCTTTCATAAATTCACATTAACATTTCACAGTCATCGGTCTGTCAATACAGTGTGCAGTAAATGCATTACTTTGTTGAATACGGTAACTACTAGACATACTGGAGTAACAAAGAAGTTGATAGCAAGTTGGTAAGTCAGTCAACAAGTCTAAGCGACTTAGTCAGTGGATAAGCATGTGACTTAGTCGACTAAGTTGTTAAGTTGTTAAGTCGATCTCTAACTCATTAAGTCAGTCAGTTATTCCTTAGCAACCGGGGACTAGCTGTAGCTATGCGTAACTTTTGAAGCAGTGGTTTTTAAATATCTGTAATAATTTTAAATTGATTATGTCAGAAACAGAGTTTTTAGATGGTCATATTCAGACTTCTAGTTTGATAGGCTGTTGTGGATATATTGCGATAAAATTGGAAATATATCCCACTAGTAAAGTTCAGGGCATATTAAGTCCAGACTCCTGAGCTTTGGTATATTTGCTCCCATTGGGTCACACCCACACCGACACACACCCTCTTCAAAGTCCTCTTGCTAACCTACAACTCCCTACATTACTCCCAGCCCAGATAACTTTGCACACTCTTCACCATCCAGCCACTCTATCCAATCATCCTTCTGTCTCACTCTTTCTCGATCTCAAGACACTACTCACCTCCAGTTCTCCAACTGAGCGATATCCAACAATGGACCATGTCTCTGGAACGATCTGCCTCCTGAATTCCACACTTTTCGGTTTCTTTGCCATCATTGCCAACCAACATCATCTGCCTCAAGGTCCACTGTCCATCACCTCCAAGGCTTTCCACTTTAAACTAAAGTGTCTCCTTTTCAAGAACTCTTACCCTGACTCACCTGATCCTCTACCTTCCAATTCTCGACCTAAATGACACCCATCTTAACATCTGCTCTGCCCCTCTGATCCTCTGGAAACTGGCTTTGAACCTCTTTCGGACTACTCTTTTAGACAACCCCTCTGACTAGACGCAGTGCCCATGAATAAGCTGGTGCCCTGTGCTTGGCTTTTTGAGTGGCGCGTCGTCAGAAGTTTGGAGATTATGATTAAGATTACACCTACTAAATTACACCAAATTAAATTTAAATTACACTATTACACCAGTACACCTAGATCAACACCTACACACACACACACACACACACACACACACACACACACACGCACACGCACACGCACGCACGCACGCACACACACGCACGCACGCACGCACGCACACACGCACACACACACACACACACGCACACACACGCACACACACACACACACACACGCACACACACACGCACACACACACGCGCACACACACACACGCACACACACACAAACAAACACACACATTATATCTGAATTACTGAATGTTTTAAATTTTACACTTATCATTAACAGTTTCCTTACATAAGGCAAACACAAAATCAAAGGCAAGCGCTAAATAAATTCCAAATCTAGAACCAGTTAAGAGGTAAAAGCACTTAAGGCCTAACGAGTAAACTCACCGTCAACCGCAGTAAGTAACTACCTTCCGCAAACTAAATCCTAAGACGTCCGTAGATCCGCGAGAACTTTAAACATATCAAGCAACTGCTGCTAACCAGATCTACAGAACAGTTTACTAAACATGCACAGCCTCCTTGGACACTCGAACTGCTTTTAGAATACGAGCGAACAGCCTACTAAGCACGAGACGACTGCCTACTTAACCCGAATCTATACACAGACGTCTGATAAAGGCGCTGTGTGAACCCGTGAGCTTTACAAGCGGACAGAGACAGCGTCGTATGCGGAAGCTGGCCAGTCCCCCTATCAATCGCCAATTCTGCCTCCCTGTGTGCTTTCCTCCCTCCTGCTATTCAGTGCTTGGCCGGCTGGCTGGCTGGCAGCGGGAAGACCATGCAGCGTCGGCCTGTGGGAAGGCAGGGTTGGCCGCTGAGGGGAAGGGGTGTAGCGACGGGTGACTCAGACGATGATGCCCGCTATGGAATGGCGGCTACTTGCCGATTTACGATGAGTCAGAGAGACGAGCTGTAGACGATAGAGGCATAGACCATTATGAGTCCATAGAGTCATAGACGATGTGAGTCTATAGTGCTAGAGACCGTTGTGCTTAGGCTCACATGGTTGTGACGCTATTTGGCGGCTGCTGTTCATCACTTGTTCCTGCGGACCTGCCATCCAGGGCTTCCGAAGGATTTTCCAATACACCTCGACTCATATCGTCATTTTTGGAATCGAAGGAAGCCAAGGCGCACACTCCTCTTGAGAGACACAGACATTTAGCCAACAGGGTGAAAAGACCATTGTTGTAAGGGAAACAGAGCAGGATGCCTGTAAGTGGGAAATGGGGTTCAAAGAGAGATTTCTGACCGACCACAGTGTATCCATGATCCATCCTGCGAGATCCTCCGACCTCAATAAAACCTCGCCTCTTGCTATCTCTTCATTGAAGGTCTTTCGATGAAAACAAAACATTGTTCTTTCACAAATCCCAACCCGATTCCCTCTGGACCCCTCTTCCTCTTACCTCCCTTGTCGTTTCAATTCGAAACACCATCCACCTCAGCCGATTGACTGCCTGCCTGCCAGACACCTTTGGACCTTGACCTGGAACAGATTTTTACCTTATCTGCTTATCAATTTTTTTGACTAAGAACCTGTGAATGAGTTGGTTCCCGCGATTCAACTTTTTCGGGTGCCTTGTAAATCACGAGATTACGATTATGCTGTTTACAGTGTCTAGTGTGCCGTACTAGCAAAGTAATGAACTATAAAATTATTATGACTCTGTACATTGTCGATAAAAACATACCCTGGTGACAGAGAAGAGTAGAACGTAAATTTGCCTCATATTATATGAGTCACTAGATGTTTTCCCGTCCTAGGACGGTTCAAAACAATTCGAAAATGTTAAGAGATGCGTGGTCACGGGATATGTTGATTAAGTCTTCTCACTCTTGTATTTCGGCTTAACGACACTTTTTCATATCGAAGATGATTAGTGTCGGAGGCAGAAAGCAACCTCGTACTCCACGTTTATATTGCGACCGAGCCACCCGCAGTAAAGATCCGAGAAATTAATCTCTGATAAACCGACCGACCTGGAATCGAACCCGGGCCGCCGACGTGGTGAGCGGGCAACCAACCCACTCGGCCACTCAGGATCTCTAGTCTTCTCACTCTATCCTGCCTCTGCCTTATATAAAAGTCACTCCATCCATTCACCCTGCCTATAACCCTCCGTCCCTCTCTACCTACCTCCAACCATTCGCCCATCCCCTCCCTCCCTCCTTCCTTACCTCAAACCGTCCGTCCATCTCTCCTATACAGCCCTCTATCCATCCCTACCACCCTCCCTCCATCCCCTCTGCCTCCCAGGCAGGCAGGCAAGCAGGCAGATATCAAATCCTATAGTTGTCTTCGAGGCAGGTAGGCAGACAGGCAGGAAGGAAATGAAAGGGCAGGGTGGCAGAAGTGGCCTCTGCCGTCCGTCTCAGCCGTCAGTCCCTCTCTCCGTCCACCCCCTGCCGTCGTCCTTTTGTCACGGCTAGCCAAGCTGCCAAGGGCTCGTAGAGGTATGCCGGTATGCTGGTGGGTAATCGGCTTCGCCGATGGATGCGAGGGAGGTAGTGAGGGAGGCAGAGACAGAACTCTTCCTCTATAGGGGCAGGTCTCGCCCCGCTTCGCGGGGGGAGAGCGTCATAGGAATGTTAGCTTCGTTGCAGAGATTTCTCTTCGTTTATATTATTAATATACAATACAATATGCAATTCAACTGTATTTGATATTGCTCTCCTTCCAAAGCTCGGAAGTGCACACGACCATACGACAGAACATCGATGGCGCAGAGGAGCAATTGTGAGTGAAGGACTTGCTCAATGTCCCTACACAGTAATTAACCGCCCGAGTGGAGAATCGAACCCGTACTCTCCGCGTTACAGGCCGAGCGCTCTAACCAATCGGCCACCGTGCCCCACCTCATACGCAGAAGCTAAGGAAATGTCAACACTGCATAATACATGCTATCTCTCCACAGGTCTTTCACTCAAAACTGAAAACACTGCTCATTCATAAATCCTATCCTGATTCCTCCTCTTCCCCATACCTCCCTCGCCGTTTAATTCTCAACACCATCCACCTTAGCCGTCTGACTGTCTGCCTGTCTCACCCTTTAGCATATTGAACTAGAACCAACTTTATCCCTCCCCGTCTATCGATTTTGTTTTGATCAAGCGTCTGTGCATAAGCTGGTTTCCGCGATTTCCATTTTTTGGGCGCTACAGAAATCTCGGAAGCCTGATAGACGTGGCTGCCACTCGGTGTTGGTTTAAGGGTATTGTGTTTCTTAGCCAGAGACAGAGGCAGAAGGAAGGGAGGGCGGATCTTCACCAAAGTCATCATCGTAAACAGAGCGTATATGCAAACACGTTTTTTACTGAGATCGATAATTAGTCGATAGCAAGCACACCTGGTCCTGCTGCTGACCACAGCATCATATCACAACTTCATCCCTGCCTCACTACCTCCATCCTCAATCAGCATATAGCACTGTTGTTTGCAGGTATACACATATGTATAGGCCTATACATATATGTATGTATATACATAATTATATAATATATATATATTATATAATTATATATATACTTTATATTATATATAATATTTTATATATATATATATATTATATATATATATATATGGGATCCTGTTCTCAATCTGACAGATCAATTACAATATCAACGACCGCAAGCTTCTGGTTCAATACTATGAAATCCTCGACTCACCTAGATGCATTTGAAAGGCCTTCATAACAGGTGCTACACAAATACCTAGACATCAGCATACATTAAAATTAATACATACAACCATATATGCATGCAGCACATTGCATACAGAAATCCATAACAACATGCAAGCATAGACTACACTACACACACAAAAACATAGATGCTGCTTGCCTACAAACATTCTATTCTATTCTATTTACGGACTTATAAAGCGTACTCTCACAGTACAACCTAATCAGAGGCGCTTCCAGTGCGAAGGGCCCGTCGAAAAGAGAAAAGTCTTAAAAGAACGAGCAGAAACAGTAGTGCCCCCAGATAACATCACAGCACGAGTTAAAGCAGGAAGGTCATTCCACAGCAAAGGGCAAACAGAGGCATAGGCACGATGCTGTGCTGTGGTAGTCCGAGACCGAGGAACTAGAAGGTCATGATGGTCGAAAGAGCGGAGAGGACGTTCAGAGGTAGCTGAGATAGGCCGTCTCGTAAGATACACAGAAGTAGCGTGGAGCTTGACCTAAAAACGTTTTACACGTAAGAAAGAGAATTTTAAACTGAATCCGAGCAGTTAAAGGAAGCCAACATACATATCTACAACACAATAGCACCATCTGCAAATACTGTCTTGCTTTAAAAATTGTCTCATGGTGGTTTCTATGTTAAATATAATATTATGTGTATTTGGAAATTTATGTAGTACCTTTAAAAACTTACCAAAGCCAAATCTCAGAATGTTTGTTTCTGCTTGATGATATCTGTCTGAATTCTTTTGAAGTGTTTCGAGTTGAAATGTAGGAATTTGTACACCTGTCCCAATTTCAACAATGCTCTAAGCAAATGCCTAAGCAGCAGCTTATGCTAATGAATTTTGTGAAACAGTTTAAACTTGCCCCACTTTCCCCTATTATGCTTACAGCAGCTGCTGCATCCAGCCCAACATATGTGCACAGCAGATGAAATTTTGACTTCCATTACAGTATAGTGCAATATATAAGCATATATATATAGTGCAATATATAAGCATATATAATGCAATATATAATGCAATATATAAGCATACATAATGCAATATATACGCATTGTCTAATTCTTTTCTGATTATACCAGCCTAAACATAGTCATATGGAAATTAGATCACTCACAGTGGTTTCATAATAGTTCGTTTAATGCTGATTAAACGCTATAGAAACAGGTCATTGGGTGCACCGTTTTATCACAGTTCCAATTATGACATTGCCTTTAGGCAAATGCTAGGGCTGTCGGAAAAGGTCTGTAATCAAAGGCTGACACAGTATGTTGTCAGCTCTCATCTTCCTGTCATGAGGCCTTAGGCATTAAATTCTAAAGGTCAATAATTCACGTGTAGCCTACGCCTAATTACTAGGCCTACCTACTGTATAAAATAGTTTAGCTAACACATTATAATATTATTGTGGCTTTGTATATAATAAAATTATAGGTCAAATGTCGTCATATATTTCGCCTAATATCACCGCATTATTTTAAACACCATATTATGTGCGACACAATGCAAATTCTTATAGGCCTACATATTTTATTATGCATGCACACATCATATTGTATTCGCTGTACTAATAGGCTTTGTTGACCCTGTCAAGTTAAGCACAGTAGTATTGATGTACAAACAGAACTAGCATCCGTTACATGTAGCGCAAGGCCATATTATACACAGGACTGGAAACGCTTTAACACACACACACGCACGCACGCACGTACGCACGCACGCACGCACACACACACACACACACACACACACACACACACACACACATATAAACGTCGTGTGGTTACTTATTCGGCGATAATCTGGGGTCGAGAAATGTCGCGCTTTGTTTACAAATTCCGAAATTCTAAGCATTTCAGTTAATTATATTTATGAAGGCAATCGAGGAATACTTCAGTTTGCAAAGTAAAATATTGCCTATGGAGATTTAGTACCGTATTTAATATCAGAAACAAATTTGCAATGGGGCGACATCTCTGGATGTGAGAAAAACAGATATAGGCCTACAACTATTATCTTCACGAGTTACCAACCCTTTATAAATATAGATTTCTTCATGTAGCACATTCACATACGTAAGCATTGCCATCTAGCGAATTATATTGTGAAACAGGATATTTATGATATCCAAATTATCTAATTTGCTCATTCCATCGTTTTGTATGTCTTAAGAAGTGTTCTAGAAATCCAGTTGCTGACTAGAAATTAGAATACAAGAGACCGAGGCTTGCGTCTCAATTTCAAGACCGACTTCTCCAAGGCGCTATGTAAATGGCCAGATGCATACTTACATGCACATGTATGCATCTGTGCATTTACATAAAGCCTTTCAGGACCTACCAGAAGAATTGTAGACTTAAGAAAGAATAAGTAAGTAAGAATATTCTTTATTGAGAAGTACTAGCAAACGCACAGCACTATACATGGCGAGATTAGGCCCCCTAATACATTCAAACAAACAAATTTATATATACAAGCAAAGAATTGAATGGGAGAAATTAATGTATATCAGGGGAACCTAGGTGAGGAAGAGTTAGGGCTAGTCATAAAGGGAAAATGAAGAGCTTAAATAGACTGATCTAGGGAAAACATTGTATTTGTAAGGAAGCATTTCTGAGTCAGAATGTTTTTTTTTTTGTGGAATGTTTTAGATGATAGAACTATCTCAGTGGATACTATCAGTGGTTTTAACACAGACTAAACACGTCTTCCGAAGCACATAAAACCCTCGTTATGTTATGCCTGGGACTAGTCCCAGGTTATGCTATAGCCTAAGGTCGCGTTTCTCAAAGAAGTCACTGTTCTTTACCATCAACCGAAGCCTTGTGGCCTAATATTCACTGATGATATAAAAGCCAGTAGATTAGCCGGAGACACCAACTGTAGCCTACGTGCCTACTGGATTCAAAGTGAGCGCCCGAAGTAGGTAAACACTGAGCAGCAAGTCATGTAAGAGATACTTCTAAATAATCTGACCTGTTGTAAGCGATTAGGTTTAAATGTCGGACGAAGGGCTGTTCAACCGACCACAAAACACTTGCGCAGTAGGCCTACAGATGCTGCACGGATTTCGATCAGAGAAGCCCTCAACGTCGATAAATAATCCTGGACCGGAGCGAAACCAGAAACCGGAGCATTGAACCATCGACAATTGCTGTGAACAGTCGAACAGTTTCAGTCACGCTCTGCCAATCGTCCTACAGGACGGTTAACTAAGGCAGGCAACCGACCGGTCGGTCCTTAGGGCTGCAGGAGGCGACTGAGGCAACGTCACACGCAGCCCTACAGATAGATAGGCAGGCAAGGAAAGACCTCTCGATCGACCGATTAATATTCACGACGGAGAGAGCTACGGGACGCAAGAGAGGGAGTACGGGCCAGCGATACGACGGCGGTCAGACTGCGGGTAGGCGAAGGAGGGGATGCCTAAGCACAGCGATTGCCCAACAGCGCCCCTATCTAGTGATAGCCCGACCGCCGCCTGTCAAGTCCTACACGCTTCTCAGGTGCACATCGACGCCCAACTGTCACATATATCATAAAGATTCAGCCATGGAATGCAACGTCGGTGTAGTAATACCCGGCGGTATGTATACACCCAGAACTGAAGGGAAATCAGCGATCCGTGGTCGATTGGAAGTCGCTGGGCTGTGACAGCATGTAACGAAAACATCACGAAAATACTAACGATGTACGTACTATTAAACTAGCTATTAATGACATTAGTAAATCGATTAGTTAATGGATTCAGTCGACCACAGAGGAAAAGGTACCCACAGGCCCTCAGAGAAAGACTTTAAAAAAACAGCCGGCTATATAAAGTGAGGAAATTAAATGGCCCCACAGAGTGAAAGACAGAAATAGACAGACAGAAGGGGAGAGGGGGAGGTAGAGAGAGGGAGGGAGGGAGACGAGTTTTTTTTCAGTTGAAACGACAAAGCAACTTGAAAGGCGTTAACTGCTGAAGAGAAGCACAAACAAAAAACTCGCTCATAAACCAAAACTAGAAAAACGAAAACACAAACAATCTTGTAAATCATTTGAAACATAATACAAATTATAAACAGAATGAATGGCTGAAGCGAAATAAAAATTCGAAGAATGGTCATCTTCACATTACATCAAATTTTGTCCACTAAAGATGGACAGAAAAATCAAAAACATCCAAAACTCAATTGATGCAAATACAATTTGTTGACTTCACATTTGCATGTTAACATATTATTATCAAATTAAAGTTGCTAATTGGCTAAAATTCCAGTGAAAATAATGACTTCCTCACTTTAGATTAAACTTTGATTTCAACAAACAAAAGTAAAACAAATGCTGAAATTAAATGCCAAATTAATTAGTAGTCTATTCATGCATGCATTTATGAATTAGACAATCTGATTTAAAATGTTTTAGTAAATCAATAATGAACTTAGATAATTGGTTTAACACAGTCTCTTAAATTCCTGAAACATCAGAGATCTATCTGGCTTTGATTTAAGTGTATCTAGACCCAGTAGGTGTTTATAATAATTTAGTCTTGAACCAGTAGAAGCATTGGTTTCTAAGAAGCAATTTCAAAACCTGATAAACTCGAAATGTCAGACAAGCAACATTTTGATAAGCAATGACCTACTAAACAACCTTTACCCGTGATTTTCTATTCCACCCTGACATGAAACCATAATCTAACAACCAACCGTACAAACAACATAGAAACCACATAAGTCAACCTTGGAACAGTATATCACACATTAGTCAGAATGTTAAAAACATTTAGATTCCATCCTATAAGTTATGAAACGAAGGCCAAAATTCAAGACAAGTACATATCTAATATGGAAGCTATTCAAAACATCAAACGTCTGTGTTCACCTAACAGCCACTCCAATTTACTCTGTCCATTGACTCGGTCCACTTTTGCTCTGCTGATATAACTTCTACTTCACCTCAACTTTTACTTTGGCTCACACCGACTTCAACAATGTTCAGAATCCCACCCGATCCACTGCACACATGAATCAGAAAGAAGAAAACCAGTCATTACTTCAAATGTAAGACACTGAACTCCAATATAACACACTGAATTTCAATGTAACACTTTGAATTTCAATATAACAATTTGAATTCCAATTTACCACACAGAATTCCAACTCTTCCACTAAATCAACATAACATATAAAACTGTATGGCTTTCCTGTCCAAGATGGTTCTTGAAAAGTGTCTACCCAAGACCCTTAACTTTTTGGCTAAATTTTGAGGTAGTGATAACGGAAAAGGTTTTATTCCAAGCATCACGAGTTCAACAGCACTTCGGTAAATAGCCTCAGTCATACTAATGTAATTCATGAGTTACAGTTGTATATAAGCACCACTACAACCTTAAGCCTCCAAATACATCATAATCATTTGCAACAGTGATTATATTATTACTTAGATGTATGGCAGTTTGATCTGGAATATCATAATGTACAACGAAACAAGTAATTGTCTTCCAAGATTAACAGCAGTTAACAGTTTGCATCTTATCACATGTTTATTTAACTTTGCAGCGATGGCACACGTGAAATATCATGTTCCCAAAATACTAACAGTTATCTACATGTACATCAATAATTAAAAACAGTAGCTTTTCCATTGTGACAATCTTTTCAACCATTAAACGATCATAATTTCCAAAACTGAAATTTATCAGTTTTAAAATACAAATTCCCTCAAAGCAGTAAGAGAGATTCAGAATTTTACAGAGTCGAAGCAACATTTTACCACCAGGTGGCCAAATACGAGAATTCAATTCATTTTAGCACTGCATATTTATCTGCCAATGCCGACATCCGCCACCAAAGAGTTGCAAGAATCCATGCACTTAAAGTTGCAACTCACTGCGTTTGAATGATTTAGAAATATAATATTTCAAAGCCACAATCTTTGTAGAGCCTATTCCGGAATTGCATTTCTGTCCGTTAACCCTAATACAGCACCCCTCTTAGACCCAACAACAGACGAGTCGACCATTCGATCTCACAGTTCTGTCTTCGGAATTAAACCACTAGCGCCCTCCTGTACTGTGCTAAGCAGTTCACACGTCCATGACCTTGGAATGAAATAGTCGAGAAAGGTTTCCTAAAAACAGACAAACAGGCAAAGACATTTAGTATTCAAGTGCATACAAATATATCATGTTGCATCAAACTGGTCTGCTCACTTGTTTCTGCATTATTCTATAAGCAAGTAAGTAAGTATACTCTTTATTTATCCAACTACATAACCACACTTCGGTTTACATGAAATTAAGCATTATAAAGCATTCTTGTTAAAAACGTCTAAGTTGTCAGCCATGCAAGCTGATGCCGTGCCATGCATGGCTATTCATTGGCCTGCCAAATATTGATGTTCATTATTATGCATTGATGCACAATTAGTTGATGTTTATTCATTGCATTATTTTATATGGTTTGTGCACAATTATGCATCCTGATATTCGATTGTATCAGCACTTCTCCCAAAGATCATTATACAATTATATCTCCAATGACGTCGATGCCATCCTCAGATGTTAAAGACAAAACAATGGAATGAGCACACAATGGGTGGAATAGAATAACAGCAGATCAACGTACCGATGACGCTGGACAGGAGGTGCGAGCATACCACTCCATGCTGTAGAGGCACATGAGTATTCCATTGCCTATGAAGAGTGCGACCCACATGAAGACGTTGCCACTTCGCTGAGCCTTACTTGGTAAGAAGATGAATGCAACTGAAAACAGACATGGCAATAGAGCCACATTAATTCACAAGAAACTATGGCATAACGGTGAAGCATAAGAAAGCAACCGTCACTTATGATATGGAGTAACTGTCCTCATATGTTCATCAAAACCAAAGTGTTCTTTTCATAGGCAAACAAATGCCACTTTCTTGAAGGAATGTCTTTTAGGGCCTGTATATACCCGTGAAGATAAGGATTAAAGAAGAATTTAATAATAACACATTTCCCCACCTGAATATCATACTTACCTTAATCTAATTAATCACTTGGCTTATAATGCACAACTCACAACTCAGAACAGTTCCTTAGGTATTGGCAGCTGCAAATCTTACAAAATGCACAGTGCCAGATTAACTATGGCGCAACTGGCGCACTTGCGCCAGGCCTTCTTTCGGGGGTAAAGATTTAAGAAAACATTGAGAAATCCGATTATCCGATCGAATTTTTTTATATAAGTCACAGTCCGGCTTATTTAAAATGTTTAATTTCTAAAACAAGCATTGCATATAAAATTTGGTGGCATTATAAAAACAGGCCTTCTACAGTACTACTACTATAATGATGACGTACTAATTAATTGTGTACTGTAATGATGACGTATGACGTAATCAATTTATGCGCGGATCGACCCCATCACCAAATAAAATATAGATATGCGTACGGTAGGCCTACAGACGACACAGTGTATGTTCCATGTAATATTATCTACTATTTAGTGTTTATGCAGCTGCTTAATTCTTTTTTTAATTTTAATTTTTAAACAAATAAAATAAGTAGGCCTAAAAAAAATGAAGAAATTTGAGTCCGGTTGGCAGAAACGTCAAAGAAAACGCGAACTTGAAGAGGTAGGCAAACAGCAACGTGGTAGGACAAATTGGCAAATTTAACTCTTTTGAATATTGAGTCGGAAATCTTGACAGATCTTGACTTTCAAGATATCGATTCTTTCTCTACTTTAAAAGCGCGAAGGAAAGACTTTTAAACTCGACGAACATTTTTGAACAGTTGAACTGTAACAAGTAAAATTAAAAAATCTCCTATGATCCTATCACAGCTTCATTTTGTGTTCATAAATTATTAAAGTATGTTTTTCTATATAATTAATTTTCCCCCATTTTTTTGATAATTTGATTGGATAGAGGGCCTACTTTAGTTCTGTTGCATTGTTTGCGCCAGGCCTCTAAAAAGTTAATCCGGCACTGAAAATGCAGCAGTGCAGAGATTGCTTACATTTTTACACAATTTTCACAAATTATTAAATAAATTCTAACTTTAGTACAGAAATAACTGTCTCAAAGGAATATTGAACCCATGCCCTCTGCGATACAAGGTGAGAGCCCTAACCAATCGGCTATTGTGACTCACATAAGCCATACGGACTGATCTGGATGTTGACCTCATTAGGGCTTGGTTTTGGTGAGCCATCGGTTGATGCCTTGTGCATTAGACACCGGCGCAATAGAAGTTGCTAATTACAATTACATTACATGAAAACAACTTATAAAGAACATGGAGATGTGAGAAGATGGCCACTTACACCCGGCTCCAGCAAACATGATGAAAAGAACCGGATAAATGAAACCAAATGCTACGCTCAAGATGTACTCATGGACGATCGCAGACAGCAGGAAGACAGATGCCATAGCGACGCCACGGTAACCACCACCTAGCAACTGAAATAACACATACCAACAGTCAAAGACCAAACCAAAGCATCAGAAAGATCGTGAGAGCTGACCACAGGAAGGAAATCATGACATTATGAAAATACTAAACACAGCCAATCCAATGGTGGCTTGTTACAGAAGGCAATGGGGTTATGGCACCCAACTGAGCCCTTAGCTCCAGTTTTCCCCTATATTGTGGTTCCTAACATCTGGTATGGCTCACACACATATGAAAAACAGACAAAAAGGTCATGAAGCATTGGGAAAACTAAGAGGTCAGAAAATTCTCATAAAAAATGCAAATACGGCGACTATTAGTAAAAAGTTCGTATCAACTCTACATCATAGAAAAACAGATCTTTTTCAAGTGAAAAGTCTAGCAACTCCATGATCAAAACTAAACAATTACATCCATTACTACAATCAGAAATAACGACAATTTAAAATAATGATGCTTATGATAACCTTCCTGGACACTGACAGGCCTAATTTCTTGACATTTTCCTTCTATTTATTTTACATGGTGAGGAATCTAACGTTGATATATCTTAAGGAATCATTTATAACTTGGGTAAAATAATAAGACCAACGATTTTAATAATCTAGAACGTGATATGGTAAAGCATGTACTCTGACCAAGCAGACGTCTTTGTAGACATAACTGTAGAGCCAATCATGAACAACAACATTCCACGTCCTATAGTAATTCGCGAAAGATGATGAATTCCACCAATCCTACAAACAGAGCCACCTCTCGTTAAAACTCGGCAATGAAATCACTAGATAGAGACAAGAAATTGCGTGGAGAGCTTGAGCAAGGTACAGGAGGCAAGAAACTTAAGCAATACTGTTGCTACTCTGGAACCTGGCTACCTCTGATTCAGAGATCAGACACATATGCACATTCTTCAATTCACATCCGTGGAGTCACCCTTGGGCGAGCTCTTGGTGTCACCGATCACGAGGACAAGATCGTAGAGGCCAGCTCTGCCTCCTGCATGTCCTCCGAGTGCATGGTCTTCCATCAAAGGCATTACATCTGGTCGCTGAGGCTACCATGGTCTCAAAGCTGTTATACACGGCACCAGCATGGTGGGGCCTTGCAATAGCTGTGAGCCTGGTTATCTCCCATCTGGCATCCCTACCATCGAGGAGTGCATCTTGTCAGCTGAGGACCGCCTCCTCCAGCCTATCATTTGGAATAAGACACGTCCTACGCCGCTGCTTTCCACCACCACCTGTGCAGCAACTCTACACTCTGTTCCCATGCACATGAATTCGTACTTCCGCCAACAGACTCTAAGAACTTTATACCTAGGTAGAGTTCTATATAACAGTATTCTCAAGCTGCCTCCAAATATCAATATTTTCACATTTATTCATTTTGTTCCTTATAGTAGCTTTTGTGAGATATTAGCTGTGATGCAGTGTCTTCCTGCTTGGTGTATAATAATAAACAAATATATCAACAATAACAACTACGGTAGAGTACTTTGATTATCTACTACTTTACTTAATAATATCTTATTTTAATTATTGTTTTACAATTATTATTATTACTTTGAACAAATGATTTCTACCTTGTAGAAGAGGCGGTCAGAAAAGCGTAACATCTCAGCAAATGCATTCAACCATGAATGCAATATCGCAAAAAATGCTAAAAAACAACCAGAATAGTAAAGCTTTTCATTTAGAACAAAATCTGACTGTAGGATAGAATAAATGATGAACTGACTGAAAGGCAGTTGAATTGGGTGACAAAATGACTAACTGATGGATGGATTCAATGAGTAACAGTTCATTGACAGATGGACTGAGCATAAATGACTGAAATATGGAAATAATGGATGGATTGACTGACAGATAAATTGATCAACAAACAGACAAATCAAGTGAACAACTGATCCATAAATCAAGTGATTGACAAACAGAACTAGTGATTGACAGGTGGATCAAATGATTGACACATTGATCGACTAACAGATGGATTGAGTAATATAGGCAGATGGATGTGTGCATACCAATGAAGAGGACCAAGGTCCCTGGCAGCATGCTTCCGAAAACGGAGACGATGAGACGTCGCGGCGTCACATACTCGCGGTTGAAATTGCGGAAAACTGGAATGCAGAACCGCTCAAAGATGTAGTAGATGTAGAAAAGACTGGCAAGAACCTGGGCAAAGTTGCTGACGACGTAGTTCCAGCGAACTGGTCCAGGGTTCCTACAAAGAATGACATCAGAAACAGGGCTGAAGGCACTTAAGCGATCTGATGATGAGAGAGGAAACATAATCGCATCATTCTGCTCCAGTCTGTTTGAAGTTCAATTCCCCCAGTATAATTGTATTAGTAGCTTTTATTGAGCAGGTGTCTAATGCACATCAGGCATGCACTGGTGGTGCACCAAAACCAAGCCGTGATCAGGTCAACGTCCAGAAGATCAGTCCATCAAGACAGAGCGGCAGCCAATGGTGCATAAGCATTTTGAAAGAGGAGTTGAGAACGAAATGACAAAATCGAAGAGCCAATGTCATGTGAAACTCAATTCCTACTCTAATCCATCCGATTCTCTGCCTTCTAGGCTTCCCAATCCCCAACGAAACTCGGTAGCACCTGTGCCTACTCTCTATTGCAACCAGACTTGGTTCTTCACTCGACATCTCTGGAAACCCCTCTGTCACAGCGCAGTGCTCATGAACAATCTGTTGCCCTGTGCCGAGCTCTAGACTTTCACTTTAGAAAGTTGGAGTTTACAGTTATAAACTGATACATCACAAGTTCCTGGTACATCACAAGTTCCTGGTACATCACAAGTACCTGGTACATCACAAATATTTCTTGAAGGGACTCTATATAAATCTCCATAAAGCATGAATGAAAGTGGCTGGTACATCACATGACTTGCCATCTACTTCAGCTTATGCTAGTACCAAATTATACTACTTGGTGACAGGGACACGCATCCACAAACAACATGCCCAGGGTCATTACATGGAGTGAACCCACAATCACTGACCAACTGTTTTACTGACAGACCACCATGTCACACATATTGCATAGAAACCTCATGCAAATACTTAGTGTCTACCAATTCATGCCATATCACAAACCAAACACAGGAGAGCAAGTACAATGAAGTAAGCATGAAACCTTGGATACGAGTCTCTGTAGATGAGAGTTGGCGCAAAGAGAAAGTACAGATACTTGGAAAAGTCTGGACATGGAAGATCGTCTCCAGCTTTCCCTGCAAACAAACCAAACATTTCTTGTCAAGTTGGTCTGTTACAAAGAACTCAGCACCGTCAGTCAGTACACGAGTCAACCACGCATCGATCTGCAAAGCAGTCAAACATTCAGGCAATCAGTTTTCAGTCATCATCAGCAATTAACAAAAGCCTTCAAAAAGACAAGGTCCTACAGCTGATAGACTCAACTACTTCGGAAAGCTTTCCTAATATTTCAATCAATCAATATTTGTTTATTCATAATGCAAGCTGACACAGATGCAACTTGTTACATTCAGCACGCCTTGGGTTTATAAGTGTTCCATAGTGAACTGCCATCTTTCATGTGATGCCTTTGCTTTCACAGATGTTAGTAGACAAAACAGGCAACCCACTGTCCAAACTCCAGTGACTGCACAAGCATAAACATCTGAGATATAGAATGCAGAAAAGTTCCGAAATACTTCCAAGAAGACTAAGTTGTGAATTAAGAACTGATAAAATTGAATTCCACGTACATTTTGATTTGTCATAAGCAATTGCTTTTGGAATGTTTTCTCGTACATATGCGTGTGCTTTCATAATCAACCGCACCTAAAACATCATAAAACATTTTAATTAGTATTTAGTAATGTTCAGTAATCATTACCATTCTGAAACTTAACCCACCACCACTTCACCATGACAATGACCTTTAGCACCTTTGTGAGTTTCTTGTAAGGCACTATATAAATGGTCATATACATACATACATACAATGTCATACATATTACATACACACACATACATGCAATGGCCAACACTATTAACTGTTTCTCACTGAGGTCAACATCATAACTACGTCATTTTGATAATTCAGCTTTACTAAAAATTTCTAAAATTCATTGCAAAAAGCCAACTGACCTGCTCCGTAACTATGACAACGGATGATGCAGCCGGGATGCTGTGAGTGTGAATGGTCTTAACAGGTACGACCAGGAAGACCAATTGGTAGACGATGTAGAGTAACAGCCAGACGTAGTCCAACCAATCTACAAAAGTCAACAGTTTCTAACGTCTAAGTCCCTCTGTGATCTTCCAAAATATCTCTAACCACCTGAAAATCATTTTTCCAAAAGCACTGGATGTATTAATAACTTCCTGTAAGGCAGCTGTTAAAGATTCTATTAAGAATTCCTTAAAATTCTTCAACAATGAATTTAGGAAAGCAGACAATGGGTTCATAGAACAACGCTCTTTCCTTGTCTCCACTAATCAGTCTAATGAAGAAGATTTCCACTCACAGGCTTTTCCAGGTTTTCGGTTGTAGGCCCAGTACTGGAAGAGTGGATAGACGATGAGGGATGTACTACTGGCCATGCAGAACCAGACAGACATCACCAGCGGAAACTTTCCAAAGGAAAACATAATCAGCTGGAAATCCAACACCACTCTACAACAATCCAAACACAACCTTCATCATAACTATCGTAGCAGCTTATGTCTAGCTTTGTTCAGCATTGCACAAAAACCCTGTACAAGAGTTGACTTGTTTATTTAATGTTTAAGCCAAAACAGGTACATCTAACAGGAAACAAAATGTATGGTAAGCTGTAGAGGTCACCTTTAAACTATGTACTGTAGTTGTTTTACGCAATGTAATATATTGCTCCAGAAGTAATTTAAGAAGTCACCTACACTCACAACAGTTGTCATAGTAGAATAAGGTCCTTGTTTTGGAATTGTTGCCGGGCTGGAGGAAGGGAGGGTGGTACAAATAAGATTTCCATTATGATGCACTTAAAGATGGTAGAGAAATGCTAGGGAGTCAAGAGATAATGCTGATCCAGCGGCGGCCTCTGCCTGGCTCTTACCTTTGGGTAGAGAACACAGCCAGAAATGGCAGCTCAGAGCAAGACGGAGACTTGCCTTATTTCATCTAAAACCATTGAAAGGTGCTACGCAAATGTTCATAAACATACAAAATACACACACTCACATGCATACACACACCCACACACACTGACACTCACCTTCCTTGGTCCATGAAATCACAGACAAGCGTGTTGAGCATGAAAACAATCAGAATGGCAACAAATATGTGATAAATTGTCCGTATGTGACTCATCTCCAACAGCTCTCTGGAACATAATGATACAGTTCAATGTCACATAATAACACAGTTTACTGTCACAAAATGATGGTTCACTGTCACATATGTCTCTTTAAAATAACAACTATGTTCATTGTAACGATGCTCCAAAATTCAGTTATACAATACAATCATAGTTTGATAATGCCGTCCTTACAAAGTTCTTAAAAAAATCCGAAGCTGGGCAAAGGGGAACACTACAAACTGAAACAGATGAAAGGAGGCAATTTTTCAGTTTTCAGTTAAAGAGAGTCTTGGTATGAGATTTGTAAACATGACATGGTAGAGAGCTCCAAATGAAGGACCAGTTACTGTTTGCTCAGATCTTGCAGGGTTAAGTCTCAGGCACATAGACACACTCGAGACATGCAGTCACCTCTGCAGACGCAAAGTCTCTAGGTAGCATCAGTGACCTCATTTAGTTGGAGATGTAAACAATGTTGGGTATCATCGGTATAAAGGTGTATTCCTATGCCACACGGCAACTGACATGCAATAGTAGAGTAGATAGGTAAAAACACAATACAATTTTACCTTCACTATCTGTAATGAAACTCACAAGTTGTAGCACTATTTATCACTTTTCTATCCAGGAGATTATAGCATCAAGGAAGAGTCATAAATTCGAAAATTTAATAAATCATATTAATCAAAGAAAAGCTTTTCCTGGACTAAAAAGTCAAAACATGCACCAGAGATGAAGGCCAACTTGTTAAGGTAAAGAATTAAAAAAAGTGAAATCCTGAATAAAACTGAGCAAGCATCCCTACTCCTACTAAAAGACCAGAGAATCAATAAACTGCACAGCCTAGTAACAGAGATCACAAAATATACAACAATACTAAGTCTCTGCAGAACAGGTTTTACCACATAAAATAATTTATGTAAATACACATAATAACAGCAGTAACAATACATATGTTACTAAACACATACATTAATAAAAATTATAATAATAAAACTTACACCCTACGGCCTACAATGTAATCAGAATTCACATGGCTGAACATTTTTGTTTAAACTTACGAAAGAATTGATCTTCGAGCGATGAAAACCTTTCCGGACAATTCTCCATTTTTCCGTCTGTTTTGAAACAACAACATGTTCTTAATATGCATCTGCGAATGAGTATATATAAGCAGAACATAGGTAGTCAGAAAGCATTCATTTCTAGAATGGTTATCTCAGGCAAAGCAATGTATGGCAAGGCAAGCTTAACATTAAAACACTAAAAACACTCAAGAAACAATTTCAACCTATCTGTAATATGAACCTTGATATGAACTTACTGTCTTACATTTTAAGAAGGTGTGGTGCTTTGATTTTATGTACGGCTATGTAAATTATATTAAACTATCGGGTGAACAGAGACTATACTACGAAATGAAGATATATGTACAATACTTCTTAGAACCATCCGGAATGATACAAACGGTTTATGTATGTCATATTTTATCTATCTATCTATGGAATTTATACAGCGCCCCTCAAGATAACTACTCAGAGGCGCTCCCGACCCAGGCCCGGTCAAAGAGGAAGGTCTTAAGTAGTCTATAGAAAGAATCATAGATGTCTCGCGGGAGAGAACGAAGGTCTGAGGGGAGGCTAGTCCAGAAAGAAGGACCAACGATCGAGAAAGCCCGACGCTGTCTAGTAGCAGAGCGAGCATGCGGAACTATGAAGTCACCTCTAGAGGCCGAGCGCAGAGATCGGCGACCAGAGCATGCCGAGGTTCAAGTGAAGAGCTCCCGGAGATAGACAGGTGATCTGCCCAGAACACAGTGCCAGACAATGGAGGAGACCCTATAATGGATGCGCTGCTGGACCGGGAGCCAGTGGAGGACATCACGCATAAATGCAGAGATGTGGCCAAACGTATATATAGTGAACATTGTGTGTTAACAAATTTAGTCGCTCTCAGTTCGTTATTGAGTCAGGACTCGTGGTGTAGTGAGCTATCACACGTGGTGATAGTTCACGCTATGTTACGTTGCAATTTGTTTGAGGTTTGTAAAAAGCACCAAATAATTAGCCAGATATATATACATACATCTAAGCCAGGCTAATGTAAATGCAGCTTACGCAAGGTAAGTTAAGGACAGATAAGTTAAGAGTATTTTTATTATCAACACTGCTGCTGATAAATGTCTTTTTTTGTCTGGAATACACAAGAGAAATTTCAGCCTCAGAAAATCAATGTGGGCGAGTAACTGAAAAACTTTCAGACCGTGATGAGAAATCGAAATGTTTAATCAATGAAACGAATTTAAAAACACATGCTGGTTCCAGATGTCATGCAAGTTCTATCAATAATTACCAGCCACTCTGCCTAACAACAATTCTGCCATCCTGTTCCTCTGTTTGCCTCTCTGCGTGTCTGTCTGTCTGCTTATCTGTTGACCCAAATGCCCAACTGTCTTTCTGTCTTCATAGCTGACTGTCTAACTGTGTGTTTGTCTGTCTGGTTCTATTTTACGTATCATCAGCACCGAAACACAAACAGTTGTGGGGATTATTCTGTTTTCCTGATACACAATTCATGTCACGCTGAGAGTATCCCATGCAAACTGACTAATAATGCTTACAATCAACGGAGATAATAACACAGGATGCATTTTTTCCTGCCAACAGATCTCTCGTTAATAGTTGCATTTAACTCACAACATGTCATGCCAACCAAAAACCTATAACAACCATTTTCCATGTTCACCTGGATTTCATCAAATCTTCCCTCTCTATGACCCACCACCTTTGGACCTGCAGCTATTAGGAACTGACCAACCATTTGGCCGAGTCATTTAACCACTCGGCACAACCTTTAACACTTCAACGACAAGCTGCATTGGTTTCCCAGTCTCTTTAGTACACTCTCATCATTAAAATATTAAGATGTCCTTTCAAACACCACAGACAATCTGCTTACACCATTCGTCTCATGCTAGCACCGGAACTTCACGATCGAAAACCATCATGATTTAACACCACATGATCCACACGACAATGACTCTTGAAACCAAATTATGCATCAAATGATCCAGACACAGTACAGTAACACCCCATGAGGTACAACCTTATGACTCAACAAACTGCAACATAATCGAAATCATAAAGATCACACGAATCTGACGATAGGACAGTGGCCTCAAATGAGCAACTCACGAGTGAGTCTTTGGAACTCCATTCACGGTTGGTGCCTGCTCAATCTTCTCGACCTCCTGCACAAAATCTTCAACCACATCTTCCAGCTGTCTCTCGAAATTCTCCAAAAGATCCGACTTTAATTTCTGCACAGAAATCATCCAACATAAAAGTCGATCAGACTTTCAAAATATCACAAAGCCTGACAACTAACTGTTCATACTTAAACAACTGTTGCATCACAGAATGAAGGGACTTATGGCGCTGCAACACAGTGGAAAACTACAGTTTGCATCAATCAGTTCAGAGTCCAGGTAAAGGAGGTCAAATCACTGGCATATGAGACTGGGAAAGAACAAGGTACTGATGGGCAATAAAAACTATAAAGAACTTTCCATGCAGCTGAATTCAGAAACAGCCTTAACAAACTGCAATCCACAGATATAAGGTCAGGCAATTCACAGTCACGAGATGCATCAAAGAACGGAAATCCTTATTTTAGACAACATGACCATCATTTCGCTAGAAATTACCATCAACTGCTCCCCACACATAATAGCAGTGCATTTTAAGTCATTAGATGACATCAGATACACTGACAGTTCGTCATATGCTAGAGAAGGCAATGTACAATTTATTCCCTTGGCTTGGCAGTTGTCTGACCTACTTTAACTGAATATATACTGAATGTGTTCACACTCTCTACAACGCTTATCGAGAAATCTCCTTATGACACACTATTCCTCAGTGATCATTTCAACCAGGATCGGAAAACCCTGAACCCTGTCAATCGAGAATTAATTGGAGTGAAGAAGAAAAGCCTCACCGCAGCCTTGTCTCGGATCCTCTGCATGTTTACATCCTTATGTTCGCAACCTTTGAACTTGTCCACTGCACAAACAAACAACAGCAATGTTACAGTTCACAAAACAAAACAAAGATCACGCGAAACGATCACAAAAGACGAAGAGAGATAGCGCATGAAACAAACATCTTCCGTCAAATACATTCAGAAGTATCACTGGCTATTAACTGAATATGCCCGATAGCGCATTGGATAACATCTGGCACAGAGACGACCGAGAGGTACCGAGTTCGAGCCCCCGTTGGGCGGATATGCTTTGTAGGCTGCTATTAGCGCCGTTGTATTGTAGGCTGTCTGTTCTGTTAGTAGTTAAGATTTAAATTGCATAACATGTAAATGTACAGCGCAGTGCGTTTGTCAGGCACTTATTAAGGAAAAGATATTATTATTATTATTATATTCATCCCAATACGCAGCACTGAACTGTTCTGCTGCCATTTTAAGTCAGCATAGAACACGAAATGCTTCTTCTGAAGACTAAAGTTCTAATTTAGATTAGTGCTAATCATGCGATTGTAGTCAGCGGTCCTACCTCAATACACCAAAGCGGTCAGTATTCCAAACTTCATATACCAGTCACTAGGAAGCACGCATTTGGTCCTCTTTCCAAATATGTCACTTTTGTTCAAAGCCACTATCTCAATACGGGCCAGCAATCCAATCTCCTCGTACACTATCCTACTTGTCAGAACAATTTGTAGCTTAGCAACCGCTATGCACTAAAACTAGGCTATCTCAAAATCTACTTAGTACTATTTCTCACATCCTCCTTCACCTCATGTTTTGTTTCAGCTCCTCCCACTCCTTTTTAGCTTAGCTACCACCGTGTTACATGGGCAGCTTTCACCAACTGTTGGCCACGAATTCAGATTTTCACATTCTGTATAAGTTACCTTACACACAGATAGATGACCAGCCAGAGAGAAAGATCGACACAAGAACAATATACAAAGTCAATCATTTACCCAAAGATCTGCATTCAGTGTTTCTCCACGTGAACTAGTTGATGTAATGCAAACAACAAAATGGTAAATACTACTTCCTAATATATCTAAGTACATATATAACAGCTGAATATGTATGTATACCCGGTTCATGTATATGTAGCAGAACAGGCCACGACAGTCCAACAACTCAAACAACAAAGGTACCTGGTGCTTGTCAAATCATGAAGAATAAACAGACCGAGAAGGGAGAACAAACCGGAGGAGGGAAGGCTTCCCTGCAGCACCAAAACTAAACTACAGTCAACTGTAAGCTTTTTAGATATCCATGAGTCTGCCTGAAAGTCCTCTAAGTGCTTTTCTGTCTATGTGCAGCTGATAATGAATTGAGCAGAAGTTTCCATCTGTTTTATGTGTAGGTCCTAACAAATGATCCTTCTAAACAAATGATCTGCCCTAGATCTGTTCACAAGTGACTTGTTTTACAACGAAATAAGAAGAAACATGTCACACGCGCACTCAGGTTGACACACTAGGAACTTCACTTATTACAAAAATTTCCATGTTAATGGGACGTCACAGTTGAGAGAACACAAAGGGCAACAAAAGACAGAGTACAAGAATACGATACAAGAACTGGCAACCAAAGGGACAGCCATACAGACAGCAAAACCCAGAGATATTACAACAGAAACATGGCTATTATAACAGCTAGACATTCAGCTGACTGAAGAGCACAACTCTTTGGTGTCTGTAATGAGAAACTCAACGACACTGTGTAGTTCAAGCAGCCCTTATAAAAGGCTCAGCAGACTAATACAGGCACTGATTTTATGGGTCTGGATGATAACCTGTCAAGCAGCCCTTATAAAAGGTTCAGCAGACTAATACAGGCACTGATTTTATGGGTCTGGATGATAACCTGTCAAGCAGCCCTTATAAAAGGCTCAGCAGACTAATACAGGCACTGATTTTATGGGTCTGGATGATAACCTGTCAAGCAGCCCTTATAAAAGGCTCAGCAGACTAATACAGGCACTGATTTTATGGGTCTGGATGATAACCTGTCAAGCAGCCCTTATAAAAGGCTCAGCAAGTTAATACAGGCACTGATTTTATGGGTCTGGATGACAGCCTATAAACACACAGATCAGTTTTAAATTTTTATCCCAGTGTTAGCACAATGCTAGCCCCAATTACGAAATCAGCCCTGCCACGCATTGCCACAACCACAACACACAAGCATCAACTGATGGTCACTGCAAGTAAAACCGTAGCAGGAGATTGTAATGCATTGGAGCAGCTTGGTCTAAACCTGTCCCTGCCCAACACAGACATCAGCAACTCTGTATTTAAGCCCCTTCTGCCCCAAGTGAAACAACAGCCTGATTACTGTCATCAGTCCAATATGTATAACGCCTATAGTTCTAATTTTATCTAAACATTGCCTTATTCTAATCTTCAAACATACAATAAGACCTTAGTTTATCAATGCATAAGTTGCGTACTTGTCAGCTTATTTTTAATAAACGAAAATTGATTGGTTTATTGATCATTTCTCAAACTCTTCTTTATCATCAAATAATAAGTCGTATTAATAAAGGTGACAGTGAATGATTCACAGAAAAAACATCCCAATCTGCTCAAGCACCAGTTTCACTGCTCTATCTTATCAATGACATATTATATGTAATCATAGCCACCAGTAGTCATGTTGATCTAGACACAATTAATAAAGAAGATACCATACTCTGTCAGACACCCTCTCCTCTATCACTCACCCTATCCCCCTCAATCATCCAATCACCTGAAACAGTTTTTAAGAGACTTTGACCCCAACTCACAGAATCAAGTGACTACACTTGTAGTACCAGCCACAAGCTGAAGCACTCAATTGATCTCTGAGCTGTGAGTGTGTTGCAAGATATCTTCACTGATTTGCAGCTACCTTTGACCATCTCTTATCCATTTGGGTAATTTCAGTCATAAGCGCCGTGCTTTGCCATTTGTCATCAATGAAACAGCAAACTCATTCTATTCACTCATACAGACACAGATCATCATTTGCTCATCTCTGAGTAGTCCCTTGAAGAGGTGCTATATAAATCCTTGAATGAATTAATCCAACAGTCTTTTAAGCAGAATGACATCATAAATGAAAGCAAAAGCTTTGGCACGCCATTCAGGCACAATCACTTTACAAACGACCAGCTTGTTTACTTTAACTAAACAATATGACTCATGGCCAGCACAAGTTGCAAAATAAACATTACAATTTGTTACAAGTGCCTTGTGGTTAGGCTTGTCATAATTCTTGGCCTGGTCAAAGCTTCCTTTAATATGATTTGAGATTCTATCCTAATCTTCAACTGAACCACCTTACATTCTGCCAAGCAATGGCACCCGAGTTTTATATATGAACTTACACTTGTATATAACAGAAGTTTTCATTCTTGACCTGCAAGTCACAAGTCTTATCTGGAAATACAGTAAGAAGCTATCTGTTTCTCAACTAGGCCTCTCACTAGTTAATGGACTTGTTTTGTCAGTAAAAGAGATGTCACATGCTAGATTTCGTGCCGGCCCTTGATGGACCTCGCCCCAGCCTATCTTCGAAACCTCTGCAGCCCTACCTTGAGTGCACCGGGTCATTGCTCTCTGCTATACTGAGTGGGGTGTGCTCATTGTCCCTTTTACCCGCACAGCTACTAAGCAGAATCAAGCCTTCTCAGTAATTGGCCCCCTCGCTCTGGAACGGGCCCCCTTTGGCGCTGCACAATTGTTCCCTAGGTCCACTCTGACTCTTTTTATGCTGACCTCAAAACTGTCCTTTTCAGCCATGCTAGGGTCGGGAGCACTTCTGAGCAGTAGCCTTGAACGGGCGCTATATAAATCTTCATAATGAATTAATGAATACGAAAAATGCACCTCTCTGCCCGACAATTAGTTATAGTTACAGTTCTATTTATATGTGCTTCATAGAAAAAAACATTGTTGCTGTCAAAAATCCTTTGCATGGGTTTTCTAATGGTTTGGTATTTTTTTTTAATATGTCTATGTTTTGGTAAACATTTACATCTAGTCATTTAAATTTCTTGGTCATTGGCCGCTTCTCTATAGTTAAATGTGTTTTTATTCAACAGCCAAGTCCCCTCAAAAATAAATTATATCATTCAGCAAATATTTTAAAGGGTCTTGAAACAAAGATGCAGAGGTTTCGAGATTTGAAGACAGTGACAGCCATGAACTTCGTGAAGCTCAATCCATGTCACCATGTGGCTTGGACGACTTGGCTCACAATTGACCAACCGTAGGCAGTCTCTGCATCTTCTCAAAAACTGCACTCTAGGTTTCAGAACCGACTCATTTGGAATTTGGCTTGCAAAATTATTTAGATTAGTGGCAACCAATGCCTTGAGTATTAATACATTAGCGTCAAAGAAACGTGTGTCAGTGCATGTGTATATTTATGTATGTGTAGCAAGCATGCCATGCCAAGCAGAGTGACGACCTAGACAACAGAGGTACCCAGTGCATGTCAAATCATAAAACATCCAACGAAGGCATAAACCAAATACATTTCGTATTCAACTATTCATTTGCAACCGTCCTATCGAAGTTGAGTAAAAAGTGCATTTTAGCGTATTTAATTCATGAAGCTGCCAGTCGAGTATTTTAGCATATTTTATTATTTTTCTTATGTGTCAACGTAAATGGTGCTGGACTGATAAAAATAATTGTTTGCCAAAATGGAAGTTAGATTGATGAAACTAGTTATTTGCTTAAATAGAAGCTGGATTGATAAAAAAGCGTGTAGTTTAGCGTTGTAAATAACTTAACATTGCATTTGGGGGGGCCCGGTGGCGCGTTGGATAAGAGCTGGCGAAGAGTGCGAGAGGTAGTGAGTTCGAGCCCCGTAGGGCGGATGTGCTTTGTAGGCTGCTATTAGCGCCGTTGTATTGCAGGCTGTCTGTTCTGTTAGTAGTTAACTAGTTAAGAATTGCATAAATGTACACTGTAATCATTCTGCGTTGTGTCAGTTTGAAATTAAACGAAGATTATTATTATTATTATTATGGGTTTCAGAACATGGTCGAATACAATTAAGTTGGATTGACGAAAAGAATTCTTGCTACATAGAAGTGGGATTGATGAAAATAATCTTAGGTTAAATAGAAGTGGGAATGATGAAAAGAATCTTGCTTAAATAGAAGCTGGATTTATTACAGTTATTATGGAAATCATTGTAATAATTAAATACGCTAAAATACAACTCTACCTCCACTATCAATAAAATACTCTAAAACGCACTTTCACCCCAATTTCTTCTGACTGTACGCCTATAAATAAGCTGGTTCCCAAGGACTTTGTCTTCACAACATCCCGGACATAAAACTCACAGCTGATCTAAAACGTGACGATTCGGCAAAGACACGAATACACGCGACAAGAACACAAATTATCTAATTCATTCTATTGATCCATGTAGTTTTTCTTACCGGACGATTTCCTATCGTTTGTAAACGGGCCATTTTCCTCTTTCTTATGAACCGACTCGTTTTCCACCCCTTCCATGTTTTCCATCCACTTCCACATGCACACCACACCTCACTGGAACTCAACGTCCGATTTTGTATCGTACTGAACTCCACAGACTCGAGCAAAGACCTCGATCCATACAGCGCCACTGTACGACTGATTGAAAAAAAACAACTTTGGATAAAAGCTGCTTATAGAGAAAACGACGCTACAACACGATTTCTTCTAACTTAATTTTTTAGTGATTTACATTCAACGACCTCTTCGAACGTTTCAAAATTACATGAATGTTTGTTTATCTCCTTATAAAGATTAACATTGCGTTACTGACCGCAAATGACGTCATTGCATACACAAGCTGACTCTATGATATATGATTCATTGATTCTTAGTTCTGGATTGATTATTCGTTGATAGCTGTAGCCGACTACTCTGGAAGCGCTCGTGATATTGGTCCTTAGCTAGTGCTCTGCGATTATCTTCAAGTGGCGTGTGAGATATTTGTAGTTTAAGATTACGATTACGGTCATCATCAACAAATAAATCAATGTTATGTCTGAAACAAGGCCACCCATGTGACACCTCCCAATTATAACCACATTGGTTAGGGCGTAGGCTGCGTCATTTGCGCCTCTGCTGTGTTAGAGAGCGTGCGGATCGAAGGTGGCTTATTTCAAAGATTTAAATCTCGGGTCGTTGGTCAGTACACGGGGATCTTAAAATAATGGCGTAGCGCCAGGCCCGTAGCTAGAGTCAAATTCAAGACGAGGCAAATCCCCCTCCCATCTCCAAGGACGTAACTAGCGTTGGGCTTGGGGGGCTTAAGCCCCCAAACGAAGCTGAAGCCCCCAAATAAATCAAACCGCCAGGCTTCACTATAGGCTCGGGCTACCGCATTCGCCATGTTCTAGGCTTAAAGCCCCCCCAAACGAAAAGTCCTAGTTACGCCACTGCCCATCTCCCGTTCTTTGACCTCCGCTCCCACCCTCTCCGCTTTCATATCCTTACCTCAGTGCATATTAAATCTGTTAAATTTTTTAACAGATTTGGACTACTGGGACAAAGTCTGCCCCGACTGTACTTTAATGTAAACTAACATCAGTCAGTGGCGTAACTAGGGGGTTCGTGCGCCCGAGGGCAATTAAGACTTTCTTTCTTAGTTCCGCCAAAATTTCTAATGACCTTTTTTAGAAGATGCCATAATCTAATTACTCTTTACATGATATTTGTTTTAATTCTCATGCCGAAGTACGACGAGGCATGCCTCGTCTTGCCTCGTCTTGAGAATTACGCCGAGGCACTCGCCTCGTCTTGCCTCTTACTGGCTACGGGCCTGCGTAGCGCCTGTTCAAATGGGCAGGGATGGTGAAGCATCTCACGCGATCAAATTCATTTTAAATTTAACAGGGTCGAGGTCAAATGGTCGCTGTATAAAATGCGGGTAGGCCCTATACATTAGGCCTAATTTTTGCATATAGGCCTACATTTAGGCCTACCTCGTAGAGCAAGGGTCGCTAATAAATCGATTATTTTTCTTATTGTAAGAACAATAACACGGTCTAATTTCTTTTAAAACTTTATCAAAAGTATAATTCAGATTTAAGAAATCGTCGCGACGTATTGAAAAGGAAATAGTGGACTGTGGAACATCAATTATGCGTAGATCAATCAAGGCTTCGCAGAAGTAGACCTGCATCATGGGATCAGTTCGGACAACGATCCGTTTCACCTGTGAGTCGGATGTGCCTGGCTGTGGATGCTCTTTCCTCTTGGATGACCTCTAATAGGCTTCTTTAAAACCCTTCTAAAACACAGCTTATTTGGCTGGGTGGCCGTCGGCATCTTGAGGGTAGTCTATTGGTCTGCCCCAGCTTGCTCAGATCTTCCCTGAGATAACCTTTTCTCCCACCGTCCGTGACCTGGGTGTCACCCTTGACCGCGAACTTAGCCCTTCGCAACCTAGTCTGTCGAAGCTGTTAGGCCTACTATCAGCTTCGTCAGCTCCGTGTGGTTTCTCGCTTGCTTTCTCATGACGCTGTCTCATGACGTGGTCCTTGTCCACGCCTTCGTCACTAGTCGAATCAACCACTGTTGCTCCCTACTTGCTGGCCTTTCCCTTAGGTTCTGGCCTCTGGGGTGACTAGATCGAGTTCTACGCTCGGCTGCTCGGCTTATTGGACGGCTTCCTAAATTCGCCGCTGTCTCTGCATACATGCGTGATGTGCTGTATTGGTTCCCTGCATCTCAGCGGATTTCATATCGCATTGCCGCTCTGTTTACTCGCTGTGTTCTTGGCTGTGCTCCATCTTACTTGCGCTATCTCTTCCGCCTAGGTCCGACGAGAAGTGAACTTTTAGTTCCACGGGCTCGCTTGGCTACTAGGCAACGCCGAGCTTTCTCAGTTGTAGGCCCTCCATTGGGTGTGGGGGGCCCGATGGCGCATTGGATAACTCACTGGCATAGAGAGCGAGAGGTACCGAGATCGAGTCCCGTAGACGGACATGCTTTGTAGGCTGCTATTGGCGCCGTGTTTTGCAGGCTGTCTGTTCTGTTAGTAGTTAAAATTATGTCTTCTGTCATTGTGTTCTTGTGAATTGTTTCAATTGCATAACTGTACACTGTCAACCTGATTGTTTCAATAAAGAATTTTATTATTATTTGGAATGCTCCCGCCAGAGCTGCGTTCATTACTTCTGATCAACCCAACTGGCTTTTATAAGTCACTAAAATCTTTTTTCTTTAGTGAGTCGCGTCTTAGCTGGGAGCGCTTCTGAGTATGTTTATTGAAGGGGCACTATATAAATTCTCATAATGAATGAATGAACACAGGCAGTTGAAATATTCGACACGCCCTATGGGAAAAGCAGCCAACACTTGAACCTTGACATTCATACGTAACTGGCCACTGACACTGAACAGGAAACGCAGACAATAAAACCTGCCATCCACAGTTATTCTACATCTCACCATCATGAAAAGACTTTACCATTACATCGATAATTTTACGGAACAACTATAGATGAGGATACTTCGTTGTATATTAGGATACTTCATTGTTGGATTATAAGCAATATCATAAGGTCACTGTGCCGAATAAGGCCCACCTAAGGAACTTTGCCAAAAAACGGCTACTGGTATGGAACTGTAACTATGCAAAATAGTCATATGATGAGTGTATGGAAGTAGTTACATAGTGGATTAATTATTTTCATGAAATACAATTCCACATAGTAAGAAATAATTTTTTTGTAGAAGGCATCATGTGGGCCTTATTACCGAGCACCGCATGTAATAAGGCCCAACTTAAAAGGTGTCTTTTGTCGTCGTTTAAATGTCCGCTTTATAGTGTCAAACATGAAATTGACACTGTTTCTTATGAAATGGACAGCTATTGATTGATTATAGCCGTCCGGAATAAAATAAATGTGATGAAAATGTGGTCATTATATTAGAAGGCATCATGTGGGCCTTATTACCGAGCACCGCATGCAATAAGGCCCAACTTATTATTTTATTATTTGTCACAATATGGGCAAACGAATGTTTCTGCTTCTACTAAGCTTATACTGAATCTAAACCAATACATTCATCATGTAACCACTGTCCGCACTGTCCATATTTCGTCCTGCTCAACTGTGCATACAGTCTGCACACAAAGCATAGGGCCTTATTACCTACAGCAAGGTGGGCCTTGTTACCCTCACCAGCACGCCATGTACACTTCGACCAATATCCGGGTAATTCTAAAGTGCATAATTAAGTTTTTCAGTCTACATAGTCTTGCCAATATCCGCTGTTTACATATATTTTCATAGCAACATGCATGCAATACGCAGACTGAGGATTAATTACGATATTAACACAACCGAAAATAAGAAAATTGCAAAATAAATTATCGCAAAAATCTTGCAATATTTTTAATTCAAAGATGTCGCCGAAAAGAAAACCCGTGATCAACTACAGTAGTTCACAGATGAAGGCCCGTCAACAATATAAACTTGTGGCGACATCTGATGAATACATTCAGAGATATTTGAATTTTAAGTGCGTGGGCCTTATTGCCACCCCGGGCCTTATTCGGCACAGTGACCTTAGATGTTCGTTTTCTAAGAATACTTGGCTTTTGATAATAAGCAGCGTAGCTAAATGCCAAACCTTATTCATTCCATCTACAAAAGAATAACTTGATAAAACTGACTCATACATATCAGCAGTGGCGTAACTAGGGGTTCGTGCGCCCGGGGCAAGAATTTCCTGAAAATTTTTTTCTTACTTCCGCCAAAAATTCTGATGACTTTTTTTTTTTTGCTTTTCCGTCTTTTTTCATGAAAAAAGTGGTTACATTATCACAAGCCTCATTTTGCGCCCCCCCTGGCGCCTGCGCCCCTGCCAGACTCGTGCATAATAGTTACTTTTTCTACTTTTTACCTATTCTTGCCTGATTTCTGTAAAAAAAAATTTCTAAACCCTAATTTTGCGCCCCCCGTCCTGCGCCCGGGGCGGCCGCCCCCTGCCCCCCTCGTTACGCCACTGCATATCAGCAACATTTGAGTTTACGATAATAAAAACCTGAGTTTACAAATATCTTCATTGTTCAACACAGCCCTACCATTTTGAGGCATGTAGGCCTATCTGTTTGCGTATTACCTATTAAAGCGTATACCAGAAAAAATATAAGGGTCTAGCACCGAAAAAGACTCTTGGCGTTTTTCTGCACCTGGTTTCCGGGAGCCAAAATTTCATTTGTGTGTTCGACTCTTGAAATGAACTCGTTCCAGATGGATAAATTCGCCGACGATAGATCCATCGGACTGTGTGTTGCGATGAGATTGGCGAATAAAGGGTCGTCATCGAAGTCAGTAAGGTCGGTGTTATTGATCACAACGGGTATCACGGAACCCGGATGTGAAGTGTAGGATCTCAGAGTGACCTCACGACACCAATCGTCACCCTTGAACGATTTCGACAACACCAGAACGACGACGCGAGATTTCTTGCATCCGTCCAAGATCGCGTCGGCCATGGATGCTCCGATAAGGAAATTATCCGGGGTTATTACTTTCAAGTGTTTGAGTTTCTCCAGGAGGACTCTACGTACCCAGTGACGGTCGTCATCTTGAAAGTAGACGAATACATCGAATTCATAGTTCTCAGACGTGTAAGCAGGATGATTGGACAGGTATTGGATGAAGTGCACGATGTAAGGTCGCAAGTCCATGCATTGCATCATTCTGGCAACGTCCGAAGGAGTGTATCGCTTTTTGTAGACCACGAAGAGAGCGATTGCCAACAGCACGAGCACCAGAAATCCGATGATCACTGGAACGATGAACTTTGGACTCATGTAGAACGGATTCTCTCTGCTACACCACCAGTATTCTTGTAGGGTCTTGTTGGAGTTAGCCACGAGATCTGCGTAGCTGAGACGCTTACCGTCGTAGGTGCAGTAAACGTCTGTTAGAGATAACATCATTTGTCTTAGAAGTTTGTGGTCGAGACCACCACATGGACAGGTGGCTTGCAATTGCTTCAGAGATTTGCAATTGTTCTGGAGTTCTGTGATGCTCAGTGTATTGACGCTCACCTTACTTCCACTCGGATGTAGACACGTGTATTCTTCAGAGTTTTCGAAAGAGACTTTCTTCGTGGATTTCAACCAAACGACAAAGTCTGTTGCATTACAGAGGCAACTCAAAGGATTTCTGCTGAGGTCGATCGTTAGCTTTGTTCTATTGTCATCGCTGCTCTGAAGAGATTCCAACTCATCGATCATTTCCCTTGAAAATATTTGTATTGAGTTGTCCGTTAGATTTAATAGAGACAAGTTTCCAGAAGGATGCAGCTTCGCTTGGAAAGTTTCGATCATGTTACTCGACAGATTGAGTAATTGCAGAGCACTTAATTCAGAAAACATCATTCGTGGTATTCGACTTATTCCACAACCAGATAAGTCTAGTGAACGCAGACTGTGATTCTGAAACTTGAACAGACTTCCTTCAACATCTGCAGCAATCGATTCCCCAATGTTATTCCGTCCAAGTAACAAAATCTCTAGACTTGGCATCTCGTGAAATAATGAGTATGAGATGGAATTCATACTTGTTTCTTGTAGATTGAAAAATCTCAGTTTTCTTAAACCTCTCATCGTTCCTGGAATCTCTCCCAATGGGCTTTTGGAAAAATCGAAGTATTCTATTTCTGTACGTTCGTCAAAGCAGACTTCAACATTCGAGTTGGCGTAAAAGAAATTGATGTTTTTCACGACGAATCGTTTTAATGTAGGGCTGAACTTGAGCCAAACATTGTAATAGCATTTATTTGATTTTTTCAAACTTGAGAAGTAGTACGACAGCTTTTCATCTAATAGGCCTTTGTCTAAGATATTGTTACGTCTTCTCCGGTTCAATGACCTCCGCTTGCGCCACTTACTCCTACTTGAGTAGGAGAAGTTGACTTCTTCGATGTGTTCAAGGAAAATAAGAGAATCTAACGAGAAACTCATTGCTACTGCATCTGTCAGCCAGTACATGCTACACTCGAAGTACTTCAGATACGGTAGGACACTGGACAGTGTGCCAGTGACGGAATTGAAGTCGTTGCTGGTTAATACCAGGGACGTTATGTTGACGCCAGATATTCGGAAAAGATTGTTCAGATCAAGAACTTTCTCTTTATTGACCTTCGTGTGGATGCTGTCCATCGTGATTTCCTCCAGCGATGAGTTTGAGAGTCCCAGCAGAGCATCGCCCAGCTGACTATACGTTAGAAATTGTCCACCGAATCCGATGAGGCGGATTTTTTTCAGACTCACGAGTGGACGAAATAGGTCACTGTCGATGTGATGAATTCGTTCAAAGCCTTGCAATGACAACTCCACAAGTCCTTGAAGGTTTACGAAGGTGTCGCTCTTTAACCTCTGGAAAGATTGGCTCTCATCTGACATTGGAGCATAGATGTCTAGTTTTCGTATCAGACTGTTTTTTGGGAAGAGCCTAGTGGGAATCCAGTCCATCGTCTGCGTAGTGCAGTTAATCAAATGCAGCACCAATCTCTCCGAGAGGTTTGCCTCGGTTGGAATGCTGACGTTCTCGATTGGAACACCGTAGCATGCCACAATGCTGGTGTTACCATCTTTCGTCCAATTATAGTGGTTCAAACATATCGGATGTTCAGTTATATTCTGTGTCAGTGCTGTCACCAATCCAGCCATTACAATAATCCACGAATTCATCATCACAGTTCTTGCGCATTGATCTCCTATGAAATAGTAACAGACACTTGGAAGGGATACACCATGTTAGTCATTTTATTGTCATTTTTTGAATACTTTACAGGAAAGGCAAAAGACGTTGAAGGTTAAAAACACCATCAGTTATTTACGCCAGAGCTTCGAGGTTGGGGGTGGGGCAAGGTACCTATTTGGGCTTACAGCAGAGTGCAACGGCATAGCTCTTGCTGGGGCAAAGTCCAAAAATGCTGGAGATTGTTTGCTTTATACGTAACTATAGAACTACACAGGTCTATATCCAATAATTAGAGTTATCAATCTAATGCTATGTCCATTATCCGGATGACATATTATGTTGTGTTGTGTCGTTAACATTCAGTCAAGTTTAAGTGGAGACGCTATCATAAGCGCTACCTGTGTGTAGCCTAGGCCTACTATATCGCTTTATGTCCAGAAATTTAGACAGTATTAAACAACTACAAAGGTATAAGTCATAAGCCAGTAATCAGAGAATATCATCAAGCTTAATAGTCTTTTTTATGTAGAAAGAAATATAAAGCAAAACACAAGAACATTGGAAATGTTTTAAATGAGGGTAACAGAAGTAAGTTAGGCCGACATTAACACTGTTAGAAAAGTGTCCAATTACTACCTTCAGCTTCAGTTCTCGTCGAGCTTAACTCTTATAGGCTACCGCATTCCGTACGTAGGCCTACGTACTGCATTCGTCAAAATGCGATTGGAATGGTAGCGACGTGTTGTGTAGTATCCAATGCAGGGGAAAGACAGACCAACTACGTTAACTAACTAGACATATTACATTGGTTCAAACAGGATGTCAACTAACTATGCTAGTTTGTGCAGGTCTACGCTGCGATCACTCATTATGAGTAATTCTATAACCGGGTCATATATATTTGCAGGGCTTCGTGACTAGCTATTGCTTATTTACATCCTTGGTTCAGGCACGAAGCCTGACTTAATTTCACGAGAAGGCAACTTCACAGACCATTCACAAAATCCAGGTCATTGGGCTGATTTTTCAATCGAATTTACCAAGAAAGAGGAGGCAACATCCTCCTCGTGCCTCTATTTAGCTACGCCTTTGCCTTGTTTGTATTGTTAAGTGTATGACGCGTTTGTTGTGTCAGTGCTTGTGTGCACTTGGCGGCGTGGACAAGCTGTAAGCCGCCGCGGACTTAACCATTATGTTACGGCTGGTTGCATGCAAGCTCTATCATGTGCGTAACCGAGCACCATGCATCGGTGCCCTCACGTTGGGGCAAGGAAATGCTCAACTTCCTGTTTCATTATAACGTGTCACAGGGATGGGCAGTAATTTAATTGATCTAATTGAAATTGTGTAATTTGAATTACAATGTTATTGGTTATTTGTAATTTGTTACTCTGGATCAATGTAATTTGTAATTTGTAATTGAATTACATTTTATCACGTAATTTGTAATTTCAAATTACATCTGTAAAATCAATTTATTTTGAAAAAAAACTAGAACTAGAGACTCCACAACTAGAGCAGTTTTGAAAGCATCTTTTCCTTATCTTGATCACCATCACTATAGTATCTCCGGAATGAACGATAGCAACACTGAACTCTTTGAATGCTTTCACAAAATTGGAGCCATTGTCTGAAATGGTAGCAGCAATTTCGTCATGTGTCAGACCGAGCTCATAATGTATTGGAAAAATGAGTTGTGCTACTCCACCACACGTGTGTGATCCAACAAAACGTGAGCATGCTAGGGCGACTGAGCGTTGCTCAAATGTACATGCATCGACATGGGCGTCGAGAGCCAAGGCGGGCCCCGGGGCAGACACTTCTCAGAGTCTAGCAGGGCCCCTTGTTTTTTCGATTTTATCTGTAGGCCTAAGCCCGAATCTGATATAAGACTGTAAAAAGGTTATCAAACTACATTTAATGAATAATAATAATGGTAATATTAATAATAGTAAAAGTAAATGTAAAAATCAATTTTAAAGATCCATCTCTGACACTAATTATAAAGAAATTTACAAAAAGATGAAAATGTCATTAGGCTATGTGAATGTGATAAATGATTTTAATTTTTACAGTTACAACAGAAATTTACCGTGTCTACATGTAGTAAAAATGTGCTTTGCGGGCTTTCCGGCTTGCAAACAATTCGATCACGGCACCGAAGTCTAATTTTCTTGCTAGGCAGGCATGAAACTGCTTCCATTTTTACCCATTTTCAGGCTCTACGTCAACTTGACTTGTGACAGTTGTCGCATAATCGCATTATGATTATGATGTCCAATCTCAGGAGGTGAGGATATGTCACTTGCAATGTCTACATAGACTACATCAACAACTCGCTCTGTGCCATGATCATCAACTCCAATAGCCTACTACTACTATTACTACTAGCGATGATATTGTCAGCTTGATTTGCAGCATCATTCGCTTTTGATAAAATTGAAAATCCAAGACTGAAGGATTGTATTCCTGACTTTCGCTAATCTTTCTTTCCTTTTTTGAGCTCCAGATTTCTGATGGTAATTCATGGTCTAATTTGTCAACTTAAAGGAATATAATATAACTATAATCTATTGGTAATTTGGTATCAATTATTTATTATGACAACTTATATCCAGTTGTAAGTTCAAGTATTATTTATTTGGATAATAACTCAAATTTCAATTCATAAATTTACATCCAGTTAAAGATTTAATGGCTGCCAGAAAAACAATAGGCCTAAGCCTAATTTATTCTAGGCCGACTGCTGATGAATCTCAAATATAATACTGATAGCAGTCTTTTCGAAATTAAAGTTATTCAACTATAATAATTATGACCACAACAGTTGTGACTTAAATAACTGAAATAGTAGGATAGCCTTTATCAAGCAGTAGCGTGGCTAGTATTTTTACCATAGGGGTGCGTACTGCGAAGTACTGGACTGCTGGGCTACGCATATGATTCTGGTGGAGTAGGCCTATGGAATTCAGTCAGAAATCGATATTTGTCTGCTACTGTGCTCGCGCCTTTATTCTTTGACTGAACAACCGAGACTATGTTAAGTGACAGAGCTACTAAATCGTTTTCGTTGAAAACATTGCCAATAGAATATTATCTGTAGTGCTAACTAACCTCTTCAGTCCAATTTTCACCGTAACATTCGTTACTGTCTTGCTTTTCTGGCAGAGATTCAATAGACCGGATTCTCTATTATAAAGCTTCATCAACTAGCTATTAAATTGAAGAATTTAAATTAAATCGCTATATTGTTTAAAAGTAAACGAATGGATTAGCATCATTAGCGACTGTAGGCTATTCTGAACATGAATAACTACTTTCGCAATAGATAGACTTGTGAGAAAGACAGACAGAAATAGGGCCTACAGAGAGAGAGAGAAATAGGGACAAACAGACAGACAGAGAGAGGAGCGCAAGAGACACAGAGAGAGCGAGAGCGAGAGAGACAGAGACAGAGAGAGACAGAGACAGAGAGACAGAGAGAGACAGAGACAGAGAGCGAGCGAGAGAGAGAGCGAGAGAGAGAGAGAGCGAGAGACAGAGAGAGACATACAAACCGACAGAGACAGACAGACAGAGACACAGAGCCAGACAAGGCAGATATTATTTCCAGCATTCCTCAGCCCTGGAGATGAGTGATGGTAAAGCCGAGGTAAATGCATGGTATGCGGTTGTTGTAGATCTGAGGGGAGAATCTCTTGCCCTATTTATATTGTTGTTCATCCGAATGAAAGTATCTTCGTGTATAACTGTGTTCGCTTTTACTTTGGGTCAAATACTATGACACATCGGGTGACCTGTATATAATGCAGACACCACACATACAGTATTACGTCTATGGCCCTGTGTATCATGATTCATCAAGCATCCGTCATATAGAGACTGCATTGGGCCAAAACCCACAGGTTTTATCAGTTTGAGCAAAATTGTAGACATTTCCGGGCCCTTGCCATAGAACCGGGCCCCCAAAACCCACAGGTTTCTTCAGTTTGAGCAAAGTTTTAGACATTTCAGGGCCCCTGTCATAGAACCGGGCCCCGGGGCAGTAACCCCCCCTGACCCCCCCTCTCATCGGCCCTGTGCATCGATCCAGTGACAGGTTACTCCCATGTAGGCCTAACGTCTGCGTTTAGTAGACCACATATCTGCAGTCGTGCAGGTAAATCGTTTTTCAGATTGCTCTCATTCGATTATCTACTCAGTCTACTGCATCACGTATTCGTCGACCTAACGTAAATCGGGCCATGACTGTGGCATCTGAGTTGAGACCAGTTACAAGTTCTTTAAATCCAGTTGCTCAGCGAATGACAAAGAATGCATGCCCTTTGTAACAAAATTTGTAATTAGTGCGTCAACCTTACACTGAGGTACTGACAGTACTGTTTGTCTCATCTTAAGAAGTGTTTTTTTATACTGATTTGGTTGATAAGGAAAAAGATGCTTTCAAAACTGAATTATTTTGTCACCTTTGATGAAGTTTTTCTTGGAGTGTCGCGTCCTGCCCTTCCTCTAAGGGGCAGTAGCGCTCCTGTAGAGCGACGTCCGGTATTATGCTAACAGGATTTGAACCTGACGCAGACCTGGGTTTTACATCTAAGGACCTAGCCTTTGTTATCGCGGACAAGGCATAAGATACTGGCACTTTTGACATTAATCTGGCGCTAGGACGGGGTAGAGCGGCATCAGTCAATTTGACGGGCGCGCTAACTACTGACTCTGAGCGGGCTCCAGGTACCAGGCCGTGAATATTGTCCGCGCCTTCCTCTGAAGGCTTTGCCAAGGGGGAGCAACCCTGCAGGATTCTAACCCTCTACAGGCAGAATTTCTTTAGCTAATAATTGCCGCTCAGTCTGTAGGTAGCCTACGACATGATCTAACTGACTAGCCTGCTCTAATTGGCGCTCTGTTAGTTGCTGAAGAAGGACACTTAGGCTACATCAGTAACTTTCTGTGCTAGATCGATTGAATCAGACATTGATAGTTTCTTATCTTTTCTTGTGAAATCCAAATTAAAAGAGCAATTACATACAAAATTCTTTACACGTATATTTTACAAGCACCCGGTCCTTCAGATAAAGGTCACTAGTTCAAAACCTAGGTAAAATAATCACCGTTGGTGTCTTGATTAGCAACAGAAACTAAAAATAGCAATCACGCAATAAATCACACATTAGCGATTATAAGTTTACGCAGCACTAACCCTGCGATCACAAAGAAACAGTGGAGAAGTCGAATGCGATCAGGAACTCAACCCTGAACCTTCTCACGTCAAGGCACACACCCAAAACACCGATCGAGCAGCTTTTGTGGTCGACGTGTTGTGTCCTCGAACTACTCAGCGCGAATCCCACGCACAGCACAGCGCGTCAGATTTTATAGAGCCAAATTGGCGGGAGCGGTTAGCGCCAATTTCGGGCCAATCGCCGCCCACCGCGCGAGTGCAGAAACCAATGGCAGCGCTGTAAAAGACAATGAGATATTATTATCATCGCTAGAGGGAACATGGCGTATATTCCCTTCGCTAATTTTTGAAGCCACAACCATAGATATAATAACACCTTATCGAGAGCTCCGCAGTTAATTTAAATTGAAATGACGCGTTTTGATTGGTTGAAATTCATGGACGCAGTCAAGCTTAAGCGAGACTGTTTAATTTATTTTCAAAGCTTACGACTTGCAAAAAGTACAACACGCAAAATAACAACTTATCGATTAAATAATATTCCAACGGCCTCGTTTTCGGGCTTTAATAACTTGCCGCATCCACACACTACACAATTCAACTTTCGATCGTGTCGCCATTTTGAGCGGGCTCGGGGTCAAGGCCGTTATGGTTACTCGTTAGCGGGCTCGGGGTCACAGCCTCAACAAAGATGGCGGATGCGGGCTCTAGTGATATATTTATATATATTATACATCTCTATGGTAAAAGGGCGTTGACCAAAGAGCAGCTATAATAATAGATTCACCATATCTAATAGCGGTCGCTAGAGGGCAGGCGAGGCGCATCAAGCGAACCAGAGTGGATAGTTCACAACAGGAGTATATCATAGATGACAGCAAGGAACTAATGACTCTTCAAACGCAACTGGAAAGATATTAGGGCCTATTTATACAATTTCATTCTGCACTTCCTTCATCTGCCCTGGTACACAAACTCATCATAGTTTTGCAAGCACGATTGCAAGGTCAAACAGATATCAATTATAGTTATCGGGTAACTTTTTCGAACAGTTGCTACTTCTTAGAGAAAATTAAATAAACCGTTTCAAATAGTGTAATACAAAATTACAAGTTAACAGTGGAAATAAAGCATGTGCTTCCTGACTGAATATCTTGATCCAACTATGCGTGTAATTTGTAATTTGATCTAATTGAAATTACGTAATTTTTAATTTCCAGAAAATTTATAAAGTAATTTGTAATTTGTAATTCAATTAAATTTTCCCAAGTAATTTGTAATTTGTAATTCAATTACATTTCACTGTGTAATTTGCTCATCCCTGAATCTGATGACACGATGATTAGAGCGATATAGTATAAGTATGTTCTACATGTCAAGGAGCCATTGATTATCGCTATAACTTGTACATGTACATGTAGGTCTACATCCTGGACAGGCCCGCATTAAGGGGTGCTAAGCTACAGAATCCGGGCCCGCAGTTTTAATGAGCCCGCATTTTATAGATAGGTGAGTGGTGGACCGGTGGTTGTCAGAGGGGGCTTTGGAAGGAAATCACAGCACCCGGACCCGCACTAGCCTTAATGCGGATTTGATCCTGGACCCTTTCGGCGTTTTTGTCAGGATAATTTAATATGACAGTTGCTCTGTCCATACTCTTTCATTTTCTCAGTAGCGATGTACAGTGTACGCAACAAGCGTCTTGATACGCACCCAAAAGAATATACGTCGTGAGGATCAGTTTATTCAAAGGTGCTCAGTCAAGAGAGAATCTTTAGCCAGATAGCGTCAAGTTCGGTTCTGTGGAAAGATCCATGTAAGGGTCAGATGAAAAGGCTATGGTGGATGGCTTTTGAATTGGAGCAGCGAGAGAGTTAAGAGGGAAAGAAGGAATCTGGATTTATGGAAGAGGAGTGCTTTCCGTTTAAAGTGAAAGACTCGCGAAGAGATTGCGTGCGTGCAAGATGATGAGTTTGTGGAAGTGGTGCGATAATGATCGCAATTCCAGTGTAAGTTTATTCCAGAGAAGAGAAGCAGCTAGAGCAAACTCAGCAAAGGAGCGATTTCCAATTGTTAGGATGTGGTGACATGGTGTTATCATCAAATTCAGGGTCTACTCACAGTGCTAAATGGGATAATTCCACCAACCACACGCATTTGGATATGAATGTGAATGAATTAATCAATTTAAAATGTTTTCTTTAATAATAATAAAAATAATAATAGTGATGATGATGATGTAAGACGACGATGATGATGACGACAAAAATTATAATGATGATGATGATGATGATGGCGATGATGATGATAATAGCAACAGCAACATTCAATCATTCATTCATTCATTCTTGGGACTTATATAGCGCCCTTCAAGAAACCTACTCACAAGAGCTCCCAGCCCAGTCACGGTTAAAAAAGGACTTGAATGATTTATAAAACCCAGTTTGATTGGTCAGATGTTATAAGCGCAGCTCCGACGGCCCGACGAGAGGTTATTCAAGATGGAGGACACATGACCGAGAAATCTCGGCGTTACCAACATTTCGCAGCCAAGCGAACCCGTGGAACCCGGAGTTCCCCCTCGAATTTAGGAATTCGCCAAACGAACCGAACAGCCGAGCGCAGAACCCGATCTAGTCGCCCCAGAACCCCAAGGGTGAAGGGGGAGACCAACGAAGATCGAGCAGCAGTGGTCAATTCGACTATATATTAAATTACTAGTCGAATTGACCACTGCTGCTCGATCATCGTTGGAGTAGTGCATGCACAAGAACCACTAGAGCGTCATGAGAAAGAGAGCGAAAAACTACTCAGAGCTGGCGAAGTTGATAATAACTGCTTCGAGAGACTAATTAAGTTCACATGTTGGGAAAGAATAAGTTCCCAGTCAAGTGGGACCCAGGTCACGGATCGTGAGCGAACATGGGCGCCCGCAGAAATTTTTGCAGTGGGAACTTTAGCAAAAGTCATAAACATCAGTATAGGCCCTACCATGGGCGTATTTACAGGTGGTTTTACGGTTTCAACCCCCCCCACAATAAATCCATAACTGTTATTAAACACCAAAAATGTAGAAAAATACGACCATTTCCAATGGAAACCCCGAAAGCTAAAACCCCTCCGAAATTTTTTCCTGGCTACGCCCCTGGGTACTACTAGGCCCTATAGTGCGCATTGGAAGCGGCAATGCATAGTTTCTATATATTTGGCTTAGTTTGTGCAATTTCTTGCACATTCATTGGAGTCTTTAGCCTATGTTTTGTAAATGCAGAGGCTATAAATGAACCTTGAAAGTCGCGATTTTCTCAGGGCAGACGCTTAAGTCTTCTTTTCAGCCAATGCAATGTTATTATGGCTTCATCAACTACATGTACCTTTCACTGGTACAGAACGTTATAATAAGATAACTGCGAGATACTCTGATACGCCATGTATTCAACCACTTCTGATGGTAAAACCAACGACCTGGTAAACCGCCTGGGCTTCCGTGTCTAATGCTAAGCATGTGGACTCTCGACCGTATATGCATGCGACCCAGTGCACACAATATGCAATTAACTGCAGATGATAGCATCTTACCTCGGCTATTTTTCTTTATTTAATGCTACCGAGATAAAATGCAGCGATTGCCTACCTTTAACTATATGAGCAACTTCAAACGCAGATGTGTGAGAAGGGGAATGAACAGAGAGTTAAAGAAACTTGACGCTTAATCAGCAGGTATAGTGTAGCTCGAGCCTACCTATGACCAAATTTAGTGGTAAATTTGGACATGTCGAAAAGTTGACTATTCGAATTTAGGTATATTATAGATCACTTACAAGAAATGTCTTGTTGTTAGTAAATGAAATAAAACATTCGGTTTAAGAGCACGAGGCTAATACATCTGTAATGGCACAAACTTGGGTCTTTGTCAATATTTATTTGCATATAAGTCCTGCTACCTGCCTGCAAACGTCTTCCACAGTTAAGCTGCGAAAGTGTCCAACAACGAGTGATGAGAGTGATGGATGTTTGGCGAAGAGCGTATTGAAGGTTATGTAGTCCTCTTAAAATATCCTGCCACTAGCGAGCACTACTGTCCATTGACTGACAAATACGTTTATTTGACTACGCTGTCATATCGAAGATGACTGGGGGGCTTTGGCATCGTCTGAATCCTGAACTCCGCTTGGCCTGCAGCCACTCTAATACCGTAACTGTTGGAGCTGGTGGAACTCAATCTGGTGAGTGGTGACCCACCCCCACAATGGCCCGCTAGATAAGAGCCGCATTGCTGCCCAAGTGGGGCACGGTCTAGATGTCAATCGTTAGGCGGCGAAAAGGTTTGATGAATATCTTTTGATGCTTCTTATAACGTCCGCTGTATATCTCAGAGGAACCATTAAGGACGGAGAGGGACGTACTCTGGTGTCAGGTCGAGTAGGCTGGACCAAGGCATGGAGGCCTTAATTTATATCGGAGTCCACGACCAAGGTCATAATCAGTGGCGTAACGAAGGGTTTCAGTGCCCAGGGCCCAGGGGCAAGGCTTGATGACTGAGCCCCCTTTAATTTTCTTGTTGACTTTAATCGTTCTTGTCATAGTGCTGTGTACCACTGAAAGCTAATTTTGCGCCCCTCTGGTGCTGCGCCCGAGGGCGGCTGCCCCTCTGCCCCTTCGTTACGCCACTGGTCTTAATAGATGCATATTAAGACCTCCTTGGATGGAAGTACGATGTGTCCCAACGGGCTGCTGCTGCAGATATCGATGGGGTTGATTAAGCTGCCATCAACGGACTCTGGCTATATGATACCTGCTGTAAGACTTACTGGTATAATTATATACTATGTTAGACACATACCGTGTATAAATATATGCATATATATAATTATACAGGGTGGGCCATTAAAAATCAGAACATCGCGCTCGATCTGAATTATTTATTTAATTTTCTTTACAAAATGCAAGTAACTTGTTGCTAAATGTTATATTCTGTGTCCGCCTCGGTTTTCAACAATTTCTCCTAAACTTCTGTGCGACGCGATCGTCATAATGATGCTCCCGTCTATAAATCTCTGGGACATTTTCGCCACTCCTCAACAATGGCCAACTTCAGTTGTTCTATTGTTGTAAATTTACGACGACGGTAGGTTTTTGTTTAAGGGCACCCCAAACTACATAGTCTCCCGGCTTTAGGTCTGGGCTATTTGAAGGCCACATGTCTGATTCCATGAAGGTTCTCCTAATGATGGAAGTTGAGTGTTTGTTGCTGTGTGTGAAGGAACTTCGCCCTGCTGCAGCGTCTATTTGTGACGATTACATATTGCTCAGGAAGTAAACCTCTTTCTAAAACGTGATCAGAATGGTATTTACGGTTTACTTTGACTTCGAGTCCAACAAATACTATTGGGTTTTCCCATCCGAGACACACCAGCCAAAACCAAAGATCTTGGAGATTTCGACTGTCAAAACCAAGATGCTGCGACTGAAATGTCCACGTTCCAATACAAGTCTTGTTGCTGGAATTTGCTTTTCTTTCTTACATCAGAATAAACACCATCACCTTGAGAATTAACTGGTGTGGCAACTCTAAATGTCTTTTCATCTGTGAACCAAATGCTTGGTGCTATTCATTCGTTAAGAAACATTTCAAATAGCTGCTGACTTCGTTGCGGGCGTTTTAATTTACAGCCTTCGTTGTCACCTGCCCCATCACATTACTCAAAACACAATGCGATATTTTAGTAAACACGACTGAATGCGAAGTTATCATTTTTAATGGCCCACCCGGTATATATCACACATGTACATTGATCGTCATGCGTATATATGACGATGGCCAACGACGAAACGACGAAAAAATATATTTATACTCGGAATTTCATTATTTAAAAATATATTAATTTTAATTATATATATTGATTCAAAATCAAAAAGGCGCACTTGCCACCACCCCTCTTGCCCCAAGGTGCGGGCGCCCATGCCTGGTTTCCGGGAGCCTAAATTTAATTTGTGTGTTCGACTCTTGAAATGAACTCGTTCCAGATGGATAAATTCGCCGATGATAGATCCATCGGACTGTGTGTTGCGATGAGATTGGCGAATAAAGGGTCGTCATCGAAGTCAGTAAGGTCGGTGTTATTGATCACAATGGGTATCACGGAACCCGGATGTGAAGTGTAGGATCTCAGAGTGACCTCACGACACCAATCGTCACCCTTGAACGACTTCGACAGCACCAGAATGACGACGCGAGATTTCTTGCATCCGTCCAAGATCGCGTCGGCCATGGATGCTCCGATAAGGAAATCATCCGAGGTTATTACCTTCAAGTGTTTGAGTTTTTCCAGGAGGACTCTACGTACCCAGGGTCGGTCGTCATCTTGAAAGTAGACGAATACATCGAATTCATAGTTCTCCGACGTGTAAGCAGGATGGTTGGACAGGTATTGGATGAAGTGCATGATGTAAGGTCGCAAGTCCATGCATTGCATCATTCTGGCAATGTCCGAAGGAGTGTATCGCTTTTTGTAGACCACGAAGAGAGCGATTGCCAACAGCACGAGCACCAGAAATCCGATGATCACTGGAACGATGAACTTTGGACTCATGTAGAACGGATTCTCTCTGCTACACCACCAGTATTCTTGTAGGGTCTTGTTGGAGTTAGCCACGAGATCTGCGTAGCTGAGACGCTTACCGTCGTAGGTGCAGTAAACGTCTGTTAGAGATAACATCATTTGTCTTAGAAGTTTGTAGTCGAGACCACCACATGGACAAGTGGTTTGCAATTGCCTCAGAGATTTGCAATTGTTCTGGAGTTCTGCGATGCTCAGTGTATTGACGCTCACCTTATTTCCACTCGGATGTAGACACGTGTATTCTTCAGAATTTTTGAAAGAGACTTTCTTCGTGGATTTCAACCAAACGACAAGGTCCGTTTCATTACAGAGGCAACTCAAAGGATTTCTACTGAGGTCGATCGTTAGCTTTGTTCTATTGTCATCGCTGCTCCGAAGAGATTCCAACTCAAAGATCATTTCCCTTGAAAATATTCGTATTGAGTTGTCGCTTAGATTTAGTAGGGACAAGTTTCCAGAAGGATGCAGCATCACTTGGAAAGTTTCGATCATGTTACTCGACAGATTGAGTAATTGCAAAGCACTTAATTCAGAAAACATCAGTTGTGGTATTCGACTTATTCCACAACCAGATAAGTCTAGTGAACGCAGACTGTGATTCTGAAACTTGAACAGACTTCCTTCAACATCTGCAGCAACCGATTCCCCAATGTTGTTCCGTCCAAGTAACAAAATCTCTAGAGTTAGCATCTCGTGAAATAATGAGTATGAGATGGAATTCATACTCGTTTCTTGTAGATTTAAAAATCTCAGTTTTCTTAAACCTCTCATCGTTCCTGGTATCTCTCTCATTGGGCTTTTGGAAAAATCGATGTATTCTATTTCTGTACGTTCGTCAAAGCAGACTTCAACATTCGGCTTGCCGTAAAAGAAAGCGATGTTTTTCACGGCGAATCGTTTTAATGTAGGGCTGAACTTGAGCCAAACATCGTAATAGCATTTATTTGATTTGTTCAAACTTAAGAAGTAGTCCGACATCGTTTCATCTAATACGTCTAAGATATTGTAACGTCTTCTCCGGTTCAATGACCTCCGCTTGCGCCTCTTATTTCTACTTGAGTAGGAGAAGTTGACTTCTTCGATGTGTTCAAGGAAAATGAGAGAATCAAGACAGAAGTTCATTGCTACTGCATATGTCAGCCTGTACATGCTACACTCGAAGTACTTCAGAGACGGTAGGACACTGGACAGTGTGCCAGTGACGGAATTGAAGTCGTTGCTGGTTAATACCAGGGACGTTATGTTGACGCCAGATATTCGGAAAAGATTGTTCAGATCAAGAGCTTTTTCTTTATTGGCCTTCGTGTGGATGCTGTCCAACGTGATTTCCTGCAGCGATGAGTTTGAGAGTCCCAGCAGAGCATCGCCCAGCTGACCATACGTGAGAAACTGTCCACCGAATCCGTTGAGGCGGATTTTTTTCAGACTCACGAGTGGACGAAATACGTCACGGTCGATGTGACGAATTCGTTCAAATCCGTGCAATGACAACTCCACAAGTCCTTGAAGGTTTACGAAGGTGTCGCTCTTTAACCTCTGGAAAGATTGGCTCCCTTCTGACGCTGGAGCATAGATGTCTAGTTTTCGTATCAGATTGTTTTCTGGGAAGAGTCCAGTGGGAATCCAGTCCATCGTCTGCGTAGCGCAGTTAATCAATTCCAGCACCAATCTCTCCGAGAGGTTTGCCTCGGTTGGAATGCTGACGTTCTCGATTGGAACACCGTAGCATGCCACAATGCTGGTGTTACCATCTTTCGTCCAATAATAGCGGTTCAAACATATCGGATGTTGAGTTACATCCTGTGTCAGTGCTGTCACCAATCCAGCCATTACAATAATCCACGAAATCATAATCACAGATCACCTGTGAAATAGTAACAGACACTTGCAAGGGAAACCTCATGTTAGTCATTTTATTGTCATTTTTTGAATACTTTACAGGAAGGCAACAGACGTTGAAGGTTAAAAACACCATCAGTTATTTACGCCAGAGCTTCGAGGTTGGGTGGGGCAAGGTACCTATTTGGGCTTACAGCAGTGTGCAACGGCAGGGCTCTTCCTGGGAGCAAAGTCCAAAAATGCTGGAGATTGTTTGCTTTACGTAACTATAGAACTACACAGGTCTATGTCCAATAATTAGAATTATCAATCTAATGCTATGTCCGTTATCCGGATGACATAATATTATGTTGTGTCGCGAACATGCAGCCAAGTTTAAGTGGAGACGCTATCATAAGCGCTACCTGTGTGTAGCCTACTATACCGCTTTATGTCCAGGAGTTTAGACAGTATTAAACAACTACAGAGGTATAAGTCCTGATCCAATAGTATTCCTTTGCCCCTCCCTCCCAAGGGCGTCGCTGATGATTTACACTCATCAGAAGCGTTTTTCGGAGATTTATCATCTTTCTACTGAGGTGCAAGCAGGAAAGCAGTAACCCTACAGCAGGACAGCTTCTTATATATAGGCCTACTTCGCATTGCTTCTTATTTGCCCACTCAATTTTCTACACAATCAAAAAGGTTTTAGGGCTGAAATGGCTCAGATCAGAGCGACGGATTTGTTGTCCTTTTCGAGCTGATCAAATGTCTTAGCATTCCATCCATTCAGTACTGTTACAGTAGATCTCGACGCTTTTTGTCTTTGCAGCAGTCACCTCCGTGATTCGTCTCTGTCATTCGCACCTGTATGTGAGAATGGCCAATATAATCCTATATGATGTGCGATTCTGTGATTCAGAGCGTAATCGTAATTGCAATCTCCAAACTTCTAAAGCGCCACTCGAAAGCCAAGCGCAGGGCACCAGCTTATTCACGAGCGTCGTTCATTTGCGACTCGTGTGGTTCATAAAGTTGCGTGGCGCTGATTCAAGAGGACAACAGTGCATGAAATAATTTACACTGTGAAGACAATTCACGTTTGCTATAGGACTATGGACATAATAAACATGATAATTGTTTGTTGTGGTGTCTGTCTGGCTACTTCTCAGCCTGCCTCTCTGTCTCATCTGATCTGTTCGGCAAACTGCTAGAATAGCTTCGCTCCTCTGATCGGCGAACATTCTGCATGCTTAGTATTTTTCAAATGGCTTTATGAATACAAAGTAATCAGAAATTGGTTTGCTTTTTAGCTGACTGAGGATGGGTTAATTCATGGTGTCGCAAATAATTTTTATTTAAAATAATTTCATCCTACAGAATGTGCCACATCATCATAAGCCGGTAATCAGAGAATATCATCAAGCTTAAGAATCTTTCTTATGTAGAAAGAAAAATAAAGCAAAAACACAAGAACATTAGAAATGTTTTAAATGAGGGTAACAAAAGTTAGTTAGGCCGACGTTAACACTGTTAGAAAAGTGTCAAATTACTACCTTCAGCTTCAGTTCTCGTCGAGATTAACTCTTAAATCGCACTCCGTACGTAGACCTACGTACTGCTAATGTCAAAATGCGACTGGAATGGTAGCGACGTGTTGTGTAGTATCCAATGCAGGGGAAAGACAGACCAACTACGTTAACTAACTAGACATATTATATTGGTTCAAACAGGATGTTAACTAACTAGGCCTACGTTAATTTGTGCAGACCTACGCTGCGATCACTCATTATGAGTAATTTTATAACCGGGTCATGTATTTTTGCAGGGCTTCGTGACTATAGCTATTGTTTAATTGGCCTACATCATTGGTTTAGGCATGAAACCAGACTTAATTTCAAGAGGAGACAACTTCACAGACCATTGACAAAATCCTGGTCATTGGGTTAATTGGTCAATCGAATTTTCCAAGTAAGAGGAGGCAACATCCTCCTCGTGCCTCAATGCAGCTACGCCTTTGCCTTGTTTGCATTATAAAGTGTATGACGCGTTTGTTGTGTCAGTGCTTGTGTGCACTTGGCGGCGTGGACAAGCTGTAAGCCGCCGTGGACTTAACTATTATTTTACGGCTGTTTGCATGCAGGCTCCATCATGTGCGTAACCGAGCAACATGCATCGGCGCTCGCACGTTGGGGCAAGGGAACGCTCAGCTTCGGAAAGCTTCCTTTTTCATTATAGCGTGTCAGATGGATGGGCAGTAATTTAATTGATGTAATTGAAATTACGTAATTTGAATTACAATTTAATTGGTCATTTGTAATTTTTTAATCTGGATCAATGTAATTTGTAATTTGTAATTGAATTACATTTTTTCATGTAATTTGTAATTTCAAATTACATCTGTAAAATCAAATTACTTTGAAAAGAAAACTAGAACTAGAGATTCCACAACCAGAGCAGTTTTGGAAGCATCTTTTCCTTACCTTGATCACCATCACTATAGTATCTCTGGAATGAACGATAGCAACACTGAACTCTTTTAATGCTTTCACAAAATTGGTGCCATTGTCTGAAATGGTAGCAACAATTTCGTCGTGTGTGAGACCCATCTCATAATGTATTGCAAGCATGAGTTGCGCTACTCCATCACACGTGTGTGATCCAACAAAACGTGAGCATGCTAAGGCGACTGAGCGTTTTTCAAATGTACATGCATGAAGCATCGATCCAGTGACAGGTTACTCCCATGTAGGCCTAACGTCTGCGTTTAGTAGACCACATATCTGCAGTCGTGCAGGTAAATCGTTGTTCAGATTGCTCTCATTCGATTATCTACTCAGTCTACTTCATCACCTATTCGTCGGGTTCACTATCGATAGGGCGACTCCGAAAGAGTGACCATCAAAAAGGCGACCATAAAAGGGCGCCAATTTTAAAGGCGACTGATCGAAAAAGCGCCGATCAAAAGGGCGACCGAACTAAAGGGCGACCATCAAAAGGGCGACCTGTAGGCTGAAATCTCACCATATCGATCGTGAGTGTTAATGTCAGTTATGAATAAACGAAATGAAAAAATCACAATTTATAATGTTAGTTATTAGAGTAAATTAAACACTAATGATAGTAAACGAAACGAAAGTCTCTGCATAAGTCTCTACATAAATGTTCAATCTAAAAATAATTTCAATGCCTATTAGCAGGTTCATACGTTGAGTGTGAGGTTATGAGCTATCCCTCTGAGGTAATCCAGAGTAAACAACGATCACTCGGCAGTCAAAGTTCAGAAATTACATGACACATAGGCCTACAAAAGCCTGTTTGCCTATTTCTCTCTGATCTACCGTATTTCATCAACCGAACCACTAAGATCGTACACAGCGCGAACGTTCCATGTTCGCCCTTTTGATGGTCGCCCTTTAGTTCGGTCACCCTTTTGATCGGCGCTTTTTCGATCAGTCGCCTTTAAAATCGGCGCCCTTTTGTGGTCGCCCTTTTGATGGTCGCCCTTTCGGAGTCGCCATATCGATAGGATACCATTCGTCGACCTAACGTAAATCGGGCCATGACTGTGGCATCTGAGTTGAGACCAGTTACAAGTTCTTTAAATCCAGTTGCTCAGCGAATGACAAAGAATGCATGCCCTTTGTAACAAAATTTGTAATTAGTGCGTCAACCTTACACTGAGGTACTGACAGTACTGTTTGTCTCATCTTAAGAAGTGTTTTTGATACTGATTTGGTTGATAAGGAAAAAGATGCTTTCAAAATTGAATTATTTTGTCACCTTTGATGAAGTTTTTCTTGGAGTATATCATAGATGACAGCAAGGAACTAATGATGCTTCAAACGCAACTGTAAAGATATTATTTATACAATTTAATTCTGCACTTCATTCCTTCATCTGCGCTGGTACACAAACTCATTATACTTTTGCAAGCACGATTGCAAGGTCAAACAGATATCAATTATAGTTATCGGGTAACTTTTTCCAACAGTACTGTTGCTACTTCTTAGAGAAAATTAAATATACAGTTTCAAATAGTGTAATACAAATGGAAATAAAGCATGTGCTTCCTGACTGAATTTCTTGATCCAACTATGCGTGTAATTTGTAATTTGATGTAACTGAAATTACGTAATTTGTAATTTCCAGAAAATTTATAAAGTAATTTGTAATTTGTAATTCAATTAAATTATCCCGAGTAATTTGTAATTTGTAATTCAATTACATTTCACTGTTTAATTTGCCCATCCCTGAATCTGATGACACGATGATTAGAGCGATATAGTATAAGTATGTTCTGCATGTCAAGGAGCCCTTGATTATCGCTATAACTTGTAGGCTACATGTACATGTAGGTCTACATCCTAGACAGGCCCGCATTAAGGGAGTGCCAAGCTGCAGCATCCGGGCCCGCAGTTTTAATGAGCCCGCATTTTATAAATATGTGAGTGGTGGACCAGTGGTTGTCAGAGGGGGCTTTGGAAGGTAATCACAGCACCCAGGCCCGCACTAGACTTGATCCTGGACTCTTTCGGCGTTTTTGTCAGGATAATTTAATATGACAGTTGCTCTGTCCATACTCTTTTATTTTCTCAGTAGCGATGTACAGTATACGCAGAAGGCGTCTTGATACGCACCCAAAAGAATATACGTCGTGAGGATCAGTTTATTGAAAGGCGCTCAGTCAAGAGAGAATCTTTAGCCAGATAGCGTCAAGTTCGGTTCTGTGGCAAGATCCATGTAAGGGTCAGATGAAAAGGCTACGGTGGATGGCTTTTGAATTGGAGCAGCGAGAGAGTTAAGAGGGAAAGAAGGAATCAGGATTTATGGAAGAGGAGTGCTTTCAGTTTAAAGTGAAAGACCCGCGAAGAGATTGCGTGAGTGCAAGATGATGAGTTTGTGGAAGTGGTGAGATAATGATCGCAATTCCAGTGTAAGTTTATTCCAGAGAAGTGAAGCAGCAAGAGCAAAGGAGCGATTTACAATTGTTAGGACGTGGTGACATGGTGTTATCATCAAATTCAGGGTCTACTCACAGTGCTAAATGGGATAATTCCACCAACTACACGCATTTGGATATGAATGTGAATGAATGAATCAATTTTAAAAATTTTGCTTTAATAATAATAAAAATAATAGTAGTGATGATGATGATGATGATGATGATGATGAGAGAGAGAATGAATAAATTAAAAAAATTAGCTTTAATAATAATAAAATAATCATAGTGATGATGATGAGAGAGAGAGACAGACAGACAGACAGACAGAGACAAAGAGAGAGAGAGAGACAGAGAGAGACAGAGAGAGACACAGAGAGAAAGTCAAAGAGAGACACAAAGAGACAGAGAGACAGAGAGAGAGACACACACAGAGACAAAGAGAGAGACAGACAGAGACAGACAGAGACAGACAAAGACAGACAGAGACAGACACAGAAAGAGAGAGAGAGGGGCACAAACATACACAGACAGAGAGAGAGACAGGCACAAACAGACACAGACAGAGAGAGAGCGAGACAGAAAGTGAGACAGAGAGTGAGACAGAGAGACAGACAGAGACAGACACAGACAGACACAGACAGATAGACAGAGACAGACATAGACAGACAGGCAGACAGAGTGACAAAGAGAGACAGAGAGCGAGAGAGAGAGACAGAGAGAGAGCGAGAGAGAGAAACAGAGAGTGAGACAGAGAGACAGAGAGAGACAGACAGAGAGAGACAGACAGAGAGAGCGAGTGACAGACAGACAAAGACAGACAGAGACAGACAGACAGACAGGCAGAGAGACAGAGAGAGACAGAGAGAGAGAGCGCGCGAGAGAGACAAAGAGAGACAGAGAGAGAGAGAGAGAGAGAGAGGAGAGAGAGAGAGAGAGAGAGAGAGAGAGAGAGAGAGAGAGAGAGAGAGAGAGAGAGAGAATCCAGCAACCGTCAAGAACAGTTCTATGAACAGTTCTATTGTGTTAGGTATGAGCAGACAGAGGCAATCGGCTGGTGACTTGGATAAATAGCGATGTGTCTGATAAATAATTAGGACTGATTTTAAGTATTGTGGTTGGCCAGAGTTCAATGTTTATAAACTATTTCTGAGTTCAGTTAGAAACTATGGTTTGTTTCTTGACCAGGAAGCCAACCCAAAGATTGAAAGATTTAAGCACAAGGGTCTATCATTATGCTCACAATATTATTTTGAAGTATTTGTAATAGCCCAGGCTCTAGCTAAAGAGTTCTGAACTCTTTGAAGTAGCGCTTAAAATAAGTAGAACTGTCGACACTCCAGATTTATAAGTGAACTGCACACTCTAAGTGACTTTGACTTGTCGAGCCTGGACTACAACAACAATTAAATCACTGATTTGTAAGAGAACACGTATACTCGAGACAGCCATTCAACTTCATTCTTCATTTGCATAATATTAGCATAGCCTATTAGATTCAAGTGTGCAGACAATTCTATGTCGAACTCCGAAGTAGGCTACGGTTGTCATTGAATTGTTTGTTATTATATAAAATCAAAGACGGTCTTATTTCGAGTTAAAATGGAGCTAATCGAAGGATTGAAGCACGAATTCGGTGATCGGGGTGTCGAGATCGGGGTCCTGGTATCGCCACAGTCGGTAGACCAGAAAATGCGGTCTTGGTATTGATCTTGAATGCTGCAGCCTTTGGTCTTGGTCTTAATACCCTGGTCTTGGTCTAGTCCTCGGTTTTGAACAGGAAACGCAGACAATAAAACCTGCAATCCACAGTTATTCTACATCTCACCATCATGAAAAGACCTTACCGTTACATCGATTATTATACGGAACAACTATAGATGAGGATACTTCGTTGTTGGATTATAAGCAATATCATAGATGTTCGTTTTCTAAGAATACTTGGCTTTTGATAATGAGTAGCTTAGCTAAAAGCCAAACCTTATTCATTCCACCTACAAAAGAATAACTTGATAAAACTGACTCATACATTATTATCAGCAACATTTGAGTTTACGATAATAAAAACTTGAGCTTACAAATATATTCATTGTTCAATATACCAATTTGAGGCCTGTATCTGTTTGGATAAATATTAAAGCGTAGGCTATACCAGAAACAAATAGGGGCCTAGCACCGAAAAAGACTCTTGGCGTTTTTCTACACCTGGTTTCCGGGAACCAAATTTAATTAGTGTGTTCGACTCTTGACACGAACTCATTCCAGATGGATAAATTCGCCGATGATAGATCCATTGGACTGTGTGTTGCGATGAGATTGGCGAATAAAAGGTCGTCATCGAAGTCAGTAAGGTCGGTGTTATTGATCACAACGGGTATCACGGAACCCGGATGTGAAGTGTAGGATCTCAGAGTGACCTCACGACACCAATCGTCACCCTTGAACGATTTCGACAACACCAGAATGACGACGCGAGATTTCTTGCATCCGTCCAAGATCGCGTCGGCCATGGATGCTCCGATCAGGAAATTATCGAGGGTCATTACTTTCAAGTGGTTAAGTTTTTCCAGGAGGACTCTACGTACCCAGGGTCGGTCGTCGTCTTGAAAGTAGACGAATACATCGAATTCATAGTTCTCAGACGTGTAAGCAGGATGGTTGGACAGGTATTGGATGAAGTGCATGATGTAAGGACGCAAGTCCATGCATTGCATCATTCTGGCAACGTCAGAAGGAGTGTATCGATTTTTGTAGATCACGAAGAGAGCGATTGCCAACAGCACAAGCACCAGAAATCCGATAATCACTGGAACGATGAACTTTGGACTCGTGTAGAACGGATTCTCTCTGCTACACCACCAGTATTCTTGTAGGGTCTTGTTGGAGTTAGCCACGAGATCTGCGTAGCTGAGACGCTTACCGTCGTAGGTGCAATAAACGTCTGTTAGAGATGACATCATTTGTCTTAGAAGTTTGTAGTCGAGACCACCACATGGACAGGTGGTTTGCAATTGCGTCAGAGATTTGCAATTGTTCTGGAGTTCTGTGATGCTCAGTGTATTGACGCTCACCTTACTTCCACTCGGATGTAGACACATGTATTCCTCAGAGTTTTCGAAAGAGACTTTCTTCGTGGATTTCAACCAAACGACAAAGTCTGTTTCATTACAGAGGCAACTCAAAGGATTTCTGCTGAGGTCGATCGTTAGCTTTGTTCTGTTGTCATCGCTGCTCCGAAGAGATTCCAACTCAACGATCATTTCCCTTGAAAATATTCGTATTGAGTTGTCGCTTAGATTTAGTAGGGACAAGTTTCCAGAAGGATGCAGCTTCACTTGGAAAGTTTCGATCATGTTGCTCGACAGATTGAGTAATTGCAAAGCACTTAATTCAGAAAACATCAGTTGTGGTATTCGACTTATTCCACAACCAGATAAGTCTAGTGAACGCAGACTGTGATTCTGAAACTTGAACAGACTTCCTTCAACATCTGCAGCAACCGATTTCCCAATGTTGTTCCATCCAAGTAACAAAATCTCTAGACTTGGCATCTCGTGAAATAACGAGTATGAGATGAAATTCATACTCGTTTCTTGTAGATTGAAAAATCTCAGTTTTCTTAAACCTCTCATCGTTCCTGGAATCTCTCCCATTGGGCTTTTGGAAAAATCGAAGTATTCTATTTCTGTATTTTCGTCAAAGCAGACTTCAACATTTGGCTTGACGTCAAAGAAATTGATGTTTTTCACGACGAATCGTTTTAATGTGGGGCTGAACTTGAGCCAAACATCGAAATAGCATTTATTTGATTTGTTCAAACTTAAGAAGTAGTCCGACATCGTTTTATCTGAGCCAAATACGTCTAAGATATTGTCACGTCTTCTCCGGTTCAATGACCTCCGCTTGCGCCACTTACTCCTACTTGAGTAGGAGAAGTTGACTTCTTCGATGTGTTCAAGGAAAATAAGAGAATCAAGAGAGAAACTCATTGCTACTGCATATGTCAGCCAGTACATGCTACACTCGAAGTACTTCAAAGACGGTAGGACACTGGACAGTTTGCCGGTGACGGAATTGAAGTCGTTGCTGGTTAATACCAGGGACGTTATGTTGACGCCAGAAATACGGAAAAGATTCTTCAGGTCAAGAACTTTCTCTTTATTGGCCTTCGCGTGGATGCTGTCCATCGTGATTTCCTCCAGCGATGAGTTTGAGAGTCCCAGCAGAGCATCGCCCAGCTGACTATACGTGAGAAACTGTCCACCGAATCCGATGAGGCGGATTTTTTTCAGACTCACGAATGGACGAAATAGGTCACGGTCGATGTGACGAATTCGTTCAAATCCGTGCAATGACAATTCCACAAGTCCTTGAAGGTTTACGAAGGTGTCGCTCTTTAATATCTGGATAGATTGGCTCCCTTCTGACGCTGGAGCATAGATGTCTAGTTTTCGTATCAGATTGTTTTCTGGGAAGAGTCCAGTGGGAATCCAGTCCATCGTCTGCGTAGTGCAGTTAATCAATTCCAGCACCAATCTCTCCGAGAGGTTTGCCTCGGTTGGAATACTGACGTTCTCGATTGGAACACCGTAGCATGCCACAATGCTGGTGTTACCATCTTTCGTCCAATAATAGTGGTTCAAACATATCGGATGTTGATTTACATCCTGTGTCAGTGCTGCCGCCAATCCAGCCATTACAATAATCCACGAATTCATAATCACAGTTCTTGCGCATTGATCACCTGTGAACTAGTAACAGACACATGCAAGAGATACCTCATGTTAGTCATTTTATTGTCATTTTTGAATACTTTACAGGAAAGGCAAAAGACGTTGAAGGTTAAAAACATCATCAGTTATTTACGCCAGAGCTTCGAGGTTGGGGTGGGGCAAGGTACCCATTTGGGCTTACAGCAGAGTGCAACGGCATGGCTCTTGCTGGGGCAAAGTCCAAAAATGCTGGAGATTGTTTGCTTTACGTAACTATAGAACTACACAGGTCTATGTCCAATAATTTTAAGAAACAATCTAATGCTATGTCCATTATCCGGATGACACAATGTTGTCTCGTGAACATGCAGCCAAGGTTAAGTGGAGACGCTATCATAAGCGCTACCTGTGTGTAGCCTACTATATCGCTTTATGTCCAGGAATTTAGACAGTATTAAACAACTATAAGTTCAATAGTATATTTTTCTTCCTACCCTTTCCGTGGCGTAGCTGATGATTTACACGTATCAGAAGCGTTTTTCGGAGATTTATCATCTTTCTACTGAGGTGCAAACAGGAGAGCAGTAACCCTACAGCAGGACAGCTTCTTATACTTCGCATTGCTTCTTATTTGCCCACTCAATTTTCTACACAATCAAAAAGGTTTTAGGGCTGAAATGGCTCAGATCGGAGCGAAGGGGGATTTGTTGTCCTTTTCGAGCTAATCAAATGTCTTAGTATTCCATCCATTCAGTACAGATCTCGACGCTTTGAGTCGTCTCTGTCAATCGCACCTCTGTATTAAGGGAGGATGGCCAATATAATCCTATTTGAAGTGCGATTCTGTGATTCAGAGCGTCGTTCATTTGCGACTCGTGTGGCTCATAAAGTGGCGTGGCGCTGATTCAAGAGGACAACAGTGCATGAAATAATTTACACTGTGAAGACAGTTCATGTTTGCTATAGGACTATGGACATAATAAACATGCTATTTGTTTGTTGTGGTGTCTGTCTGGCTACTTCTCAGCCTGCCTCTCTGTCTCACCTGATCTGTTCGGCAAACTGCTAGAATAGCTTCGCTCCTCTGATCGGTGAACATTCTGCATGCTTAGTATTTTTCAAATGGCTTTATGAATACAAAGTAATCAGACATTTGTTTGCTTTTTAGCTGACTGAGGATGGGTTAATTCATGATGTCGCAAATAATTTTTATTTAAAATAATTTCATCCTACAGAATGTGCCACATCATCATAAGCCGGAAATTAGAGAATATCATCAAGCTTAAGAGTCTTTTTTAAGCAGAAAGAAATATAAAGCAAAAACACAAGAACATTAGAAATGTTTTATATGAGGGTAACAGAAGTAAGTTAGGCCGACATTAACACTGTTAGAAAAGTGTCCAATTACTACCTTCAGCTTCAGTTCTCGTCGAGATTAACTCTTATGTATCGCATTCCGTACGTAGGCCAACGTACTGCGTTCGTCAAAATGCGATTGGAATGGTAGCGACGTGTTGTGTAGTATCCAATGCAGGGGAAAGACAGACCAACTACGTTAACTAACTAGACATATTTTAGTGGTTCAAACAGGATGTTAACTAACTAGGCCTACGTTTGTTTGTGCAGGTCTACGCTGCGATCACACATTATGAGTAATCCTATAACCATATTTTTGAAGGGCTTCGTGACTAGCTGTTGCTTATTTACATCCTTGGTTCAGGCACGAAGCCAGACTTAATTTCAAGAGGAGGCAACTTCACAGACCATTGACAAAGTCCTGGTCATTGGGCTGATTTTTCAATCGAATTTACCAAGTATGAGTAGGCAACATCCTCCTCGTGCCTCGATGTAGCTTTTAATAATTTTTCAAGAAGGCCTATGAAAATAATCTATCGACTCGGAAAATAATCTATCGACTCGGAAAACAATCTACCGACTCGGACAACAATCTACCGACTCTGGAAACAATCTATCGACTCGGAAAACAATCTATCGACTCGGTAAACAATCTACCGACTCGGAAAACAATATACCGACTCGGACAACAATCTACCGACTCTGGAAACAATCTATCGACTCGGAAAACAATCTATCGACTCGGTAAACAATCTACCGACTCGGAAAACAATCTACCGACTCTGGAAACAATCTACCGACTCTGGAAACAATCTATCGACTCTCTATCGACTCGGAAAACAATCTACCGACTCTGGAAACAATCTATCGACTCGGAAAATAATCTATCGACTCGGAAAACAATCTACCGACTCGGAAAACAATCTATCGACTCGAGAAACAATCTATCGACTCGGAAAATAATCTATCGTCTCGGAAAATATTCTATCGACTCAATAATCTATCGACTCAGAAAAATCTATCGACTTAAAACATAATCTCTCGATATTACATGGTATTATGATTATTATTTACTATTTTAGAACATGATAGGCTACTATCATATAGACTAATAATGAGTATAATCTACTGTTGAAATGATATTTGTACAAATATTATATTAGTATACCTAAATGACTTCTCTCGAGTGTTATCTTTCAAATTTCAAAATATCAAATTTCAAAATGTTGTGTTCCTTGAACATTTGGTGAAACTACATCGTTAGGCCCTACCTCATGGCTTCACAATTCGGTAGTTGAATCCTTCTTGTTTGGATTGTGTACCATTTGTAAAGTAACTGTTAATTTTGTCTGGTCAGAAATATGTTTACTTTAAGGCGTATAGCGCTCTTAGAAATTGAACGTATTTCTTGATTTATATTAATTTCAATAAGTGTCCGGTTTCCTAGTATTGTCTGCACTGCAGTCAAACTCAAATGCGACTCAAACTACATCTTAGCAACGAGTGACATCTGGTTCCAACAAGCATTGAAGTAATGAAGCAACTTTGTTCAGATGACTGCTTAAAATGCTACCATTACAGTGTGGAAATTCAAACAAGATTTAAGTAGGGATGGGGCACATTCCCTCCCCAAACTCCTTCCCTGCTCTGTTCTGCATGCCACAGCGATCGTCCTTCGGACGCCCGTTCATCCCCCCGCCCCCACTTACCTTCGTCCCCCGGGCTCCGGCCTAGGTGTAGTCTCCTGCTTATTGTGCGTACACAATTAAAATCCTGGCGGCGCCGCTGGTGCAAGATGATGAGTTTGTGGAAGTGGTGAGATAATTATCGTAATTCCAGTGTAAGTTTATTCCAGAGAAGTGAAGCAGCAAGAGCAAAGGAGCGATTTCCAATTGTTAGGATGTGGTGACATGGTGTTATCATCAAATTCAGGGTCTACTCACAGTGCTAAATGGGATAATTCCACCAACCACACGCATTTGGATATGAATGTGAATGAATTAATCAATTTAAAATTTTTGCTTTAATAATAATAAAAATAATAATAGTGATGATGATGATGATGATGATGATGAGAGAGAGAGAGAGAGACAGAGAGAGAGAGAGAGAGAGAGAGAGAGAGAGAGAGAGAGAGAGAGAGAGAGAGAGAGAGAGAGAGAGAGAGAGACAGACAGAGACAGAGACAGACAGACAGAGAAAGAGAGAGAGACAGAGAGAGACAGAGAGAGACAGAGAGAGACAGAGAGAGCGAGAGAGAAGGAGACAAACAGAGAGAGCGATAGAGACAGACAGACAGAGACAGACAGAGACAGACAGACAGACAGACAGACAGAGACAGAGAGAGAGCGAGAGAGACAGACAGAGAGAGCGAGACAGAGAGAGAGACCGAGAGAGAGAGAGAGAGAGAGAGAGAGAGAGAGAGAGAGAGAGAGAGAGAGAGAAGAATCCAGCAACCGTCAAGAACAGTTCTATGAACAGTTCTATTCTGTTATAGGTATGAGCAGACAGAGGCAATCGGCTGGTGACTTGGATAAATAGCGATGTCTGATGAATAATTAAGACTGATTTTAAGTATTGTGGTTGGCCAGAGTTCAATTAAACTATTTCTGAGTTCAGTTAGAAACTATGGTTTTTCCTGACCAGGAAGCCAACGCAAAGATTGAAAGATTTAAGCACAAGGGTCTATTATTATGCTCACAATATTATTTTGAAGTATTTGTAATAGCCCAGGCTCTAGCTAAAGAGTTCTGAACTCTTTGAAGTAGAGCTTAAAATAAGTAGAACTGTCGACACTCCAGATTTATAAGTGAACTGCACACTCTAAGTGACTTTGACTTGTCGAGCCTGGACTACAACAACAATTAAATCACTGATTTGTAAGAGAACACGTATACTCGAGACAGCCATTCAACTTCATTCTTCATTTGCATAATATTAGCATAGCCTATTAGATTCAAGTGTGCAGACAATTCTATGTCGAACTCTGAAGTAGGCTAGGCTACGGTTGTCATTGAATTGTTTGTTATTATATAAAATCAAAGACTGTCTTATCTCGAGTTAAAATGGAGCCAATCGAAGGATTGAAGCCCGAATTCGGTGATCGGGGTTTCGAGATCGGGGTCTTGGTATCGCCACAGTCTGTAGACCAGAAAATGCGGTCTTGGTATTGATCTTGAATGATGCAGTCTTTGGTCTTGGTTTTAATACCCTGGTCTTCGTCTAGTCCTCGGTCTTGAGCTTTTGGCTTTGGTCCTGAGCCCATAGGCGCCGCCGACTTTTGCTTTTGTCACTGGGTGCATGAGTTCTAACCCGGAAGTTCTTCATAGCCTATTCTACATTGCCGTAGGTGAGTTTTAACGCATTTTCGAAGATAGAAACTTGTTTTCTTGTCAAGGGCTACGTGGTTAGAAAAAGTATTAGAGGCTCACGTGACGGTGACTCACATACATGTACACGTAGGCCTAGCCAGAGGCGCGTTTACCAGTAGGCGCACTAGGCGCGCGCCTAGGGCCCCCAAATCTCGGAGGGCCCCCAAACGAATGAAAATATTTTTTCAATTACCAAAATAACATTTTTTTATTCTTTATTTATTTTTAATATTGCCTAGTACGTCTACTTTCGGTTTTTTTACAACTTAACGTTTACTTAAAAGTATATTATCGTAATTTATAATTGCTTTGTCCATTTGGACAGCAATTAGGCTAATAATTCATTTTTGCGTAAATAACATCAAACTTGCCAGCAACAAACCGCAACGTAACGGTCATCATGTACATTATCATGTGTAGGCCTGCTGCCTACATGATGACCAGTTGCCAAAGCACAGGCTAAAGCGTTGGTGAAAAAATGGAGCAGAATGAGATACCTCAAATGACGATATATTATGAAATTCGTTGCTGCAAATAATAAATTCCACCAGCAAATTCCTGCAGGATCAAAGACTGTGCTTGTCGAAAGTAGCTGAATAATTGAATTCTTTAACAATTTTTTATTCAAAAGTTACAGAAAATTTCCCCAAAATAGAGATGGAGGCAAAACTTATACTTGCTATGGAAAGCGACGATTGCCTATTATGTATTTTAGCTATGCTCTGCATCGAATCTGCTGAAACAAAGAAGGCAAACTTTGACCAAGAAATCGATAATTTTGGTAGGCTCAAATGCAGAAAGAATGCCCTATAGTAGGATAAGCAGCCTAAGCGGTGGAATAGAATTTTTGAATTCTCAGAATCTCAGTCTGCAAGTTCAGAAAATACAAAAGAAGGGCCCCCAAAAATGTTTGCGCCTAGGGCCCCGTTTTCTGTAAACGCGCCTCTGGGCCTAGCTGTGGAACCTTACTGCTTACATCTTCCGAAATTTGTGCATATAGCCTGTCTTATATAGGACATTTGCAAATTTATTGTACAGTATGTCCGAATTCTACTGGGTGCGACGCACCCACTGAACTTTCTCTCTGAGTGCATTCGCACCCAAGGCCCCAGAGAGTCGGCGCCTATGACTGAGCATAGCCTTTGGTCTAAAACTGTTTTTCTTGGCCTTGTGTGCGTGGCTGCCGACATTTAGCCGTAGACTAAATTGAGAGTAGATGGACACTGCGTCTACTCGTTTAAAGTGGTCTGGGAACTGTGCCATGGGAATGGCGTCCCCAATTCTCTCGAAAATTGTTGCTTGCGTTCCTACTGCTCACCGTGCAATGGAACCATGATAACGCATGCTTTCCGATGAAACTCTTCTTCGGATTTCCCACTGCTCACTCAAACTACTTTAATCACTGGATAGACGGAGAGATTTGGAGATAGACTGAGGAAATTGAGACGAATGAGGCAGATTAGTACAGAGGCCGGCTCTGGTTCGAGCACAAGTGACTAAGATGGAAACGCAGGACACTAGACATTTTCGGGCCCACAGAACTTAAATATTCCAGATCATGCTTCTCTGGCAAGACAGAAGCGGCAGCCGAGCCTTGGAGCTTTTACAACACCAATGAGTGATGGTTGTAAGCCCGAGACCCTGTGCTACCTTGTATAAAGAATGTTGGCGATGCTCGGCAACTTTGTTATGACACAGAGAGATTTATACCTCACTAGTTAGAGACGCTGTCACGCATCAGTTTCTGTGCGAACTGTAGAAAATATTTGAAAAATGTAATTTGCTATGTAGCCTCCAATATACAAGTTCGCATTCAAAAACTTCGATATAAGCTGTAGTACATTCTTTACAAGACCTCACAGAACAAGGCTCGTGAGCAGAACCCTGTGCGATTTAGTATCCATAGCGTATAAGAAACCTCTTATTGGAATGATGTGATTACTTATTTTGGCACTTCAATTCTATTTTGCATTAATCGTGATTTTAGAACTTTAGTGCCGTAAATTAACAATAACACTGACCCATGATTTTGGCAACGTTAAAGATCTTGGTCTTGATCTTAAATTCTTAATGCATTGGTGTTGTTCTTGGCCTTAAAGTAACCCTGTGGTCTAGGTCTCTAACCATGCGGTCTTGGTCTTTGTCTTTTGGTATACTGCTTACAACACTGAATCGATTGACTTTAGACCTACATTTTGGAAATCGTCGACAACAACTTTCATTAAACGGACAGCGGTGGTGAAGAATCCAACCCGATAAATTCATTGGAAAATGAGGGTTGAGGCCATACGTATGCTACAGAAAATCGTGTCAATTTACATTTACTCTCAAGGAATAGTTGACATATAAGTTTATTTATACCACTGCCTCGCACGGCTTGCATAGGCACGTATTCTAACGCTTATAAAGAAGCATGTTGTAAAGAAAATTAAAAGTTAATTCAAAGACTATACAAACTATAGGAAAATAAGGAGAACAAGCAAAGCGAACAGAAGTGCTAAAGAATAAAGAGGAAGAATGAATAGCAGGTTTTTGTTTGACATTGCATATGGACAAACCATGCAACTGAGCAGCACTGAGGGGTAGACACTTTCCATTAGCACAGCCTGAGGCAGGGCATCGGAATAAACTGTGTACTGTTGTTAGGACTTTGGCAAGCAGAGAAGGGTGCTGCACGTAAAAGGAAAGTGAACAGTGGACCAAGAAAATGGTGCCTGCATCCTGTTGGAGCAGAAGCTGGACAAGGATATGTTGTGGTGTTCACACTAGAAATAATGTTGGAGGTAGCGGTCATGCTTTCTGTTGGTCATCCAGGTGTCCAGACATGATGATTTTCAAGAGATTCCAGAAAAGCTGGAAACTTACATGTATAGCCAGATCAAACTATGAAACAGTGACATCCTGTGAGTTTTTACACGGTGCAATTTCCTGTGCATCAAGTGAGAGTCAACTTCAATGATACCAATTGCAGGACGACTATCGCGAACAGTCATCACCTTCTTGGGTGTAGTGCCTTCCAGAGCTCCAGTTTCGGAGCACCAGCTGGGCTGCGCAGAGCCAGATGGATGGACAAGAGTATTTACAGTCTTAAGATTTGGATGTTCAAGAGACAGTTCAAGTTGACAAGAAGAGACGAATAGAGGATAGCTGACATTTGCTTGTTCACTGTAATTCTTATGTCAAAGAATAAAGAATCTCTTAGTAAGATTTTTTTAGTAAGATTTCTTGAAGAGGTGGGACCAAGGCCTGTAATTACTGTAGGCCTACGTCACGAGAAAGTTAATGTGCAGGTAAGGATTTCTCTGACATAGAAGAAACACGAGTAACCCAACCATGGCCCGTAAATTGATCTAGGCATGAACGCCTGTAACTATCATCCTTGACATAGGCGATTAACAACAATACTGTGGATCGACAACATCCTGAACTGGACTGGACTTGTAGGTGCTGTCCTAATGAACGCGACACGCGACAGAAAACACTGGGCATTCAGGGTCCATTCATGTAGCTAACCTTCGTGTAGCGACGATGGTGATGTCACATGACCATCTTTTTTCACAGCCTTACTGTCGAATACAAATCACTTACTCCGATGCCTGCTACCTCCTCCGAGATACTGATTGATTGATTGATTGATTGATTGATTTATGACACGACATGACAACAATACTGATAATACTGATGACGTATATTATAATAAACAAAGCCTTCTTGCGATGACGTCATCTTCTTGCGACGACGTCATCTTTGCATCGATTGTTGTTTTTCCATAGGAAACGAGTCGAGATTCGTTTGGAAATTCGACACAGAAGAGAATTTGAACAGAAAATAATCGAAAATCGTCGATTTGAAGAAGTAAAAATTCGAAATTCAACGAAGCGAGTTAAAGAAGACATTAAACGAACAAGAATCATATGTGCGACACGCAATTTCGAACAGAAAATCATCAAAAATTTCAACAAAGCAAAAGTTGAAATTCGAAGTTTTGTCGAAATAACTGCATTTTTGAAGACGCAAACCGACTAACAATCGAATGATCAACAAGAGTGACATTTCAAACGGTCGAACTGTCCATCAGAAAAGAGTTAAAACAGACAGAAACACATCTGGACCATTGTTTGCAGGTGACATTAAGTGTTAAGGTAAGTCTCATATATGAACAATGTTTACCAGTGTGAACCTCTGTGGTCTATGCATGGATCAATCTGATTACGGTTTGGATTTTGTGCGCCATCGGCTGATGCCTCGTGCGTTAGACATAATACAATAGGTACAAATGAAAATTTATAGCGCGCTTTAACAAAACAGGTCTTGCAAGAGAGCGCGTTTCGCTACATTCTTAGTCATAGTGCAAGGTGAACAGGTGAGTTTTTAATTTTGTTTAAAACTGAGCCACAGATGTGCACTGTCGAACTGAAGTTGGAAGACTGTTCCATTGTAAGGGTCCTCCGACAAAGGCAGCACGGTTTCCAAACTTTCTGTTTGTGCAAAGTACGGTGAAATCCACTCGCGTCGACGAGCGAAGTCCTCTAGTATTGAAAAAAGAACATGGCATGACCACGGATGCCATGTACGAGGGAGAGGTTCCAGAGTGAATGTGATACATAAGGAGGCAGGTTTTGAAGGCGATACGGACGCGCATAGGAAGCCAGTGGAGTTGTTGCAGTGTTGGCGTGACGTGATCTTTAGATTAGATATTCGTTTTATTTTTTTACAGGTTGACAGACCGCAACCAGTTACAATAGAAATGTGTTGAATAATTAAATCATTTATAGGACAAAAACAAAAAAGCCAGGTGTGCAGTCAGGTGAGACCTAGGGCAAGCGTTTGTAAAGTACACGTGAGATAAGGTTCTTCACGTCCTTAGCAGGCAGTTCAAAATCATGACGTCTTGGACCGAGGTAATCTCGTCGTTGCACATTTGGTGGAAATAACCCTCGTAAGACATGACAGTCATTCCTAATAACTGCATGGAGCAGTCGCTCCTCAGCTGCACCCACCATCTCATCTACTCCTGGCGATCGCGGTGGGAGGAAACTCATCCTCTGAAGGATCTTTTATTAAGCGAGCGGCGGTGTGTAGAACTGAGTATAAGGGTTGCAATGTCGATGAAGGAAGACCGGATAGGACAGAGTTGCAGTAGTCGAGGCGAGAGATGACGAGAGCTTGGATGAACCTACGAAGGCAGGCTTCGTCGAGGCAGCGTTTCACCTGAGTTCTGTTTTGGCGGCATTTAGCATCAGACGCACAAATCCGCACCATGATTGAATATCATTGACGCATGCCGCAATTTTGATTCTGTTGTTATCAAAATTTTGCCAGAGAGTTTTATATAGAGCTGGGTGTCGTCAGCTTAATAAGTGGATCATAGGGCCATGTTGTGTTGCGATGTTGACAATGTTGGAGGTGTACAGTATAAAGAGAAGTGGGCCGAGGATTGATCCTTGGGGAGCACCAAAGAGGACAGAGAAGATTTTGGATGAGCAGTCACCAAGTTTAATACTGTGAGTCCTCGAGGAAAGAAATAAGTCCACACAGTGGAAAGCGGCAGAGAAATCGAGTAGTAATAGAGCTGTGGTGAATCCAGAGTCAAGGGCCATGACAATGTCATTGTAGACTTTAATAACCGCGGTTTCAGTGGAGTGATGGCGAAGCAGATGATGTGATTCAACGTAGTCAGATAGTTGTTTGTGGATGACACGTTCAACGAGTTTTGAGATGAAGGACAAGTTTGAGATGGGACGACAACTGGCTGGGTCCGTCGGGTCGGGTCCCTGTTTCTTTACACGAGGTCGAATGATGGCACGTTTATGTTTTGCAGGTAGAGATGCCTGGGTGATGGAAACATTGATGAGGAGAGCGAGGATAGGAGCGACGACGGTGTAGAGAGATTTGAGCAGCCAGGCAGGTGCGGAATCCAATTCACACTGTTTTTTCGAAGAGTCACTTATGAGTTTTTTAACTTCGAAGGCTGTGACTTCATCAAATTTGCATAGCGAGTGGTCAAGAGGAGGTAGAGTTGAAAAATCCGGCATGTTCGTGTCTTTCGTCGATTCAAGAATCTTGTCTATTTTATTCTCAAAGTAATCGAGGAGTGTATCTGGAGAGATGCGTGGCAAGGTGTCTTGAGGCGGGATGAGTAGTGTGTTGAGAGATTTCCAAAGTGTTCGACCATTCCCTTTGGCGCCCTCAATGCTGTCTCGAAGATAACTAGAACGCTTTTGATGAAACAATTTGCGTTGCACTTTAGCATGGGTACGCCAGCGTTTTCCGCTTTCTTCAGAAGATGAATTTCGGAATTGACGCTCAAGGCGACGAATTAAATTTTCGGATCAAACCATGGGCAGGCAGGTACCTTTCTTATGACTATCTTTCTTCGAGGGGCGTGTTTTTTCCAGTAAGTTTTCCACAGTCGAGTCGTAGAGATCGGAAAGATCCACAACGTCAGGTTTTGAGTTTTCCATACGTAATGTTTGTTTGAACAGATCGGTGGATTCCAGGTCGGATTTGAAAGTTGTCGAGTCAGAATTTGTGAAACAGCGATTTTCAACTGATTGGCGGATTATTGGTGGCAGTTGATGCGCAATGGGGCGTGGTGGTATAGGGGTATGTTCGGTGCCTTGCAGCTGGAGGGTTGCGGGTTCGAATCCACCTCAAAGCCGCCGCGTAGGGACCCTGGGCAAGTCCTTCACTCGCAATTGCTCATGCGCCTCGGCGTGAAACTCCGATTCAGCGTCCGCGCAGTAGTCGGGAGCGCCTCTGAATGGGCAATCTGGTAGAGGCGCTATAACAAGTGTTCAAATACAATACAATACAATACAATACAATGTTGCAGTGGATGATGGAGTGGTCGGATATGGATGGTGGAGCGACGTTTATGTTGTCCACTACCAGCTTGTCATCACGAGTGATCATGACGCCTCTAGTATGTCCTTGTACATGTGTTGGCACCGTAATATGCAGAATGAGGTCTTGACACTGGTGTGATACAGTTACTAATGAGCCTACAATTACTAAATTGATTGCAATGTCTTCAAATCTTGGAAAAATATACATTCTTGGTAATGTTGCACCATATTTTCTCGTTGGTCATTTTCTTATTTTTTTAAATAATGAGTTTTCTTTCTCTTTAGTTTAAAAGTTTATCTTGCCTTAAGTTCCAACTCAGCTATAATGAGCACACTGACCGTACACTATCTGTGGGAATATCAGACGGCTAGGGATAAGACAGGCCGTCGACCCTCATATGCCGAGGCTAAGAAAATTTATGAGGTCGCTAACACTCCTTCATATCCATAACTATCTCTCAAGCTATCTCAAGGGACTGCTCTCCTTCGTATCCTCTGCTTCATTCTCTCTAACTCCTTCCTCTTCTCTTCTCCTCCTCCTTCCTGTCTTCCTTCTTCTTCTTCTTCTAGTGCTCCTTCTTCCTCTTCTCCTTCTCTTCTCTACCACCTTCTCCTTCTTCTTCTCCTCCTCCTTTTCTTCTTCCCCTCCCACTCCTCCTCCTCCTGTTCTTCCTACTTCTTTTTCTTCTCCTCTTCGTTTTTCTTTTCCTTCTTCTTCCAACTTCAACATTCTGCATGCATCTTTTTCAGATGATGATCTGTCATCTAAGAAACGTCTGATGTTCGTCAACGTCGGGTTGTTCACTGTTCAGTCTCTCGGATTATCTGACTGATTTCTCTGGAAGGGCCAAGTAAGAGGTTAGGACATGATTGCGTATAGTAGCCAAGAAGTGCTTGTATGTATGAATTACTATGTATGTATGTATATATGTATGTATGCATGTATGTAAAGTAAGTAAGTATGTAAGTAAGTATGTACGTATGTATGTATGTATGTATGTATGTATGTATGTATGTATGCACGTATGTATGTATGTATGTATGTATGTATGTATGTATGTATGTATGTATGTATGTATGTATGTATGTATATATTTAAAGTAAGTATGTAAGTAAGTAAGCAAGTATATGTACGTATGAATGTATGTATGCACGTATGGATGTAGGTAGGCCCTATACATGTATACAGTGCACAGGGGCCTCCACCACATAGTGGCCTTCACCACAAATGCAAGAATTTTTTTACTTGTGTTTCATAATTGATTATGAAATATTTCAGCAGTGCGCACAGACACAAAACTAAGAAACAGTTAAAACTTAAAAGGTCAGTGATATAGAAAAGTTAGAAACTTTACCTGAAAGAGCAGATTAACATAAAATAGCATAGCTGCTATATAAAGTTGTCGTTCTAGCTTCAATAATCTATCGTTTTAGCGTTCTAAGTTATTCGCCACTGTTACGGTTACCGTTACTTTAGGCTAAGCGTCGTTGGAATACAAGTTGGATTGACGAGAGGAATTCTTGCTAAATAGAAGTCAGATTGATGAATAATTTTTGCTTAAATAGAATTGAGATTAATGAAGAGATTCTTGCTTAGGCTAAATAGAGGTTGGATTGATGAAAAATAATTGTTGTTTTAATAGATTGATGAAAAATAATTCTTGCCTAAAATGATTCTTTCAAAAGTAAAAATTGGATTGATGAAAATAATAATGCTACAATGGGCGAATAATTTAGAACGCTAACACGATAGATTACCCAAGCTTCAATGACAGCTTTGTTTTTCGGATATGCTGGAGTGTTTCGCGAGTTGTGAGTCTTGAGCCTATAACTGCAGACTTTCAGGCATCATCCGCGCCTGGCCTGCGGCGAGCTAAGGGGCCTCCACCACAGCGTAAATATGTATGCACGTATACGGCCCTGTAGGCCTATGTATGTATGCAAGCACGTTTGCATGCATGTATGTATGTTTGTTTGCTCGTTTGCATCAGCCGCATAATATAGCGTCTTTTGGTCGGTTACCTAACAAAGGCGCTGCACGCATGCATATCTAATTCATCTAGGTATTGAAGTGCAGTTTAAGCCAATTTTTAAATGTTTCCTGAATGAAGATATATATTATGCAGCATGCGTAAAGCTGAAGACTTTTCCAAAAGGAAGAACCGGGTCATGATGAGATATAATGTGCGGCACCTACATATCTCCACAGGCAGTTGAGCGCAATGATAGCTGACCTGGCTGATTGAGACTGGAACATAAAGCTGCCTGGTGTAGCCTATGTAAGCGCGGTGCCGACCAACAGGGCCGCCCCAGAAGGAGACTTGTATTATATTCCTTCCTTTCATGATACTATTTGTCTGTCGTAACATGTAATAATAACCTTCGCTGTTTTACTCTGTTTCTATAGGTGACTGGTACCTGTGAGTTTTCTGCCATGGCGGGGAGTTTTCTGCTTGAGGGGAGATGGGATGGATTCAGATGCATGTTACCGTTGCACTATGGCTCTGTGTTGTGGTGTTTGTATTATTATTCTTGACCTGCTGAGCCTCTGGCGTGGCGTAAAACCCCGTAAGCTCGTAGTAAAGCAGTAGGGCCTCTGGCGTGGCGTAAATTCTCGTAAGCCCTGTTTTATTATTATTATTATTATTATTATTATTATTATTATTATTATTGTGCCCTGGAATGAGCCGAGGGATAAGAAGGAGAATGATGGAAGACTAGATTAGAAGGAAGGAATTTGGAGTCAAGCCACAGGGAGTCAACGAAAACATGGACAACGTCAACAAGAACGTGAGGGAGCACTCTTAAGCTTCCTTAGAGAAGGTCTCGGGTCATTCACAGACCTCCACGGGCGATGAATGCCACAAGTTCACCCAGTTCATCCTGTGCAATGCCCCAACGTCAGAGGACAGTAACCGCCAGGATTCCAGACGCAGACTACTACTTAACTTGAAGCTGTATTGTAGACTGCAATACTAGTAGACTAATTGGCGCAATAATTATTTAATTTCTCATGAATAAAACATGCTTTACAATGCTTCGGATGTTTCTTCAAGTTTTCGAAGAAACTTTAAATCATAGTTATTTGGTAGACTTGTGCAACATCAGTTATTTCAGTCATTTACAGATTTAATACAATCCAAGCACTTGGCTTGATAACCTGCTCTTCTTCCGCCCTAACACTTCTCCGCCCTTCCCTCACCTCATCACTAATATTTGCAAATTGCTTCACAGCCATAGCGGTTCCGCCTCTCTAGAACAAACTGCATAATCACGACAAAATGTCTGATCCATCCTATGAACTCACCAAATTGCAACACCTCACCTCTTGCTCGCTCTCCACAAGTCTTTCACTTTAGGCCTAAAACTGGGAACACTGCTCTTTCACTCTAATCATGTCCCGATTTCTCGTATATCCCTCGCCGTTCATAAACACCATCTACCTGACTGTCCCTTTTAACATTGTCCTGGGGTCAATTTTTTTACCCTATCTGCCTATAGTCCCTATCCGCTGCCGCCAACCGCTAAACCCTCAAATCGCAACCAGCCGCTAAGCTTAGCTATTGACTGCTAACGACTTTGTTCATGTAATATTAGGCTATATCATATTATATGATTATGATATAATATTGCATGAACCTATCAGCAGCACGACAAGAGCAAAACTTGGTTACCAGGTCCATGTCAAGAAGAAACAGACTAACAGCAGAGCAATCACTGCCAATCATTCGATATCAGATCACCAGTTATTTACCTTCCTGCATGCCTATACCTACTTACTATGCAATAATACAATACAACTGTATTTGATATCGCCGTTCTTCCAAAGGTGGCCCAAAGGTCAGAAGTGCACACGCCTGGGCGGGGCAGAGGAAATTATATTACAGAGCAATTGTGCGCGAAGGACTTGCTCACGGTGCCTAAACAGTAACCGCCCCGGACGAGGATCGAACCCGTACTCTCCGCGTTACAGGTCAACCGCTCTAACCAGTCTGTCACCGTGCCACACAGTCTGTCACACAGTCTGCCACAGTGCCAGTGTCTTTAAACACCGGCATAAATACAGATTAAGCCTGGAAAATTTAGTCTCCATTATGATGCAGATTTAATGGTACGTATTAGACATTTACCCTACAGTTAAAATTTTATTTGAGACAGTGAAAGGCTACAATTACGCGATTAATACACTGAGGCCCCTGAGCCCTGGACTAACACTAAGGGCAGCACTGGACTTGACGATCGAGTTACCGAGGATTCTAGTACAGTGAAGATCGTTAATTCGTACTCATCGCTGTCAGAGGGCGGCGATGGGTACGAATTCATGTAGGCCTATCTGGTGCTGATGGTTAGTAACTGTTCCGTTCATTCCCAACAATGAAACTGATAAAGAACAGACTTCTCACGATAATCGGAAATGAGCGGTTGCCCCATCTGGCTTTAATGAGCACAGAAGCTGACATTCTGCGTGAGATCAACTTTGAGGACCTGGTGACCGAATTTCCGAAGAAGAAAACGCAAAATTCCACTAATTTGACATGACTTCACATCCGAGACAAACTCACTTCTGACCTTCTATCTGTTTCTTACTTTTAGAGATTGTGTCAAATTGTGTCTGGACGCACTAAGCACTGCTATAATATTTCATAATCAATAACGAAACACAAGTCAAACAATTTCTTGCATTTGTGGTGGAAGTCCCTCTGTGGTGTGGACTTCTGTGCACTGGCAAATAATAGAGCAAATGCCTAAATCCGGATCTGGCTAGGATACTCTGTCTTGGTCTTGATCTTAATGCATTGGTGTTGTTCTTGGCCTTACAGTTACATCACGTGGTCTTGGTCTCCAACCATGCGGTCTTGGTATTTGTCTTGAAATTTTGGTCTTGTCTACAACACTGAACCGATCGACTTAGACCTTCATTTGAGAAATCGTCGACAATAAGTTTAATTAAACGGACAGCGGTGGTGAAGAATTCAACCCGATGAATTCATTGGAAAATGAACAGGTTTGAGGCTATACGGACGCTACAGAAGAAAGTGTAAATTTACATTTACATTTAAGAAATAGTCGACATAATAGCCTATATTTAGGTCACTGCCTTATACGGCTTGCATAAAGGCTCGTCTCAGATCCCACCTAGACACTAAATCCGGGGTACAAAAATGCTAATGTGTTTATATGTTTATTTAACGCCGCCGGCACATCGAAGATGTTTGGCAAAATGTTAATGTAAATGTGTATGTCTTTATATAGTGACCGTATGGCATTGACCCTGCTCATTTTTCAAGGAATTGGTCGGGAGAGATCCTTCACCACCGCTGCCCGTCTGAATAGGCACCACGACATTTAAGGTCCCCGAGTACTAGCCCGAGAATTAAACCTCTGAAACAAGTCAGCATCGAGAAGCGAGCCGCGATCCAAAGACTCCACTTTGCAAGTCGACGAGTAACTGAAAATCAAATGGTTATTGAGATCAGACAAATTCGCAACGTACGGTTATTGTAAACCCCGTTCTTCATCAGCGCTGAAATAGCTACGTCGACAGAATCATCCAACATACAAAGATCGACGAGACGACATGATATTCTGAATCTAGATCATCCAAATACTAACGGCCACTTTTGTTTGGGGTCACATTGATCCCACAGTTGATCAGCTGCGTAGGTTGTGCGGCTGATATTTAGAACTAGACAATAATTATAGTCTTAAATATTTAACCCAGCTGTCAATAGCATATAGACAATGTCCACGTTTACCCCCAACGAGCTTCACCCAGTGGTCTTCCTCTGTGTCCTCTGTGGGTCCGTTTATTTCTGTCGCCCTCGTTCTCGTAGATTTCACCGTTTCTCTGTCTCTTTGTCCCTTTTATTATCTGCCATCCTGCACAACCAGCGTATTCACTCCTTCAAACTATGGTCAAACAACCCATTGTCTAGTTAGCAGCAGCGAGGCGCCACCTGGTGATGAGTTTAGCCAGTTGTCTTCTGACTGTCTTGTGAAGGACGACGTAAAGCAGTCCGTTACCGAGACTGGCGTATAGATAGAGCCACTTGGATGCGAATCTAAACCACAGTGGTACACGGTCGCTCGACACGGCCACTACGCCAGGCAGGTAGGACATCAAGTACACGACACTGATGATGAACAGGTTACGAGCCGACCTCACACTTGCCGCAAACAGACCTAGAGTCGAACAGCTTCCAACTCTTGTTCCTTCACCTCTTCCTCTTGTTCCGCCTCCCTCTCCCCCTCTTCCTCTTTCTAGTTCTGTGCCTCCTGATCCTCCTCCACACCCTACTCCTTTTCCTCCTCTTCCTCCCCTTCCTCTGCCGTCTCCTTCTTGTTGTGCTCCTTCTGATCCTCCACCCCCACCTACTCCTTTTGTTCCTCTTACTTCTGTTCCGGTTCCTCCAGCTGGTCCTCCTATTTCTCCGGACAGTCGGATGCCACTCCTCATCGGATGAACCAAACGCACCTGATGCCTAACGACGAGAAAAACCTTCAAGTAGCAGACGAGAATGATGAGGCAGGTGGATCCGAATGTCACACATAACCATGAGATGGTGTAGCCCTTCGAGTTCGAAACGTAAGGCAGAAAGACGTCACGGTCGAAACCGAACGACAGTCCAGACAGGATTGCGATCAGCTCTAGCGAAACGCTGACAACGTGGATCGATACGAGCATGACAGTCATCGATTTATCGGTGAAGACACGAAAATACGTGAGAGGTCGAACGACAACACAACAGCGGAAGATGGCCAGTAGAGCGAAGTGCCAGTGGGAGCAGGCCGTGAACGCCGTGGCGATGAATCCCTGAACCGTGACGACCCACGCAGGGACCGTTTCGGGGTTGATCCAGGCGACTGCGCCGCTGATCGCCGGCAGCACTGAACCGAGCCATAGATCTGAGACGCACAGAGATGCCATCACCTTGGCGACCATGTCATCACGCATCGATGGACTTTGGAAGTGAAGAACGATGACCGGGACGTTGACGCAGATGTTGGCGACGACCAGCAGGGTGGCCAGAACCGCCTGAGGGTAGACGCCCATCTTCCAGTCGATCCACAAATCTAGTCGATCAAGCGAAGAATTTCGACGTGCCTTCCGTCAGTAAATCAGCCTATTGACCAAGAAAGGATATAGGTAAGTAACGCATTTCTTTACAGTTTACACACAGTATAATTATCTGTTAGCTAAACTAGAAATTGTAGGCGAAAGTGAGTTGCCCAACAAATGTGTCGTCTGTTTTCTTATGAGGCGACATCAACTTATATGCAGTTGGAAGCACTCTCACCTCAGTCGCAAATAGTCTCGCATTTTTCTAAGAAAGACAATCTATTAACGTGTATCAATGCATCGTGTATTAAGCCAACCAGCACAGGGGCTCAGCTGGTTGCCATGGCTTTCTACCAAAAGATGCACGCGGCTGTCACATACAGCAGCCGAAGATGCTGCTACAGGAAAATGCGGACAGTAACCACCATATGATTATATGCTACACAGAAATACATTAATGTGCCACGAGAGTGCGCGACTTCCAAGCGCGCGACTTCCAGCCTCTTCCAGCTCCAGCCTCATCTTCATCTTCTTCGTCCTATTCTTCCTCGTCCTCTTCCTCCTCTTCCTCTCCCTCTTCTTCTTCCTCTTTTTCTTCCTCTTCCTCTAAGAAGCTGGTAAGCATCAAGACGACAACATGAAAACCCATGTCCTTCTGATAACGACTTTCACGCAAATAATAAAATGGTGGAAATGTAGGAAAACTCTGGCAACCTACAGGTTATACATTATACAGTGTCATTATAGAATTAACTATAGAAGCAGATGCAGAGCCAGAAAATCAAGAAAATGCAGAAGGCGTGACTGATACAATCAATCAATCAATGAATATTCGTTTAATAATGAAACCAAGCTTTCACAGACGCAACTTGACAGATGCCACAGTGCAGTCAGAGCAGGAAAATAATTGTACCTTGATAGAAACAGTAATAACTTGGAAATTAATGTAGCTAATATATAGGTGAATGGCCTCAGTTTCGAAGCACCAATATTCGGGATGTTTTGATTGACAGAGGACCAATGAAAATTGCTGGCATGGAATATCCAAGAGACATAAAAGATAGGAGATTTTCAGAAAACTTTTACACTGAAACCTTGTATCGGCTAACGGTGTTTCAGTTAAATCAGTCGTAATAAAGAATGACTTACTGCAAGTCTGCAATGTACAATATTATTTAGTCTAGATAAGACTAAGGTATTATTGTTCTGTCAAAAATAACTTATAATCATCTGAATTATTTTCGTTTCATTCACCGTTTTACAATTGAATGGAAAAATGAATCAAGTCTATGAAGTCAATATTGGTAAATATTAGCCTACCTCAGGAAACCTATGCAATTTTGTAACGTGCAATGGTAAAGCTATCACAACTAATTCTGGCTATTCTACTTCCTCAGGTTTAGCGTATATAACGTATTTCAATTCCCAATGGGATGGACCATTAAATCCAATCATCATGCTGTCACCAACTGAAGTTGTCAATGGCCTATTTCTAGTGGTTGGGTGCAGCTATATAGAGCAACCATTACCATAAACCATGCAAATTTCTATTCTTTTTCAGAGACTCAGAGTCAAATAATGCTAAGTCACACTAGCACAACTGAGCGGGTTGGAAACGATCCCTTTGGTTATGTAATGAAGACTTAACCGTGTGTTCCTAAAAAAGGACTAGGAGTTTAACCCCAACCGTGACAATTAGCACCCTGCGTGCAGACATTGCAAAGATTCGACACAGCAAAAGGAGGTAATGTGAGTGAAAGGTAGAATCTACCTGTAGGCGACACAAGTTTTTTGTATACACTTTTACCTGCCGCAGTCCGCATTTAAAAGCAACTATATACAATAGTACCTCTTTGTGTACGTGGTTTCATATTTATGCCAGCAACTTCCTTCCGACCCGCTTTTCCGATGACGTTGCTTTGAGAAATCTTCCATTAAGATTACCTATTCTGTAACACCTGCCATCTTTGGCATTTGACCTGCTCTTGTTAGCGATAGTGTTTCAAAACGCGTCAGCATCCAGAGATAAGTAATCCTGAGATTGGAATGAGCCACCGGAAATGACCTTTTCACTGCGCTACATAAACACGAGTAATAACTTCGCTAGGACAGATGGTCAGCATGCTCGTTAGCGCACGCCGCCGTATTTATGTAGGCTCCTATAATATATATATATATATATATATATATATATATATATATATATATATATATATATATATATATTATAATTATAATTATAATAAGCTACCTATAATAGACGTATATATACGTCTATAGGGGTTTATTATAATTATTTTATGGAAAAACGCTTATAACAGTTCCAAGCTGAGGTTTAGCGCTCATCATCAATATCAAAACTCCCTGGATGACATCAAACCGCCTCTTATTTAGCGCCTCCAAAACCCAGTTCATTTGGTCTGGCACCCCAAGAGCTTCTGTTCTGAAGATTGATTTTGTTCTCCTCTCGGAAATGTTCTCACACTACACCTTTTCTTAATCTGTATTTGATCTGGGTGTTATACGCTGGATAGCTCTAGCCCTTTCTTTTTATGAACGTTTCTCTAACCTTACACGTTTTATCTCGTCTTCTGTTTTCATCACGCTGGTTCACGCTTTCATGTGCTCCTGAATTGACTGTAGGCTACTGTAATTCCCTTCTCATTGGACTTTCCAAAGTTCGCCTTTCACCTCTGCAGTCGGACCTAAATGCGGCCGCCAGATTAATAGGAAGCATCCCACGCTATATACTCTCACATTTCCACCTTTATGTTTGAACAACTGCACTGGCTGCCTCTCTAAATTACAAATTTGTTGATAATTTTGTCAGTATAAAAATGGTTTTGGAATTTTAAAAATCGATGAACACTAGTTTTTTTTCTTATTACCATAAGGGGTCCCTTTGTTCAGGACACAGTGTAGAGTCGCTTTATAAATGTTTGAATACAATACCACACAATAGTTGGATCAATAGCAGCTAATCACATTTTAGCATCATCTAATCGCATTTAACGCCTTTCATAGTCTCATGCATGCACATCACATTCAACATCTTCAATAATAACGTCGCATTGTTTAACATTTACGCGCATTCCTATAGCTACGTATAGTGGTTGTGTCTAGCGCAATTCTGTCAATGGCAGGTTGCCTATAATTGCCTATTCGTCGGGCGCGAAATTTGCTAGATAATCCTACTTCTATCACGATAAAAGCGGCTCCTTCCCATTTTATTCCTACTATCCTGCTGTTAGAAACTCTGGTGACTGGTAATTAATTCTTGCTCTTTAATAGACCCCTAGGTATATTTAAAAAAATATTTTATTACAGGTAAATACACAAAGCTATGCTATGATTTCACTGAGCCGTCTGAACAATGTTCTAATATTTCTCCCTCGCAGCTAAACTCGCATATTATATTTTTAATATGTTTAGCCAATAGTTCCATAGCTGGATTGCCAACTGTGCCAGAGGCTTGCAGCAATTCCACTGTTTAATTAAGCTCACTCGAAAGAGAGATTCTTTATCGGTTCGTTACACTGAACATCTCATCGGCGGTATATGGACCAAAAACCCGCCTACGGACCTTTGTTGGCTCAACACGATTTTCTATTGCATTACGTATTATTGACGAAGTCTTTTTGAGTTGACTAATTGGACTGTTGGTTGAGCTCGGGTCACTCGGGGGTATCGAGATAGACATATCCTTGAGGAGGGGGGTCCATAGTGTAGTGGTAACATCACTGGCGTGAAGAGCAGTAGGTAGCGGGATCGCTTCCCGTATCTTCAAATGAGATGTAGGACGTGATGGGCGCCTTGCATGGCTGTCGTATACAGTTAAATTCGACTCCTGTAATAACTTGTAATCATCCGTTCATACTGATTTGTAATCATACTGCGTAATTGTCAGTTTGAAAGTATTAAACGAAGAGTATTAGTATTAGAGCCGATCTTTTCGCAGCTACCAGCGCCCAGGCAGCAAAGCCGTCCGCCAATTGTTCATCAGCAACCACGTCCATCCAATTCACAACGGAACAGCCGTCCATAGATGTCAGATCAGCAGATCGAGTACCACACGTGAAACCTACGCTTTTCAGTAACATATCGTCCGTGTATCTTCGTTAAGGAAAAACTTCTACGTACGCTTGTTTTAAGCCTCTTATGAAGTAGATACCTGCATCTTCATCATTAGCCTCGTTTCCGTCTCACTTACTGCATGTTTTCCCTGTTCACATAATCTGTCTTAGCCGAGATATTGTTAGCGCATCTCCGATGTATAATATGGTTGTATTAACTTGTGCTTTGTACATCTTCACGCAATAACAGCAGCAGGAACAATAAAAATAATAATAATATCTCCTGTAATTATTTTTAAAGCGCTTAGAGCGGAGAATGGTTCACTCATAGGCTGCTTTTTTAAATTGAGCAGTGGCCTTCACGCACATGAGTGGCGCATATGAATTCGCGTACTATAGCTTCAGATCCTCCGCCTATACCTTCGCCTAGCCCTAGGGCTGTATTTAATCCTTCCAGATTACAGGCTAGGCCTACTCCTGAGGCCATTCATAGGCCTCGCTTGCCAACAGAACTGATTGAATATCAGGGACCTGTCTCAGGCTCGGACCAGTTACACCTTTCGCAAATGCAAACCGACTTGGCCTACCCGTTACAAGGAGTCGATGATGACCACGACGACGACGATGATGTCTTCATTAAACTTCAACATCCTGCGCAAGCTAATCACACTGTAACATCAGTTAGCTACAAACTAGTCGCGTTGTAACATCATCGGCTTCAATACGTCAATAGCCATCGGCGACTACGTTTTGCCATCGTCCTTACAATGCCCCGATTGACAGCCGCTCCAGCAGACCATGCAGTTCTTCAAACATGATGTTCATTCATTCATTCATTCATTCATTCATTTCAGATATTTATATAGTGCCCCTTCAAGATTTCTACTCAGAGGCGCTCCCGACTACAGCACGGACACTGAATCGGAGTTTCACGCCGAAGCGCATAAGCAATTGCGAGTGAAGGACTTGCCCAGGGTCCCTACGCGGCGGCTTGAGGTGGATTCGAACCCGCAACCCTCCGGCTGCAAGGCACCGAACATACCTCTACACCACCGCGCCCCACTAATGTTGTTGCCAGTGTGAAGACCCAGTGAGTACGGAGAGATTTATGTTAGGACTGACTATAATCTTATGCGCTGCGAAGGGATTAATGCATCGCATTTAAAAGGAAAAGAAGAGCAGTCCTTTAAGCCACACCATGGGTATGAAGTGCTATAGCGACTTCGCTTATTACTCTCGACGTAGGAGGGGGGATGGACAGTCCTCTCCCTCGCCGTCTGATCTATTATTTCTCACCTGCAGTGTAGGCAGGGCTGTTAAAGGCTTGGTTTTTAAAAAACAAAAAACAAAAAACCTCAAATTTTTGTTTTTGTTTTTGTTTACAAATTTCAAAATTATAAATGCCAAAAACGTCGTCTCTTCAACTCTCTTGGCAATTGTTGTATGGTCTTTGTTAACTTCGTTTTATGACATTCTACGGTTCTACTGTTCTAGTTAATTTCACTTATATGCAACTGATTAATTGTAACGGTATTATGCCATTTTTATGAGTTTTATGATCCGAAATAGGAAAATCTCAAAAAACAAAATACAAAAAACAAAAAAAAAACAACTTTTCATTTTGAAACAAGTTTTTTGCACACCTGAGTGTAGGTAAGTGTTATGGCCGAGTTGGCTAGGGAGCGGAGGTGGAGAAGAAATCTCGAAGCATATTTCTTCCCTTGCGGAAGTTGAACCCTATAACCTCTCGATCCAGCACTCTAACCGGTATACACCGTCGCGCACCCCTTCAAAAACGGAGAAAATATATTTTCAAATAAGTGTTATCGTCCATTCCTGACCGTAGATATTTTCAATCTGCTGCGCAAGTTGTCGGCTAGGCCTGGTTGTTCCGCAGCCAGACACGGCCCTGGGCAGAAGTGTTGCTGTGATTGTCCCAAATTTCTCGAATAAATTGTCTAGCAAACTGTGACATGAACTGTGGTCTTTTTCTGATTATTGTCCGCAAGAGCGTGAAATTTATTCTGCTCGTTGGCAGTTTTGTGCCGTCGGAAGCACCTCTGAAGGGTTTTTATCAAAGTAAGCTTAGAGCTATATAAATTTATGATTACAATTACAATTACGTGTTGCAAAAAAGACAGATGATGAGGCTGGTGGGGAATTTGAGATTCCATTGACGCTAACTCGAATAGGCGAATAGTAGGATGAAGGGCGACTGCAAATGTAACGATAATTAATTCAACCTACCGAAAAATACTTAAACGTACCCAGGTTCCCAGTACTTTGGCCATGGTCGTGAATGGCAAGTGACTTTACATACAGATTCTCTAAACTTTCCTTTTGAAATTCTGTCTCTGTCTCTGTCTCTGTCTCTGTCTCTGTCTCTGTCTCTGTCTCTGTCTCTGTCTCTGTCTCTCTCTCTCTCTCTCTGTCTCTCTGTCTCTCTCTGTCTCTCTCTCTCTCTGTCTCTGTCTCTGTCTCTGTCTCTGTCTCTGTCTCTGTCTCTGTCTCTGTCTCTGTCTCTGTCTCTTTTCTCTCTGTCTGTCTCTGTCTCTGTCTCTGTCTCTGTCTCTGTCTCTGTCTCTGTCTCTGTCTCTGTCTCTGTCTCTGTCTCTGTCTCTGTCTCTGTCTCTGTCTCTGTCTCTCTGTCTCTCTGTCTCTCTCTCTGTCTCTCTGTCTGTCTGTCTGTCTGTCTCTCTCTCTCGTTTTCGACGATCGCTGTTTTGTGCTCGCTACTATTACCGTGGACCGGGACACAACTAACTGCATGTAACCAACATTCCGACGACATCCAGAACGGACTACGTATACGCTTAAACCAGCAGCGTAGAAGATTATAGACTGCAGGGGCTGTAAGATACAGCCCTGTGTTTGGTCAAGTGAGACCATGAATAAACCAGTGAGACCGCGTAGAGCCAGAGGCTTCAGCCTGGGTACGGCCAGAGGTCACTGAACTCAGCCATCTAAGACAAAACACGACGTTTCACGGGACTTCAAGTAGGGACTTCAAGCTGCTGCAAATCTCTACGATATTCCAGAGACATAATGGCGCTATAGAAGTTTTCAGAATCGTTCTATGGATGGAGAGATGTAATTAGTTAATTAGACGCATAAGTAAGCATTAGAACACCGTTTTTGAGGCGCCATCCGCAGATGCAATGGTGTACAGAGACAATGAAACACTGTGGACAAAATTCATTCATTCATTCGGGGGATTTACATAGCACCTCTTCAAGGGCACTATTCAGAGGTACTCCCGACTCCCGCACGGCCAAAAATAACAGTTTTTAGGTTAGTATGGAACCTGTAAGAGAGCGTTCTGGGAAGCAGGCGCAATTCCAAGGGCAGCCCATTCCAGCCAGCCGGGCCTACCACTGAGAAAGCACGGTTCTGCATGGTAGCTGTGCGGGCAAACGGGACTATGAGCGGAGCCAAGGAGCGACAACCTTGGGCGCCCGATACGGGACGACAGAGGTCCCGCAGATAGGTTGGGGCAAGGCCCAGCTGGCATCGCCATAACAGGGAGGCGATCATGTACACAATGCGTTGGCGGACAGGGAGCCAGTTTAGGATCTCCAGCATGTAATTAGAAACATGACCGAATTTGGGTATTCGGCCAATGAGGCGCGCCGCAGAGCGCAGCACCCGGTCGAGGCACGCCAGCCGACCAGACGGTATACACGCTGGAGTAAAGCGAAGAGCAGTAGTCAAGTCGAGCACAGACAAAGGAATGTACTAAAGTGGTTGCAGCACTGGGAGTCAATGAACTTCAGCACTGGGAGTCAATGAACGTCACTTTTACTCTCAAAGAGTGTAACTAGGAAGTGCATTGTAGTCGCACATAAGAAATAAAAATAATTATTCACATGTACAGACAAACAGACAGACAGACAGACAGACGGATGAACAGACACTCAGACGGACGGACGAACGGATGAACAGGTAGACAGATTGATCTTAGGGTGAAGTTATGTATGACATACATGTATATACAGTCATATAAATGCATGTGCATAAACAATTTATCATGCACACGTGTCTACCTACATACATGTATTGTACATTGACAGGTACTTGTACAATATGCCTGTGCATATATACATACGTGTATATGCATACATGTGCGTATACACGTATGTAGATATGTAGAAGTCCTAGATTTAGTCAACAGTTAGCAGTGAGGACTAAATGCAATAGACCGGCAGATGAAGCTCTTAAATTGATATTCGTTTCATTGAATGATGTAAAAGAAACGAACGGCCTTTGAAAGAATCTTTTCGAGCCAGCGAGTCGAGCAGAGAGAGAGAGAGAGAGAGAGAGAGAGAGAGAGAGAGAGAGAGAGAGAGAGAGAGAGAGAGAGAGAGAGAGAGAGAGAGAGAGAGAGAGAGAGAGAGAGAGAGAGAGAGAGAGAGAGAGAGAGAGAGAAAGAGAGAGAGAGAGAGAGAGAGAGAGAGAGAGAGAGAGAGAGAGAGAGAGAGAGAGAGAGAGAGAGAGAGAGAGAGAGAGAGAGAGAGAGAGAGAGAGAGAGAGAGAGAGAGAGAGAGAGAGAGAGAGAGAGAGAGAGAGAGAGAGGTGGGTAGAGGACGGGGGTGGACGGAAGGTGGGCGATTTGGGGTTTGTGATGCGTCATCTTTACGCATCAGCTGTGCATGTCGTGGTCTACTTTACCCTTGCCCCTCTCCCTCTCCTGCTAACCCCTTCCCATCTACCCTAGGTCCTCTGAGCTGCCCGCGCGATAGAGTCGACGCCCATCCGTGCCCGGTCCAACGAACAAGAGAGCGTGCACGCATGACTTATTCGGTGGCAGCAGAAGAAACATTACTCTTTCATCTGTCACACTGACTCCGTGTCTCTACCTGTCTGCCTGTGTTTCTTTCTTCATCTCTTCGTCACTGTCTCTGTCTATCGCTCTATCTCTTATGTTTGGTTGAGTCTTTCTATCTTGCACTTGTATCACTGTCTCTGCGTATCTCTGCCTCTGCCTCTGTCTCTCTGTCTCTGTCTCTGTCTCACTCTCCCTGGTCGAGCGATCTCATGTCAGTGGTGGCTCTGTTCGTCGGTCTATGGTAGACGCCCCAACGGCACGGAAAGGGTGTTTCTTCCGTAGACAACAGCAGCGGGTCGTGTCTAGCTAACTCCTCAACGGATCCTTACTAAAACGCATCCACCTCTCATCGTCGTGGATTCCGTCCGACACACGGATCTCCTGGAGACCTATCGGGAACTAGACTCCAGGATAACTTAACTTTGGTCGCTCGTAGACGACGAGGTTTTCTTCATCACCCGAATATTCGCCGTTCATGGAGAATTCGTTGTACTGAAGTGGTTTTAGTTCTATAGACAAGCGATGGATCGAAGGGACTTCCAGTGGAGCGGAATCAGCTTAGTGGTCGCTAGGATATTGCTCTGCATTGTTCTTCTCAACCAGGTATGCGTATTAGAGTGTTCACAAGGTCCTTTTTCAAGGACCTTTCGAAGATAATAAAATGTCGTACTGTTGTATATGTGTTATGTTTAAAACTATAGAACCTTTTAACGGATTGCACAAAGGTATAGTCAAATCATCGAGATTTGTACCTCAAATGTTTAAAATAATAACCACTTCGAGGACTTTCCATATGCATAGCCAGATCATCCAGACATGTATGGGAATGTGTCAAACTACAACTCCCTCAAGGATTTCCCATCGGGATAGTAACTCACAGATTGGTTCTGTTTAACGACAGCGTGCCATAAGAAAGATGATCAGCATCGCCCTCCTCCTTTCTACAGGCTTGGGACTGGTACTGCCAGATTAGAGCAATGGCGGAGTTAGTCACCCATAGACCCGCCTATTAACGTCCATGCCGCAAAGGTAGTTAAGTGCCGTCTAGTCTATAATGAAAAGTCTGCAGTCTGACTCACTTGAACCTGTTCGGCGACTTACTATTAGAAGCGCTCTTCACACACAGAATCGAAGTCACGACTACGTTGAGTCTCACGCCAATCAATTATATTAGCTCAACTGAAATGATTCTCTATGTTGCAGAGTCGTTGAAGAACTCCTACAATCATTCTTTAGTTTCATTTCAATCAACTGCTCAGCGAATCCTATGAAACAAGTGAATTTTTTACAGTCGACACTGTTTTAAAACTCAGCTTTAGGGTTAAAGGGTCCTTATTAGCTAAGCTACGTTGTATTCTAACAACGCACACATCACTATTCATGCATGCGCTGAAATAATGCAGAACCCTCTCTCAGCGCTCGTGAATAAGTTGGTGCCCTGCGCTGGGCTTCTGAGTCTACTATTACCAAATGAAGAGACTTCAGGTGTTCATCCACTTTGAACGTTGCAATGACAGGCAGGGCTATGCATTAAGTAGGTTATATGAATATGAATATGTGTTTATTCTCCTTTCAATGAGTGGATGGGCGTGTACTGCAATTCTACTTCTGAAGTTCTGCGTAGAGGAAGAAATCAGACAATTCACTGATGCATGAAAGTGTTTATTTACACTTGGAAATTTGTTTTGACCAGTGACCCATGACGTTTGATACTGTGTTGCATTTGCTTCTTAATGATGATGATGTGGTTGTTGTTGTTGCTGCTGCTGCTGCTGATGATGGTGATAATGATAAATAAATGAAGGTCTGAGTTATTGACAATTATAGGTCACTGTTTTCTAAATTGCTTTATTTGCTCTGAAGATTGTTCTTTCTTATCGGATCTTTTCTCCGGATTTCTATAGCGCCATAACCACGAGGTATCAATAGTCAGTCGTTTCGACCTAAAATCGCAGCCTATACATATCCGTTGTTCCTTAGAATTAGATCACCGATTATTTGTTAATAGAGAGTAGATTAGATTAGATTATAGAGGCCCTATCAAATATTATAAGTGGTCTAACAGAGAAAAAGACAAAAAATAGTCGAAGAAAATCATACATACGATTTTACAGATGTATGCACATTATGCAGACATGCATACAGACATACAGACATCTGAGACATGTAGCCAGATAGACAGAATGACAAAGATTAGTAATGAGGCTCGATAAGTAGTGAGTTGCTGGGTTTTAAGTCTAGATCTGAGAAGCATTAAAGAAATGAGCGACTGAGCATAAAGGAGAAGCAATGGCTAACATCACGGTAAAGGTTTATTCAGAAACTCAATGAAGATGAAGCAACTGTAAAGCGAGACATTTTAAAACTGTTATCGTTGTTAATAATATACTTGGAAGAAACTCGACCGAGTCCAGCGAATCTGCGTTAGCTTAGTTTCATTCTGAATCCGTTTAGCCGGAGGTTATAACATAACATAACAAGGGTTTAAGTTGGTTCAGAAGACGTTTAGTCTGTGCACGTTAGAACCACTGTAAGTTGCCTGTAATGCTTAATAGTCTATCTCTCTTAGCTACCTCTTAAAAGCTGTGATAGTGTCCACTGAGACCGTACTTCCACACAGTGGCGTAACAACCTAGCCGGGGGCCCTTGGACACTCTAAGATTGGGGGCCCTTACCCATTCACGAGAATAAAGAGTGAAAAATAATGGCAGCCATGGGTAGGATTCCGCATTTTCTTAGCCTCAGCTTATGAGGGTGGTTGGCCAGTCCTCTCCCTCGCCGTCTCATCTTCCCACCGACAGTGTACGGTCAGTGTACTCATTATAGTTGAGTCTGATAGGGCGTACGTGGAGCAGAAATCTCGAATCAAATTTCTGCCATGGCATGGATTTTGTACCCGACCTCTCGACTGACAGTCCAACACGCTAACCATTACACCGTCGAGCTATTTAAAACTGCAATTAGGTTTTAAAAAATCAGAGTGTTAAACGTTATCGTTAATAATTCATAGTTCAAGTCGCATTAGTAGTTCAAGACAGAACAAGAATGCATCCAAAATGTATTTGCCCAATTTGGCCTGTACTCGCTTAATATAGAGTATAGTTACATGCATAGCCAGTGGACTGTACTAATTTAACATTGTCGATAAGAGAATTACATATTGAATACGTATCATGAAGAGAATAGGCTACTACATCATGCACAGTACGATAGTCAATAGGTTTCGGTTACCATGATGCGTGTATTAAGTCGTGAATAGTAACTGTTCAAGGGATATTTTAATTCAAGTTAAACTGTCTGGATTTAAACAATAAAAATTAAACGAAATGTAATGGTATTCTGCCTATATATAGGCCTACACAGTAGCCTAATGTAATGCAGACTGTATAGTTACTTCATGAATTTGGCCATTCCAGCTTTACTGTTCGCAAATGTGTCTATTCCATTTTTTGACATTCGTTTTCAATCGCAAGAAGAGCAAGGCCATCCAGCCTGTCCTGTGAGTTAGTGGGTCTAAGATACGTCGTTATGATATTCAATTTGGAGAACGAGCGCTACGCACTGGCGAGGGTGACTGGAAGAGCGGCAAACAGCACACAGGCAGCATGCAGCCAATTCCAGCTTAGGGATGACGTGATCTGAGACTGAGAGCTCGATATGATTTTGAGTAGGCCTATGTCCAACACGTTTTGTTGTTTCAAGTTCCTTGCTGAACTCACGTTAAAAAGTGTGTGTGTCCTTCGGACCTCGGGGGCCCTTTGGACCTCGGGGGCCCCTGGACTTTGTCCACCCTCGTTATATGGCCGTTACGCCACTGCTTCCACAAGTCAACAACTCTTGCACTGAAGAAATTCCTAATGTTCCTTTTTGGTTTCTTATAATGTATATCTACATGTATGTCCCCGAGTTGCCTTATTTGGTGCAAATTCAAAAAACTTCTCCCTGCACTGCCTCCTTTCTTGTAGGCTTCAATTAGGTCTCCTCTGCTCCTCCTCCTTATCGCTGTTATGCATGTTATCTCTGGCCATCCATCCACTACGCTCTGCAGATCCGTCTCAACCTCTTCACAGAAATCATCGTATTTCATTTATGTTCAAAGCAAGGCACAGCTACACCTGAACGCGTTCGAGCTTTTCATCGTCATTGACAGATCCCAAAAATTAACAATGATTCAAGTTTAACATAAAGTATACAGGACTACAATATTATTATTGAGCGACAAATTGTGTACCGAGAAACGACAAAGACTTAGAGCCGCCTAATCATAAGCAAGGCGACAAGGAACATTACGTTTTAGGCTACCACACAGAGTAGGTTTTTATATAAAAATTATGTTGCTGGTGGGTAATGGGTATATAGAATGTTGATAAACAAATGCAGCGCTTAACTGCTTGCCCAACTGTGGTGAATCTCCTATTTGCTGAAATTCTTAAACCTATGCCAATATCTTGCGAATATCTAACCGATACTCGTTATCGTTATTCGGATAAAACATAAAATCCGTGAAACACGGTGCTTGCCGTCGATTATCGGAACCAAGAACACATATACTGGTTTTTATCTATACTGTCTATTTCATTTTTCAGAGCTCTGCACAATGGGGGCACCATCAAATGAGCCACCAATGCCCACCATTCAAAACGGTACAGTCGGGTCTCTCAGGCGACAGGGTCACAGGGATCTCAAAGGCGACAGGTTCCCATTTTAGGCGACAAGGTTCCCATTTTAGGCGACAGGGTTCCCATTTTAGGCGACAAGGTTCCCATTTTAGGCGACAGGGTTCCCATTTTAGGTGACAGGGATCTCAAAGGCGACAGGGTTCCCATTTTAGGCGACAGGGTTCCCAGTTTAGGCGACAAGGTTCCCATTTTAGGCGACAGGGTTCCCATTTTAGGCGACAGGGATCTCAAAGGCGACAGGGTTCCCATTTTAGGCGACAGGGTTCCCATTTTAGGCGACAGGGTTCCCATTTCAGGTGGCGGATCTCAGAGTTCAGATGGCGGATCTCGAAACAGATGTGCGGAATCTCAGATCCGGCTGAATTTATCCACTGATTAAAATATGCGTGTACATACAAACACACACGGGTGCAGGCCTATGTATACATATGTGTGTGTATGTCTGACATTGTCTGTGTTTGCGTACTTATATTTGTACTCTGACAGTTTCATTTTTACGATTGGAGTATAGCAAGAGACAATGTGGGGTGGACTTGACGAGGCGACTTAGACTCGGGTGTGCAAAAAACAGTCAGCGGGACTTATCACAAGGGTGTCCTGGACGGCGCCTGACAAAGTTCCGCATGGACTAATATATGGGCATGCCAACAGACTAATATAGACGCAATTCGTGTTGGTGAATCATATTATAGATGGGTTTGAGTGAGGTTCGGTTGCTATAAAGAACAGGGAAATGGTTTTAGGAATGCGGCTATTGTAGGTTCTACCGCGCGTGCAATACCGCATATAGGCTACGTTTAGGTGTCCAGGTCCCAAATATAATGTATACATATAATATCTATATATATAATTTATGTATATATAGGAGGTCTCTATTTATATGTATACAGTGTATTAAATTATTTCATGCAAGCGACGGCCTTCTTCTTAGCTTCGACTGCCTTCCTCTTCAGACTCGAAGAAGCGCTCGTGCATAACATTTCAACGAAGCGACGCAGATGAAAAAGCGTGGTAAAAAATAAAGACTCTGTGGCGTCAAACCGTTCTCTATAATGGGGGGACACAAGCACAGTGGTTACATTACTCATCCAGAGCTGATGGATCTCCAAATGTTTGGAAATTCTGACGAATCTATAACCGATACGACGACGACGAGGTTGATAATGATGATGATGATGATGATGATGATGATGATGATGATGATGATGATGATGATGATGATGATGATGATGATGATGATGATGATGATGATGATGATGATGATGATGATAATGATAGTAGACAAATTTGCGTTTCTTAATAATGTTGAAGTCCCTGAGGGATCACATTTACTTCGGGGCAAAATAATAATAATAATAACAACAACACCATTCCAGAATTGTATTCTTTTCCCGCAGTCTCCAGACATTTATGGGCTAACTGAGGAATCCTTGGAACCTCGGGTAAAACATAATAATAATTATAATGATAAATAAACTGTTTCCAGGCAATTTTTTAATCACCTGAGGAACTATACCTACCTCAGGTAAAAAAGGTCATAATTGTTTTAAATAATGATAAAAAAATTTAAGTTTAATGATACCATTATACCTTTTAATCATGACCCCTAATGAAAATGATGAAAGAGTATCGAGTGATGAAACAGTGATGTTGTGTTTTTAGGAGATGGGGATGGTCCGAGAGCTGGATGCGGCCGGTGATCCTGCCGAGCTCACTGCTGTCAACTGCATTTCCATCGACAAGTACATGACCCCACAGGCCATCGATAAGGTCAAAACTGCCAAAGTCTGCAACGCATTGTTGCGGGGCAAATCACTGGTAATCTAATATTAACCAAATCAGTTGCATGTGATCTAATCTATAGTATGATGTGGCGTCAATAATCTAATCTAATGTAAGTCAAGTTAAAGAAGAAGAAAAGAAGAGATGGTGTATCGCAAGTTAACCCACAGAGGCTGCCATGCATGGTATGAAGTGCTTGCAACTTCATTTTCTTAGCCCAGTATAATTATGAGTTCTGATGGCCAATCTTCTCCCTCGCTGCCTTGTCTTTACACCAACACTTTAAGGCACTTGAAGTCTAAGTGTCCTCATTTGCAATCCTGAACCAAGCTAATTCGTAGTAAATTATGATCTAATCTCTAATTCAACTCATCTAATATGGTTTGATTTTATATAACGCGATGTAAAGATGGTGGATCCAGAAACTGTCCTTGTGTCAACCTTTGGATGTTTTCGGGGAGCCCATTGTGTTGCGCCCTCTGACAGATTTTCACTGATTGTTTGGTTACTGATTGGTTTTATCTATGAACTCGTTTCCAATGCATGGTTTCACCATTTGAAATCATTTTTGTTCTTTGGTTGATTGTTGGAATGTTTTATTGTTCGGTTGTTTGGCTGGCTGACTAACCGACTGGCTGATGATGATGATGATGATGATGATGATGATGATGATGACGATGATGATGATGATGATGATGATGATGATGATGATGATGATGATGATGATGATGATGATGATGATGATGATGATGATGATGATGAAGAAGATGATGATGATGATGATGATGATGGATGATGATGATGATGATGATGATGATGATGATGACAACAACAACAACAACACCATTCTACTACTGTTTCATCACTCGATACTTTTTCATCTACTCACGAGCTCATTAAGTAGTTGAGTGACTGACTGATTGATTTATTTGTTTGATTATCAATCGATTAATACACTCCCACTATACTAGAAATGCCTCCACTTTCCGTTCTGTTAAGGTTCATTCCAACGCTCGGCTCCATACAATCAAGTCTCAGGGGACACTGATATGGAATGCAATCCCTTCCTATATACTCATGTCTAATAATTTGTTCATCTTTAAAAAAAGATTACGTACACACCTTCTTTTATCTGCATAGCATCTTGACATTACCGTGAATGGCACAAAGCCGCATTTAGTTAAGTTCTTAGTTAAGTTTATAATTAAGTTTTTCTTTTCATGCAATGATTTGATTTAATTAGGCCCTTACCATTATATCTCTCTTTCACAGGCCAATAATGAATTTAGGTTACAGACTACAAAGGCACGGGGACCCTACTTAAGCGGGATCATATCCCTTCTGGGTTTCCCTTTTGCTACCCTGGTTTCTTTTTCTCTTTATGTCGTTATGTGATATATATTGTTGTTATGTTTTTTCTGAGTTGCAATTAGATATATATTTCTGTTATGTTTTTGGGTTGCAATAAATTTATTTGATTTGATATTTGATTGATTTCTGTGCAGACACCTGACGAGGTGACTGGGTGCATCGCCGATAAAATCCTCGTCGATGAGGGTCAGTCCAGGGACCTGGTCGAGAGCATCTGTCTTCCAAAGTCCAATCGGAGACGGTCGAAGAGAAGTCTTGCCTTCGACTTCACTTATTCGACGAACACCAAGAAGAAATGGCCCCTTCCCATCAGCTACACTTTCAACCTTACGCACACCAGTAATAAATTCTCCATTTTCGTCGTCTATTCCTACATTTCCTGATTTGTGTAGCGCCACTATATTATATGGGAATCGACGGATTGATTGACTTCGGCGCAGAAAACAGACGAAGTGACTCCAAACGGCAAACACCTTCTGATATATACTGGGTTTTGTTCAATCGCTTCCTCTGGTCAGCTTCTCCCAATTTCCATGAATTCTCGTTTCTTTCTTCGCTCTTAATGTCCCTTATATATACATACTTGCCTGCCGGGTCTCTGCGCTGGTCCGGCGCTGCGCTGAGGGTCTGGCTCCTCCATATCTGCGTGAACTCTGCTGCCCTACTGTGGCTGTTCAGCGTCGTGACTCGTTACGCTCAGCAGTGCAAGCGGAGTTCCTTGTCCCCTTTGCTCGTACTGCTATCCGACAGCGCCGCGCCTTCTCTGTGGCTGGCCCGGTGACCTGGAATGGGCTTCCGGTGGCACTGCGTCTGACCCTAATAGGACATTCTGCTCAGTTCTTCACTGGCTTTAAGACTTTACTGTTTGACCGAGGTTGGGCTGGGAGCACCCCTGAGTAGACTGTCTTTAAGGGGCGCTATATAAAAATGCCGTAGGCTAATAATAATAATAATAATAATAATAATAACAATAATAATAATAATAATAATAATAATAATAATGCTTACAGGCGGAATGAGAGAGACCGACAAACAAGAGAAGATAAAGAGACAGCCTAACAGAGACAAAATAAACATATATCTGTGTGCATTATTAACTAGATGTTTGCCCGTCCTAAGACGGTTAAAAACAATTTGAAAATGTCAAGAGATGCGTAATCTCGTGCTATGATTGACATAAGTCTTCTCCCCTCCTCTCCCTCCTTCAGGACGAAATACTTTGCATGAAATGCATTAGGCGTCTGGCGAACCAAATCGAAAAACCGAAGCTGTCAGTGTCCTTCTTCATCTGTCTGTCGGTATTTCGTCTTTTCTGTCACTCTTCAATTAAATTAGTAAGATATATGTTTATAAATTATAATAAATAAATAGATCAAAATGAATTAAAATATTCTTTGACCTCTTACAGACGCATCGCTGACGAAAGACGTCATTAAGAAGGTCATGGAATACATGTCCAGAGAAACGTGCGTCACTTTCACTGAACAGAATATAAACGGGGGCCTGGAATTTGTGGCAGGAACGGGGTAAGACAGTTGAGTGATTCCTTCCTTCCTTATTTCTTTCCTTCCTTCCTTCCTTCCTTCCTTCCTTCCTTCCTTCCTTCCTTCCTTCCTTCCTTCCTTCCTTCCTTCCTTCCTTCCTTCCTTCCTTCCTTCCTTCCTTCCTTCCTTCCTTCCTTCCTTCCTTCCTTCCTTCCTTCCTTCCTTCCTTCCTTATTTCTTTCATTCCTTATTTAATTCCTTCCTTCCGACCCTTCCTTATTTCGTTTCTACTTTCCTTCTTTCCTTCTTTCTTTCCTTCCTTGATTTTCTGATGCACAATAAATGCATGCATATTTACACAAAGCATGCACGCATATTTACACATGCAGACATGCCTACATACACAAATACACACTTACATAAATACACACATATATACGTACACACATGCTTGCTTACTTATTTACCCACTTTCTTGCTCAAATGCATGCTACATACATGTACGTACATATGTAGGGGTAGACCTGTAAGCTGCATTCCAATTCCATTAGGACGGGTCATTACAATCACCTTGCCAGTGGGTTGCTAATCATAAGGGGAACATACAATCTAATGGAAGCATGCAACTTGACTGACGCTATGCAAAGGTATGCAGTGCATGATAGTTTGAGTTAGGGCTATATAAATGTCAGGCGAGAGATGGGCGCATAGAGAGAGACAAAGAGAGAGAGAGACAGAGAGACAGAAACAGAGACACAGACACATACAGAGACAGACAGAGACAGACAGAGACAGACAAAGACAGACAGAGACAGGCGCAGGGAGACAGAGAGACAGAGACAGAGACAGAGAGAGTGAGACACAGAGAGAGACACAGAGAGGCAGAGAGAGACAGATAGACAGAGACAGAGAGAGACAGAGACAGAGAGAGACAGAGAGAGACAGAAAGACAGAGATACAGAGATACGAGCTTAGGCCGGACTCCTGTCCCGTTTGTCAACCGGTGCATGTAGTCCGACTAGTGTGTATCATCATCTGAACGGATAAACATCAACGATTATGACGTCTTTCCTCTTGCTCTGTTTGTCTACATTCGGCGGCGACTAAGCGCCCGCCGTCCATCCAGCCCTGACGCTACAATAACATACATGTACACATGCACACCTGACTACATGTATATACAGACACAGTCCATTATGTAACGAGTGTATTTAAATGCTTGCAGATGTCTGGCCTACATGGGACGGTCAGAAAATCCGGAGACTAGCGTTGTCTTATATACCGAATGCTACTTCTCTGTGAGTAACTCCTCGCGGAAACTCTTCTTCTTCCTCTCTTCTTCTCTGCCTTCCACCCTCTCCCTTTGTCTTCGGACTCGCTGCTTGTACATCCTAGATTCGCTGCCTCGGTTGTGGTAATGGTAGTGGTGGTGGTGGTAGTAGTAGTAGTAGTGGAAGTAGTAGTAGTAGTAGTAGTAGTAGTGGTGGTAGTGGTGGTCGTGGTGGTCGTGGTGGTGGTTGTGGTGGTGGTCGTGGTGTTGGTCGTGGTGGTTGTGGTGGTTGTAGTAGTACATGTACTAGTAGTAATTAGGCTATAATAGTTTAATAATAATAATAATAGGCTACGAATAATAATAATGATAATAATAATAATAATAATAATAATAATAATAATAATAATAATAATAATAATAATAATAATAATAATAGAAATTGTAATAAATTGTAATTATAAATAATAAGACCAATTACAGTAAAATAATAATAATAATAATAATGATAATAATAATAATAATAACAGGACTTGGCAAAAATCAAGGAACTTGAATCTACTCTGGGAATCTCACTGAATTGATCCAAATGTGAGTACTACACGGAGACTGATTTGAATCACTTAGAATTCGAGGAATTCAGAAGGCGGAAAAGGGAAGAACTGACTCTCTTGGGTTCGCCCCTGTTCAGAGGGGAGGCGCTGGACGAGGCCCTCCGAGAGCACAGCGATACGCTAGAACGGGTCTTGAAGGATCTGGTGGATCTCCAGGCACAAACAGCACTTTTGCTACTAAGATCATGCCTCGGGGCGGCAAAGATGACTTACCTGCTGCGGACCTCCCCGTGCTGGGACCACCCGTTACTGGAAACAATGGACCAGCAGACTAGAACCGGACTAGAGAAGATCCTCAACACCGAGCTGAGTGACATTCAGTGGCTGCAGGCTTCGCTTCCGATCAGAGATGGAGGACTTGGGACCAGACGGATATCGATGCTGGCAACTTCTGCCTATTTGGCGTCAGCTGCGTCGACCGTCTCGCTCGTGGGCGCCATCTTGGTCGTGGAAGAGTGGAACGATGGGTACCGGGAGGAAATGATGGAGGCTCGCAGGGTTCACTGCCCGCAGTGATGGAGCCGTGCCCGGTACAACAGAAAGCTTGGGACAGACCTCTGATAGACGGAGATAAAGCGAAGGTCTGGAACGGATGCAGCGACCCACTTAGCCAGGCAAGAATGAGAGCACTTTCTGCCCCGCACGCTGGAGACTGGCTGGGGACTATTCCTTTGGTCTCCTGCGGCCTGGGATTAAGCAATGAGGCTGTGAGGGTTGCTGCAGGACTCCGCCTCGGACTAACGCTCTGTGCACCGCATCCGTGCCAGTGCGGGGAAATCACCGACTCGGGTGGACATCATGGGCTGGTATGCAGACGGTCGATGGGAAGGGCAGCCCGACACGCCGCGATCAATGAAACAATTTGGAGAGCATTCTCAAAAGCGGACATACCGAGTTCAAGGGAACCACCTGGATTGATCCGCACCGATGGCAAGAGGCCAGATGGCGCCACATTGGTTCCATGGAAGCGAGGTAGATACTTAGCATGGGACGCAACAGCCATCCACACATGCGCATCATCATATATCTACCTGACGGCATCAACCACCGGAGGAGCAGCAGAACAAGCAGCAGAACGCAAGATTGCCAAATACTCAACCCTCCCTGCCACGCATGAATTCGTCCCAGTGGCCATCGAATCATTGGGCCCCATAAACCGCACCGGACTAGAATTTTTACAGGAGCTGGGCCGCCGTATCACTGAGGCAACGGGAGACCCGCGCGAGACTAGTCACCTTTTTCAGCGTCTGTCCGTTTGCACACAGCGCTTTAATGCAGTGGCATTTAGAGGCACTTTTGATCAGCACGATGGTGACGAGAACCTTTGACACAGTAGTTTAGTTTCTTAAGCCTGAGGGATCTTTTCTACTTCGGGCGAAAAAAAAAAAAAAATATAATAATAATAATAATAATAATAATAATAAAAACTTAATAATAATAATAACAATAATCATAAGGCTAATAATAATATAGCCTTCAGGGGCACTTTCGCACAATGCACCGGGGACGAGGACCACTAACTCCAGATTGATGGCACACCCTAAGATAGTTTCTTATAGCTTGAGGGATTATTCCGACCTCGGGCAAAAAAAATAATAATACTAACAAAAGTAGATGAGGGTGATGTCTTCTTCATGTGTGTCTGTATATAGTTTGGTGAGATTCTGTCCCTGATGACTTCAACTCTTGGCCTGGCTGACGACTCACTGAGACCAGACAGCTCAGACTACATCTTCGTAAACGAGAGCAACCTTAGTCCTCCCAACTGTAAGTCGTCCCATCTACGGTCAGGCTTGCTTAATTCTGAATTTCTGACGTAGATTTTAATTTCAAAGATGTAAGATTCAGACACGCTAAGCGCTTGCCCATGAAGCGCCAATTTTTCTAACTATAGTTGTCTAGGAAAGCTTTCCCATGCAGTTGGGTCGGCGACGGTTTAAAAGCGTATAATTTAAACTTTATATTGAAAATCTGGTTTTGAAAGGTAAAGTAGTCTATGTTTGAATGATTGCGGTTGCCACAGATTAAACCGACTCCATCTTAAATATTTATCGACCAAAACTAACCGTTGTAGTTGTTACTTATCAAATGCAGTTTTCCAGAGAGGGTATAAGAGCAGGATGAGACATTTGTGCTGAGCGAATCGTTCAGCACAAATGTCTCGACAATGTCGCAACAGCCACGATACATACTGCCATATTTGGGGCGAGTATATGCTTAAGTCTCAAAGATGCGGCCTGACTGCACCTATTAAAGAAGCTCATGTATTGCCTACCAGTTGCCCTGTATTATTACATGTATGTTGACAGTTTACTTCACAATTGTTGTGGTTCTCTTTCCAGATATCATGCCATTTTCTCCACCTGTCTACATCACCTACAATCTTCCATACGATCTCGCATCCATTCTCCACGCCTTTCCTCTGGTAAGAAACAGCAGCTACGAATACAACGACACCTCCTTTACAAAACAACCTAGATTATGGCGATGATGATGACGACGACCCTGATGACCTTGATGTTTAAATGCAGCGTCAAATGCTTTCAAAACTATTTACCATAAATTCGTTTCCAATCTGTGCATTTTGCTATTACCGATTAACTTTCGGAAGCGTGTTTGTTCTGGCGAAATTGTCACATGATGCTGATTAGCTGTTGTTCTTTGATTGGCAGAAAACAACATCGAATCGCGAGATAACGTATCGAACCAAGGAACCGTGGTATCAGAATACGATCGGTCAGAGATCGGAGCTTTCCTTCATCGATAAGAAACTCATCAACCTCATATACTGCTCAGGTCAGTCGGTAGTACAGTCACAGCTACTCTTCTTATTTCCCCCCTCTGCTTTCTCTTTCATTCTTCTTCTGTTCTTCCATCAGTTTTCCATTCCTCCAATTTCCTTGTCTGTCCTTCCACCTAATTCTGATTTCTCTTTGTCCTTTCTTCAGCCTCTTCATTATCCTCCTCCTCCTTTTCCTATTCGTGAGCATTGTGTATAGTATACCTCCTCCTTCATGTACAGCTTTTGATCGCCATTAGTTGTTGTTCCTTTGTAGAAAAGTGCTCTGGAACGGCGAACAACTGCGAGAAAGGTGGCTATCCAGACCCGAATGACTGCAACAAGTGCAAATGTCCTGATGGATGGGATCACAACACTAGGTGTACGACCGTCATTCAACACGACTCTGGTAAGACAAAGTTTTCAGGCCATGACATGGTATTACGTATAAGCTTAGATGTACTCTGTACTCTAAAGATTAAAAGCTTACCTTACATGATCTTACCCTTCCTTTCCTTACGTTGTGTCACTTTTCTTTCAATCGATCCTTTTATTGTTTCCGTAGAATAGTTTACAAGTAGCCTATAGTGATCCAGAATAATCATTAATCACCGATCATAAGTGTGGAAATTTAAAACAGACGTTACGTTAATTTACTTTTACCACTTTAAATGACCGTACTTCACCTTACCCAATCTTAATTACCTTTCCATATCTTGTATTACCTGACTTTCCTTGGCCTTCCTTGACTTACTTCACTTTCCGTTATCTCTATCTTAAAATCCTTAGCCTTCCTTACCTGCCTAACCTTCTCTTGCTTTATCCTTCCTTGTCTTACCTTCTTTTACCAGACACTACATTAGTGTAGCCTTACCTTTCTTGATGTTCCTTATACCTTCCTTTACCTTCTTGCTTTATCTTACCTTCTCTTACCTCAATTACCTTAATGTACACCGTGTCTAACTTAACCCTGCTATGTCTTTGAGGCTATCGAGCAACTAGAGTGTTTGTTTTTAACCCATGCGAAACTAATCCAAACTTCTGTTGGCCAATATCAAAACGACAATTCATACTGACTCGAAAGCTTAATTCAAACTGCTTCTAAGAGACTAAGACTCAACTCGTAATAAAAGTGTCATGTTCAACATGAAAACAAGACTGAATAACTGTCAGAACTGTAGGATTGTGGCATCCACCTTCTATCAGATCTATCCATCTTCTACGGAGTAGATTTGATCAGGTTATGTTAATGTCATTCTGATTATGGATGTCTGTTTCGTTTAAAACTAAACTTTTGTGCTGTTATTGTTGTAATTAGGAGTACTTAAAATGAAAGTTGATTTGTTCATTAGCATTACTTTAAAGTTAGTTAGCTGAGAAGAGAAGAGAATGACGAACAGAAACAAAGAGAGATATAGAAGAACAGGCTTGATAATAGCTAGCGTCGATCAGACACCATAGTCGTTCAATTGGGTAGACTGAACTAAGTTCGTTGTATGCTACTATACTTGTTCTGTAATATAGACTAAGTACTATAGTAAGTATGCAGACGGACAATCGTCTTCGATAGCAATTGTAGACTATGCTATCAAGTGCCTTGCTTGTCTTATTAATTGTAATATAGGAATTATTATAAGCTAGTTAATAAAACATACAAAAAAATGACCAATTCAATTCTAGGTCAGTTAGTCTTTGAAGTTAGCCTATCTATGTTAGCCTAAGATTTAAACGTTTTCCATAGTCTGCAAAATGAAAACACGCGGTGTAATCTTTAACGTGCATGCAATCTGGTTGATTTATTATTTATTTAATTGCTTGAAAAATACTGAGTGTGTAGAGGACGTTATGGCATATAGGTAAATGCGGAAATCAATCCTACAATCTGCCTGTGGACCAGACTGTAACGATTCAATCACCCGACTACAACGCTCCAGGATACGATCCTCTCCTCCAGCTCAGTTGCACCTGGACCATCACGGTACGATCTTATTTACATTCAGAATAGACCAACTTAAGTATTGGGTTCATTTAAAGTCCACACAAAGATGGAAGAAACAAATCAAATCAAACAAGTCGTAAGTGATATAATATTATATATAGTTCACTTAAGCTTAGTTCTTCCTTACCGTGAATTATTGCCTAAGTGTTTCAAATGGCGAAATATAGATCGCCTACTCAACTACATGAACATAACCTTATTGAATGATTCTGCGAGCTGAACACAACGGATATCGTTTGTAAGACTGAAACTTCGCTTAAGTAATTTTAAACGGTTGTGTGGATATATCAATCAATCAATCAATCAATCGTTTATTTGTAGCCAAACAACAATAAACAATGATATTACAAATAAGATTGCACTTTTAAGCATGAATTGTTGAATGCCACAAGGGAAGGCCCTGAAGGGATCAAAGATCCCGCTAAGTAGGGACACCTCTATACAATTTCAACATAATATGTGGCGACCGAAAGATGCTTTACATAGTATAACAGTTGTTGACTTGATTAACATAAAAAAATCTTAACTAACCTTAACTAATTAAAACTAAACATCAAAACTAAATAGGAATGAGTGGGAAGTGCAGTTAGACACATGGAAATAAA